>CAKNYM010050631.1:101675-165886 GCA_932195095.1 Andricus curvator
GCGGCGACCCTAGATGTACGGTCCTCCTGGACCTGTCGCCCGCTCACCTCGTTCCCACGTTGGCGGCGCGCCTCCTGCCTCCGGTGGCGGCGGCGCTCCGCTTGTTATCGTCCTCCTCACTGCTCACTGCTTTCCAAATAATTGAAAAGCGATACCTGCACCGCGCTTGTGCCACGGAGGGTATCCCTTAATTCACCGAAGTGAATTAATTATTTGGATAAAGCACCTGTAACTTACTTGTTGTTTTGGCGTCGCTCCTGACTGTTAAAATGAGGTCTCGTCGGTAAATCCTGTCGCTGAAACTGCTGTCACAAAAATCCAACGGTGGTAGAAACTTCGCTGAACGATTTTTGTTTTGCTTCCGTAACTCGGGCCGCAAGACTCACTAGGGTTGAAGCGAGACTGTCAGTCTCAATGAAGAAAACGATTTTTAAATCAAAGGTATTTTTATTTCCGAAAAGTGGAGGAAAGAGCGGTACTCCTGCCTCCTATGCGTCCGAACATAAACTGTCATTTCTGACGCTCCCTGGCTCTCGCTAGCCTCCGCACGGAGCTGCCTGTGGCGGTGGGGGACGGCTTCGAGCCCGCCGATTGGCTGCGATCTCGCAACGGAGTCGCAACCGAGCGGTGGCGAGCGCCAGCCAGGCCCCGCGGCCTCATGCCTCCGTGCGTCAACTCTACTCTATCTTAAAATTACGCTGTTTATTTAAATGTTTAAATGAAATTTAAAAATACTAAATATTCACATAAAATGCCTAAAATTTGTACATATTCTCATACCTATCCTAGTTCCAATTCCCCGAAGGAATTTTGAAGCTAGGGCGAATAGAACGGTAGTTCGGTTTCTAGACTATTTAATTATTATTAATTAATCAAAATATGGTTTCTTTGTTTAAAATATCATTATCTTATGTGATACCGATCTACCGTTATATTCCACTTATAATAATTAAAGAACTAAACCTAAGGAGGAAAGATACTAGTTATTAAAATAATTACCTCTATATCTAATTTAAGAATACCTGTTTTCGATTGATGTACGGGTAGAATTGAAAATATGCGTACACGTAAATCAATCGGATTTGTTTATTTCTTAATTTTGATCCGAGGGGAGTTTGTTGAAAATACTATATTGACTATTAGTCAGATGTGGTCTCTAAAATAGTTATTTTTTCTTTAATTATTTTCATGGCTGAAAAGAAATCTGTTGTCCCCCTTGATTGACCGGCAATTTCCTAGTTTAATAGGACGAACAATTCATAAGTTAAATAACTTAAAAATTGTTCGCCTAACACTCGGTTGAGCTCCTTGGTTGTACGGCCAGTGCGTCTGAGAAGGAAGGATAGAGCGAAGGAGAGAGAGAGGAATAGAGTGAGAAAAGAAGGGAGTAAGCGCGCGTGGATTTGAGAGGCTGACGCTGGCGTACGTGACTCGGCCCGCCGCAAGATTTTCGTAAACACGGCCTGGACACGTGTTGGCAGGCTGTCGTCACTCAACCCGGGAAGTTTTCCGGCCATTACCGGGCCATCAAGGACGATACCGAAGGGCTCGAACAAAGCAGTTATTGTCTGAGGGTAGGCGAACTCGTCACTTTGAATGTCGGGAATCGGCAATTTGTCACGTAGGACCCTCACTCAAGTTTTCGTATAGAAAACTTGAGTGAGAGATCACGTAGGCCAAGTGCTTAGATTTCCGAGGTTCTCAATTTGTATGTTTGACATACAACACCTTAGTGGACAACTGTGTCAACTTTGGGCAAACGGTTTGCCGGGCCCGAAAACTGATCTTGTTGGTTTATTTTACCGTCAACCACCTAGCGGCAAAACAAATGTTGTGTATATACACAAAATTTGACAGTTGTATATTTTTAAAATTAATTGTTTATCATAATCGTGAGTTTCATTATTAGCCTAACATCTTGTTTAAATATCAATATCAGTTTGTTTTCAAGAAGATAATACGATACTAAGTATAATTAGATATGATCGGATAAGGTACAACTGGGAGAGGGAGGATCTAAACAACTTAATTAACGTCCACGTTAATTAATTAAAGGCTAGGAAAACATTTTTTAGGTTCATGGCGCCCTTTTTGGCTAATGAATTTTTAATTGATAAGGCAAGATAATGGTTTTGATAAAGAAGGGAAGCTGGTGGCTAGGTGATAATGAAGAGAAAAATGGTGAAAAGGGGTCTTTAGAAATGTAAGAGAAGTTTTTTATGTAATTTTTCTTGGCTTTTAACAATTTTATTCGACTTCTGTTCACAAGCGACATTTTATATTAATTTTACCCCGACTTGTCGTGCCCTGGTGTTGCCAATGTCAATTCCAGCCAATCACGTGGCCGTTCGTTTGCTTGCTGATTTGCTGGGTGCTGAACGGCTGCCTTCTGAGCGGTTGTCTGCTTAGCGGTTGCCTGCTGCGCGGTTGCCTGCTGAGCGGCTGCCGGATAAGCGGCTCCCTGATAAGTGGCTGCCGGCCGAGCGGGTTCCATCCAAACGGTTTGCTGCCTAGCTTTTAAGTACTGTCTATAAGTGTGCTGCATGTCTGTCATCTGCTCACCGGTTACTTTCTGCCCAGCGGATAAGTTCAGCTCACTGGCTAATTTCTGCCTGGCTGCTCTCCTGAGAAAGACCCTGGATTGTGGTATGTAATAATAATTTTCTCTGACTGAATGAGCCTTAGGTGGCGGATCGCCCTGTGAACTTAATTCTGTAAGAAGAAATTTAATTTTGTGAATTTTCATCCTTATTAAAGGAATTACGTGAAAAGACAATAGATATAGGGTAATACACGATATATATGGCTATGATTCAGGGTCGCGAAAAAGCTTAAGTTTCAAATTTCTCTAATTTTTCCCTAACCATTGATATTCAAAGACCAATATTTCAATCTTCGTAGCGTTTTTGACATAGAATCTTTTATAAACAGAATAAAACAATACAATTTCAGATTAAAATTCAAAACTTATTTATTAACTTCAACTGAACCAGATGACATAAACTGAACCAGATGCCAAAAAATATGACTTTAACAAAATACTTGATTTTTGAACAAAATTGTTACATTTTATAAAATTGTCAACCATTATAATAAAGAATTTTCAAGCAAAGAAATGAAGTTTTAACTGAAATAATTAATCTACATAAGAAAATGATTTTTTATCAAAGTGATTTAACCTTCAACCAATTAGTTCAATTTTGCACTAAAACAGATACATTATTTGCAATGAATAAGGTAATAGTAAATATTAGAAACAAACCAAAATTCAATTTTGAATAAAAAACAGTTGAATTCCACCAAAAAATATGATTTTTCAAAAAAATTTGAATCCTCAACCGAAGATCACTAATTTTCAACCAAGTAGTTGCATTTTTATCCAAAAAGAGCCTAATATTTCTACGAAAAAAGATCAACTTTCAGACCAAAAAGACGAATTTTCAATAAAATAGTAGACTTTTCAACCAAGAAATATTTCAGTTGAATTTTCACCAATAAAATACAAATTTTCAATGAAAAGTTAAGTTTCTACCAAAATAGACGAATTTTCTGCAAAAAATGACGGATTTTCATCAAAGTAGTTAATTTCAAACAAGAAATAAGAATGACTTTTCAACAAAATGGTTGAATTTTCATCAAAATAATAAATTTTTTAACTGAAAATATTTTCAGGAGGAAGCTACATTTTTAAATTTCTCTGTTTTCCCTGACCAATTGTTCATTTTCCTTGACAATTAATATTGAAAGACCAGAATCTCAATCTTGTGACATTTTTAACACATAATCTTTTATACTCGGGATAAAACAATTTCCAATAAGAATTTAGGAATAGCCACTTTATTTTATTTGAATTTTCAACTAAAGATATGAATTATTAACCAAGAAGATTGAGTTTCTACCGAAAAAAAGACGGATTACTCCAAAATACTGGGAATACTCCGTGTTACTTGAATTAATCCTGTTGCAAGTGGATTACTCCAGTTGAAAAAAAATTTCAGTGAGAAAACAACAACTTTCCAACAAAAAATTTTTTGCTAAAAAAATTGGATTTTCAAAATTTGTTAAATTTTTCACAAAAAGACAAAATTTTAACAAAATACATCAATTTTCAAAAACAAAAGGTAATTTTCAACCAACTAGTTGAATCTTCTACCACACAGTAGCTTAATTTTCAACAAAAAATTACTTTCTCACCATATTGTTGAATTTTTGACCGGATACTTCAATTTTCAAACAAAAGCAAACATTTTCGACGGAAAAAATTAATTCTTGACCAAAAAAGACGAAATTTTAACAACATACATTAATATTCAACCACATAGTTAATATTTTAATTTAAAGTTCAAAATTTATATAAAAATTAATTTTTCAACCAAAAAACAATTATTTTTCAACAAAATCGTTAAATTTTTAACCAAAGAGGTGAATTCGCAATAAAATAATTGAATGTTTAACAAACAAATAAATGAATTCTCGACAAAACAGTTGACTCTTCAATCAGAAAAGATGCTATTTAACCAAATTGTTTCAACCAAAGTATTCGTTTTTCAACCAAAAAGATGCATTTTTGACCAAGAATATTAATTTTATACGGAAAAAAGCTGAATGTTTTAATAAAATATATGCATTTTGAACCAAATAGTTGAACTTTTAAATAAAAAAGATAAATTTTCAACCTAAAATGGAATAGTTACCTATTTGATTTAAAAATTAATTTTTTACAAAAAGAAAATCGAATTTTAAAAAATAGATAAATTTTCTACAAAAAAGACAAATTTTCTATGACAAAAATTAATTGTATAAAAATAGTTGAATTTTCTACCAAACAACTGGAATTTTTACCAAATAATTGAATTTTCAACAGAAAACATACCTTTTTAATGAATTTCTAACAGACTGGTGTGACTTTCAACCAATTAGTTTAACTAAAAAATATAACTCTACAATAGAAAATAGAATAATTAAATTTTCAGCTCGAGAAATCATTTTAAAGAAAACAAGTTTTCAATAGAAAAGATGAATTTGCAAGCAAAAAGGAATTTTCAACAAAATAGTCAAACTTTTTACCAAAATCGTTCAATTTTCATCCCAAAATATAAATTTTGAAGCAGAAACATTAATTAAATTTTCAATTAAAAACATTATGGTAAACCTTTTTACCAAGTAGTTTAATGTTACGAAGAATAGTTGAATTTTCAATAAATGATATGAATTTTCAATGAAGAATATTAACTTTCTACCAAAAAGGACGAATTTTCCACTGACGAAGATCAATTTAAAAAAAAAATGGAATAGCTTAATGTTCAGTTCAGAAATAAATTCTCACGAATAAAAACTACGATTTTTAAAAGAAAATAGCTAAATTTTCAATATAGGAGATGAATTTTCAAAAAAATAATTAAAGCTTCAAACGAAAAAATGAATTTTAAACAAAAAAGTTGACCATTTAATCAAAAGGGATAATTTTCATCGAAATTGTTTATTTTCATCAACGTGGATTAATTTCCAACCAAATAGTTCAATTTTCAACAAAAAACATGAATTATGAAGAATAAGGTTCATTTTCTACCGAAAAAGTCGGATTTTTATTGAATCTATCAGTTTGTCGCGCGGCTTAATATGGACGTAGGACCCAAAACTGACATAGGGGCCAAAATTGGCAAAGGGCCCAAATTTTGTACAGGCCCAAAAACTGATACAGGGCACAAAATTGAAAAAAATAGTTTAATTTTCTACAATAAAGACGAATTTTTAACGAGAAACATTAATTGTGAACCAAATTGTTGAATTTTCTACCAAAGTAGTTGACTTTTCGATCAAAAATATTACTTTTTCACCAAATTTTTATATTTTTAACCATACTGAATTACTTCAGCTTAGAACTGGATTACGCCGGATTACAAATAGATTATTTCGAATCAATTGTGAACTATTGGGATTACAAGTGGATTATAACATATTACATGTAGATTAATATCGAGTTTGAACCAAAAATATAGTTTCATTAGCAATTTAAAAAATTAATTTGTTATAAAAAAAAAAATTAAGAAAATTGTTTAATGTTAACCCACAGAAATTAATTTTCAACTAAAATTATGTATCAGCATCAAACATATAAATTTCGCTTCCTCATAGAGGAAGCTTTGTAATAGTAAAATTTTCCAAAAACTTTAAATTCATTTGATTAAATCTTCCTCAATTTAAAAATGTCTAATACAATGTTCTAAGCAATTCTCCATATGTGTGTGTGTGTGGGGGTGTGTGTGTGTGGGTGTGTGTGTGGGTGTGTGTGTGTATGTGTGTGAAAACGGTAACAAATAAATTGGTGATATTTGGAGAGCTTATTTTCCGCACTAATATCTTGAAACTGACCAAAGGATTTCTAAAAATATTTATTGCATTTTTTTTAGCACTCAAGAATATTTTGAAAATCGGTTTTCAATAGTCAAACTTTTTTCATTAGCATAATTCAATGTTGATGCAACAATATAAAAGGTTCTTTGGTTCAAGACGAATCAATTGAGCTATAATGTTAATACATTTTATTGAAGATTAGGGATGTTATCGTAATTTATATATTTTGAAAATCGGTTCATTATAGTAAAACTTTTTTCTTCAACATAATTCAAAGTTGATGCAAGAATATAAAAGATTCCTGGGTTCGAGCCGAATCGATTGACTTACAATTATAATACATTTTATTAAAGAGTAGGGAAGTTATAGTAATTTTTATATTTTTTTTTTAAATCCACTTTTATAGTAAAAATGTTCTCATTCTCATAATTTAAAGTTGCTGCGAGAATAGAAAAGTTGTATTGATTCAAAACGAATCGATTGATCCGTAATATTAACACACCTTACTGAAGATTAAGGAAGTTATGCTCATTTATAATATTTGAATCATCTTTTTCAAGCTGAAAAATTCTTATCATTGACAGAATTCAAAGTTGACGCATTAATAGAAAAGACTTTTTGATCATAAATTTTCAAATAGAATAATTCTGACAATTTTTGTAAAGAAATCATAAAGCTGAGAAAGGGATAGGGTGCGACAGAACTTTTCCCTTCCATTTTCCAGCTCGAAAAATTATCATTTCGAATAAAAAATTTGATTTGTCTTTGGATTTAAAAAATTTGTTGTATTATTTTGTAATTTTGTATTTTTTGTACATTTCTATTTTAAAAGGGGACATATCATCTCACATGTGGCAATTCTCTCTGCGGCATATCACAAAACTGCGGCATCTCTATCTAGCGGCTGCTCTCCCGTGCGGCATTTTTCACAGTAAAATTGACATTTTTGCGGCATCTTTCACCGCACCCCTGTGACTGGCCAAAGAAATAATGCTGGTCAAACCCTTACCCCTTTTCCAACGTCTCGTGGGGGCGGGAAGGCACCCCTGTGACTAGCGACAGAAATAATATTGGTTCTCTTTCCACTGGTGAGAGATGCCGCTAGGTAGAGATGCCGCAGGTGTGACTTGCCGCAGAGAGATTAATATAAAAAATTTGAACTTTGAATTGAAAATTTGAATTTTAATATTGAATATTTATGTGTTGCCGCATGTGAGATGATATGGACCCTTTTAAAATTGATCAAAATGAAGACATTGGTTTGTCAATTATTGAAAAAAATAACTAATGATTCCTCTATGAGGAAGCAAATATATTTGCTAGCGGGAAACAAAGTGCTCGTGAAATGAGCACCATATAATTATAAATGCAAACAAAGTGGAAACACTCGAGATCGAATTCACACATAGTTTAACAAAGTAGTTCGCCTTGTATTTTGAACGATGAAGATTAATGTTCAACCAACAAAGACGTATTTTCATAAAAATACATGAATTTTCAACAACTTGCTTGCTTGCCGATTTGGTGGGTGCTGAGTGGCTGCCTGTTGTGAGGTTGTCTGCTGAGCGGTTGTCTGCTGAGCGGTTGTCTCCTGAGCGGTTGCCGAACAAGTGGCTCCCTGATAAGTGGCTGCCGGCCGAGCGGGTTCCATCCAAACGGCCTGCTGCCTAGCGTTTAAGTACCGCCTATAAGTGTGCTGCATGTCTGTCACCTGCTCACCGGTTAACTTCTGCCCAGCGGATACGTTCAACTCACCGGCTAATTTCTGCCTGGCTGCTCTCCTGAGGAAGACCCTGGATTGTGGTTTATAATTATAATTTTCTCTGACTGAATGAGCCTTAGGTGGCGGATCGCCCTGTGAACTTAATTCTGTAACAAGAAATATAATTTGGTGAAATCTAATCCTTATTAAAGGAATTACGTAAAAAGACAATAAATATCGGGTAATACGCTGTATATGGCTTTGATTCAGGGTGGTCAAAAAACTTAATTTTCAAAATACCCTGATGTTTCCCTGTACATTGATAATAAAAGGCGACACGGAAAAAAGTGTATTGTTAGAATAACTCTCTAAACCATCAGATCTAACTATTTTGAATTGAAGTGCAGTTTTTCATCAGTGAATTTGGTTAAAATTACTATTTTGTGTTCAAGTAAGTTAAACTGACTTTTTAGAAGAGTAGGATAAACAATTTCAAATAGCAGGATGCAATGCACGACTTGGTAACCGTCACACTCAGGAGAATAAGAGTTACTATTCGTGTAGTAAGCTTTACTTCTGTGAAGAGTAACTTTGCCGATTTCGCATTGTAGCGCATATATGTATATGTATATGTATATATGCACTGTACGGATTCTACACAAGATTTATAAATAGATTAGCTCGAAACTTTCAAAAACAAAAATGATGCAAAATGTCGATCGATTTGAGAAGAAAAAAATAAAATCTAGCGCACGCATTAGTCAAGTGAGCTATGGGACCGCTAAGATTTTATTGACAAACTCGCGGTCAAGCGTTTTCTCTGAGAAAAACTTGGCCAGCTAAGAAATGTATGTGTCGTGCTCAGTTTTATCAGTAATTTTTTTATACATATCACATACTAATAGGTAGGTTTAAAAATGTTTGCATATATTTTTTTAAATTAATCTCTTACAGAAGATATCTATGTGATATTTTGTAACGAGCTTGGGAAAAATATTTTGCTGAGAAATGTTAACTCACACAGTAAATATACTATTTTAGTAATTTATATGTATTATTATGAAATAATTTAAAGTTAAATTTGTAAAAAGTACATATTTTGTCGAGTATTTTGTATTATTGAAAATATATAATTGATATATAAATAAGAAATAGTTCAAACAACGTCATAATATATCAAACGCAAAATCGAAATCACTATTTTAAGATGAGACCAACGTTGAATAGTGTTTTAAATTTAAATTTTTTGCAAAAATAAAATTTTCCTCCCGAGATATGGGGATGCTGAATTGTAATGAAAACTGTTTGATACAAAAAAATTATTCGGTTCCGAGAAATTGAAAATTGAAGATCGCGATAGCACAGTAATATGGTAGATATTGTTGTTGTTGAAAATCTGAAAAAAAAATTTTTTCAATAAATGGGAGTAATTTCTACAAATATCAGTGTGAAAAGATTGAAAAAAGTATTACTATGCTAAAACTGGAAATCAATTTGAACAACAATTTTAATTAAAATTATTTTTCAATTCATACGTTCCTTGTTATTCGGTCTTACGATCCATTTTTTACATTTTATTTATTATTTTTTAATTATAGTACCAAAAACTTATATTTCGAAAGCAAAGCATTATTCTATTAAAAAAAAATTCTTCCAAATAATACAATATTTGAACCAGGGTGGCTTAATCAAGTGCGATCCAAATCATTTTTAGAGTTAGAAGAAATTAAAAATTTCATAAGCAGAAAATTCCATAGTAGAAACAATGTAAAAAAAGTATTTTTTTTCATATAATTCTTCAGAATATTTTTAAATTCTGAACATTTTGTACCTAAAAAAAAAACAGTATTGAAGTATAAAGTAGACGTTATGCACTATGTTTATTAATAATAATTGTCTCAACTGATATCATGACAAAAGAGAAAACATTATAAAATAATTTCTGGCAATTTCACTTCGTAAAATGTCAGTGGCGTAACTAATGTAAAACGAAATGCCGCTTTGTCGCCGGGGCCAGGGGGGCGGGGGGCTCTGTCTTCTAGATTAAGAAGAGAAAATCTGTTGTCTTACTAAAAAGCAAGTTATAAATCGGCCACAAACAAAAATTCAATTTTCAATAAAAAACAGTTGAATTCCACCAAAACAGACGAATTTTCAACAACATTTTTGAATCCTCAACCAAAGATGACTAATTTTCAACCAAACAGTTGCTTTTTTATCCAAACAAGAACTCAATTTTTACTAAAACATATACATTTTTAGACTAAAAAGACCAATTTTAAACAAAATATTTGAAATTTCAACCAAGAAATATGTCAGTTGAATTTTCAAAAATAAAATACTAATTTCCGAGTTAACCGAAGGTTCATTAAGCTAGCCCCTCTACAATCGAAAGTCCCAAACTTCTTTGTATCAGAATTTTGAGCTTTTTTCAGCTTTTTTTTGGACTGTATTCCGGATTTTTAGGCTCTAATATTTTGTTTGAAAATTGAAATTATGAGTGGAGGTGCTCAAGCCAGCACCTCCACGACATATAAATTAAAAAAAATTAAAAATCTAACACAACATAATTTCGGGATTTTTTGGCTCTTGAACTCACCAACAATCAATTTACAAAAATAAGCCCTGCTAACAATAAAACCACGCTCTTAGTAAAAACTCAATCCTGGAAAAAAACAAAATAGAAAGTAAACACCAATCAATAAATACAATTTTAAGTTTTCAAGGAGCTCAAAAAACAGAGATTCTAT
This sequence comes from Andricus curvator, assembly GCA_932195095.1. Taxonomy (NCBI): domain Eukaryota; kingdom Metazoa; phylum Arthropoda; class Insecta; order Hymenoptera; family Cynipidae; genus Andricus; species Andricus curvator. Next base: position 112,482 of record CAKNYM010050631.1, read on the forward strand.
TCACCCTATAAAATTCCGAGGAAAGATAATTTTTTGGCAAAGTCGTACTGACGGTGTACAGGGGGGTTGGTTTTTTACGCTAAGGGTTAGAGTCCAAAAATTGAAGTTGGTATTTTCAAGGAGCCCAAAAATCAGAGACTCTATTTACACGGTAAAATCATCAAAAAGATTATTTTTGGACGAAGTTTTATCTGTGTTGTACGAAGAGTCTCTGATTTTGGGGCTTTTAAAAAATACCAACACCGATTTTTGGGCTCAAACCCTTAACGTTAGAAAAAACTCTTGATACCAGGGAGATATGTCTATGTCAAAAAATTATCTTTTTGAGAATTTCACAATGTCAACAAAGTTTCCGATTTTTCGGCTCTTTATTAATAACTACTCCGATTTTTGGGCTCCAATCCTGAACGTTAAAAAACAACCCCTTTATATCAGGCAGATATAACTTTTTCAAGAAATAATCTGTTTGAGCATTTTACAGTGTCATGAGATTCTTTGGTTTTTGGGCTTCTCAAAAATAACAACAAAAATTTTTGGGCTCCGACCCTTAACGTTAAAAAACAAGCCGCCTGTACACAGACAGGACGACTTTGCCAAAAAATGATATTTTCTCAGAATTTTATAGGGTGAAGAGTGTCTCCGATTTTTGGGCTCCCTGAAATTTCAAATTCGAATTTATTGATAGGAGTTTGCTTTCTATTTTGTCTTATCGGGGTTTCAATTTTTACTAAGGGGGTGGTTTCTTGTAAATAGGGGGAATTGTTGTATTCTTTCTTTGGTGCGTTCGAGAACCCAAAATAAGACAAAAATGCTAATGCTCTTTTTTTTGCAGATTTTATTTTTGGCAAGGTGATGCTTTTTGCACGTAGTGTTGTGGTTTTTTTTTACATTCGAGAACTCAAAATAAGCCTAAAATTGTGTTGTACATCGTTTTTCCCGAGTTTGCGTTTTTACATAGGGGGTATTTTTATTGTAAGTAGGGGTTGTTCTTGGAAATTGGTTGTTGATGTGTTCAAGAGACCAAAAAAGACCAAAATTCTGTCGTAACTAATCGGGAGCTTTTTTTCATTTTGCTTCCTCATAGAGGAAGCTTTGTAATGGCAACATTTTCCAAAATTTTTAAATTCATTTAATTGAACCTTGCCCAATTTAAAAATGTCTAATACAATTTTCTAAGCAATTTTCCGGATGTGTGTGTGTGGATCTGTGGATGTGCATGTGGATGTGTGGATGGGCGTGTGGATTTGTGCATGTGTGCATGTGTGGATGTCACGCTTTTTTGTGAACACGATAACTTGAAAACGGTCGCAGATAAATTGATGAAATTTGGAGGGCTTATTTTTCCGACTAATATCTTGAAGCTGACTAAAGGATTTCTAAAAATATATGTTGCATTTTTTCTGAGCACGTAATAATATTTGAAAATACGGTTTTTTATAGTAAAACTTTTTTCTGCAACATAATTTAAAGTTGATGCAACAATATAAAAGATCCCTTGGTTCGAAACGAATTGATTGGCCTATAATATTAATACATTTTATTAAAGCGGAGGGTAGTTATGGTGATTTATATATTTTGAAAATCGGTTTTTTATAGTAAAACTTTTTTCATTATCATAATTCAAAGTTGATGCAAGAACAGAAAAGATGTGTTGATTTAAGTGGAATCGATTGACCTTCAATATTAATACATTCTATTGAAGAGTAAGGAAGCTATGGTAATTTATATATTTTGAAAATCGGTTTTTTATAGTAAAACTTTTTTCATTATCATAATTCAAAGTTGATGTAAGAACAAGAAAAGATGTGTTGATTCGAGTCGAATCGACTGACCTTCAATACTAATACATTTTATTGAAGAGTAAGGAAGCTATGGTAATGCATTATATTTGAAAATACGGTTTTTTATAGTAAAACTTTTTTCTTCAACATAATTTAAAGTTGATTCAAGAATATAAAAGATTCCTTGGTTCGAAACGAATCGATTGACCTATAATATTAATACATTTTATTAAAGAGTATGGAAGGTATTGTGATTTATATATTTTGAAAATCGGTTTTTTACAGTAAAACTTTTTTCACTAACATAATTCAAAATTGATGCAAGAACGGAAAAGATTCCTTGATTCAAGGCAAATCGATTGATCTGTAATATTAATACACTTCATTGGAGATTAAGGAAGTTATGCTTATTTATAATATTTGAGTCATCTGCTCTAAACAGAAAAACTTTTTTCATTGACATAATTCAAAGTTGGCGCATGAATAGAAAAGACTTTTTGATCCTAAGTTTTCAAATAGGGTATTTCTGACAATTTTGGTAAAGAAATCATAAAGCTGGGAAAGGGATAGGGTGCTACAGAACTTTTCCCATCCATTTTCCAGCTCGAAAAATTATCATTTCGAATACAAAATTTGATTTGTCTGATTTGTCTTTGTGTTAAAAAATTGTTTTGTATTATTTTGTAGTTTTGAATTTTTTGTACGTTTCTATTTTTAAATTGATCAAAATGAAGACTTTGGTTTGTCTATTATTGAAAAAAATAACGAATGCTTCCTCTATGAGGAAGCAAATACATTTGCTAACGGGAAGCAAAGTGCTCGCCAGCACCTCCACTCGAAATTTGAATTTAAAAAAAAAGTGGTGAAGCCCAAAAATGGGCAATACAGTTTAAAAATAGCAAAAAAAGTGGTGCTAGCTTCATGGACCCGATAACCATGCGATCCAGCGGAATAGTTGAATTTTTAGCTAAAAATAAATTTTCACAAAAAAACAATTTTTCAAGACATTTGATTTCTCAACGAAAAAAGACGTCTTAAATAACAATTGTTCAATTATTAACAAGAAAGAATTATTTACAACTCAATAGTTAACTTTTTAACAAAAATATGAAATTTTAACCATGAAGATTAATTTTTCATCGATAAAAACTCTTTTTCAACAGGATTCATAAAGTTTCAACTAAATAATTTAATTTTCAATCAAAAAATAAATTTTCAATGAAAAAGGGAATAGTTTCATTTGCAATTGAAAAAATTAATTTTTATAAAAAAAACAATTCAAAAGAAATGGTTCAATTCACATCAAAAGAGATTAATTTTCAACTAAAATTATGCAACTCCATTGAAAAAAAAATTTTGAAGAAAGTAGTTCACCTTGAAATTTTAAACGGGATTATTAATGTTCTACCAGTAAAGACGAATTTTCAACAAAATACATGAATTTTCAGCAACAAAACTAAATTTTCTGCTCACTACTTGAATTTTTAACAAAGAAAACATTTTTCACCAAATTGTTGAATTTCTAACCAAATAATTGAATTTTCAACCAAGATTAATTTTCTATCGATAAACACGAATTTTCAGCAAAAAACATGAATTTTCTACCGCGTAGTTGAATTTTTAAAATAGTTCGATTTTCTACAAAAAAGTCGAATTTCAACAAAAAACATGAATTTCCAACCAAGTAGTGGAATTTTCAGAATATTTGAATTTTCTACAGAAAACAGTAGAATTTTCTGTAAAAATTTTTTTTTCACCAAATTGTTGAATTTCTAACCAAATAATTGGAAGGAAGATGAATTTTCAAAAAAATACATGTATTTTCAACACCAAAAGTTAATTTTAAACCAAAAGGTAGAATTTTCTACTATCAGTATCTTAATTTTTAACCAAAAATTACTTTCTCACCAAATTGTTGAATTTTTAACTTACCAATAGAGTTAAGTGAAACCACTATAGTCAGGAAAGCAGTGCCAATAATAACCCGCATTGTAGACAAGCACAGGTATAACTGTCCCTGGTAAAAAATATCGCGACAGTGAGACCATTGTTTTTTCGTAAAAGTGGATTAGTGAGCAGACAAACTATCATCATTTATGACATGTGTACACTGAGGAGGCAATAAAGCAGCTTTAATTGCTTTTATTGCAGCAAATACAGTATGTCAAATTTATATCATTCACGGGACAGCTTCCAAGAAAAAGCAAATAGCACCACAGGAAAATATCAGAAGCATGACGATGTAATCCAGGCATCTCGTACAAAAAAAAGGTATTTTCACCGTATTAAGTAGGTGATGCGCATTTTTTTTTTTTTTTGCCAAAACGGTTTATTAAGGGGTCCTGATGAAAATTCTAAGTTTTCTAGAAATTACTACCATACGCCCCAGAAATATTTAAGGAAAAGGTTCCAAAAATCGTGTTTGCGTATGTGGGAACCACTATAAATATTATTTCATATACCTGCATAATTATCAGAAATTTTGCTCTTTAAATAATCTCTATATTTTTTCATTTTTGGCAATATGTATTTCATTTACGGGAAGTTAGTTTTCTGAGTTTTGGAGTTTAATATTTTTTCACTCTCAAAGTAGTTTCTCAGATTCAGGTCAAATTGGCTTTAAGAAAGTTGTAGATGTCAACAGCAAGAGGACAATTTTATTACCCCAACAGATGGGGCTAAGGACTCGACAGGGTTTTCACTCAGTAACCGTTTGGCTGTCGCTCTGTACGCCTCAATTACGCGCCGCTATTTTATACACACCTCAAATTTTGTAGTAAATACATAAATATTAATTGTTGTGTTAGACAGTTGTTGATTTATTCGAGTTAGAAGTCACTAGGACCTTGTTTTAAGTGAGTTTAAGGTGCCACCCTTTTACTCCGAGAAACCGGAGCTGTGGCTCTCTCAGCTAGAGGCTTCATTCCAGGTCAGCAGAATTGCAGCAGATAAGGTAAAAGATAACCTCGTAATCGCAAATCTCGAACCTCGTCTCGCCATGAAAGTTCGGCACATCATACGAGAGCCGCCACAAACAGGCAGGTATGAAAAATTAAAATCTGAGTTAATTTGTCGCCTAAGTTCGAGCCAGGAACAAGAAACGCGCCGCCTTCTGGAACACGAAGAACTTGGAGATAGAACACCGTCACAATTTTTGCGGGATCTGCAAGGATTGGCAGGTTCGCATGCTCCGGAAAGTTCAGTGCGTTCGATGTGGATTGATCGTCTGACGAATCACATTCAAGCTATCCTCGCCGGACAATCACAGTCGAGCCTCGATACAGCAGCCGACCTGGATGACTACATTTACGGAATAGATTTTAGGTAGCACGTGCTTGAACCAAGTTGCGTCCTTCGTTTCAACCAATGGTTGAAGAATTTCGCAAAGAAATCAATTTGAGAAGCGAAGTAGCCGCGGTAACTTCGCGCGGATAAAATTCAAATCGTTCCGCGTGTCCAGGACGCAATCGATCGCGATCGCGCTCGCGAGCAGACCAAAGAAATTAGAGGACAATTGGAACGTACGGGATGATAACCATTTCGCCTAATTTCGGACCTCGACGAGATTTAGTGTGGCACTTCGTAGTCGCGGACGTAAAACAAATTTTGTATTGGTGCAGATTTTTTAGCTCATTATGGACTTTGGCTCGACGTTGGTCACTCTTGTCTTGTTGACGGTACCACTCTTTTAACATCGACGGTTAGCGTAGTAAAAGATCCTATGGGAAGGTTCAAGACTATCTGCGACGAATTGCTTATCCACGAACTGCTATCTCAGTTTCCCGAAATCACACGTCCAGAAGGATCTCCTGTGAATAGAACACACAAGGTTTATCATCATGTCTAAACCATACCGGGTCCGCCAGTCGCGCATTGTGCGCGTAGATCAGCGAGTGACAAATACAGCGTAGCGAAGAAGGAGTTCGAGGGGATTTTACGACTTGAAACGGCACGTTTGTCAGAAAGTAGTTTGTACTTGTACTTGGTTCCAAAAAAGGGGGATGAAAGGCGCGTTTACGGAGACTATTCCGCATTAAATGATAGGACTCTACCAGACTGGCATCCTCCATCCTACCTTGAAGATTTCGCACACAATTTACATGAAAAAAAAAAATTTTCAAGAATCGATTTATTGCGCACATATAGTCAGATACCAGTCGCCTCTGAAAATAGTGACGAAACAGCCATAATCACGCCCGTCAGGTTATTTGAGTTTCCGTATACACCTTTTGGGCTCCGAAACGCAGGTCAAACTTTCCAACGTTTCATGGACGAAGTAGTGCGTGGTTTGGATTTTTGTTTTGGATATATCTATGATGTACTCGTTGCGTCAGCATCGGAAGAGGAACATCGTCGGCATCTACAGCTACTGTTTCAACGATCTATGTAGTACGGTCTGTTAATTAATGCCGCGGAATCCATTTTTAACGCGACAGAAGTCAATTTCCTGGGTGATAGAATTTCCAGCGGAGAAATTGAACCGCTGTCTGACAAAATCGAAACTTTAAACATTTGTCCGCAACCTTAGACCGTCAAGAAACTCCGTCGATTTCTAGGTGCTATGAATTTCTGTAGGCGTTTTATTCCAAAAGCAGCCAAGGTCCAAGCAGCATTAAACGATTTGCTAAAGGGGAACGTAAGAAGTTCAACTTCCGAGAAATTGACTGAGCATGCCGTAGAAGCTTCCGAAACGTGTAAAAAAGTTTTTTCAGAGGCAGTCGTGCTAGCGCACCCGAACCCGAAAGCAACTCAGGCTATAGTCAGTTTCGCCTCCGATTATGCCGTGGGAGCGGTACTTTAGCAGCTTGTTGGGATGGATTGGCAACCGATGGCATTTTTTTCAAAACAGTTGAGTCCAGGGTAACAAAAATACGGGCCCTATGATCGGGAACTGCTGGCAATATACTTTGCAGTGTAGCAACTCAAACATATGGCGGATGGCAGAAAATTCACCGTTTTCACTGATCGCAAACCTTTGACGTTCGCTTTAAGCAGAAATCAGAGAAATGCTCACCCCGTCAATTCCGATACCTGGAGTATCTTTCCCAGTTCGCAACCGACATTCAGTTTATTTCAGAAATAGAGAACGTAGTCGGTGACGCACTATCAAGGGTAGAAGAATTCTCGTCAACTATCGACTATGATTCTCTTGCAGAATCGCAAATCGACGACCAGGAAACTGAAAAACATCTTACTGGGAAATACTTCTCTGCAGCTAAGGAAAGTACCAATTCCAGAATATAACGCAGCAGTTTACTGCGACATATCCAATAATTCGGTAAGCCCTTTTTTAATGACACCCTTCAGAAGAGTGCCATTCAACTCTGTACATAATTTGGCACATCCAGGGCTTCGAGCGACTGCCAAACTGATCGCACCAAGATTCGTTTGGCCCTCAATGCAAAGGGATCGTCGAAATTGGGTAAAATGTTGCCCGCATCGACAACGTTCAAAGGTTACAAAGCACAGACCGGTACACCCGTTGGCCTGAAGTTTTTCCGGTGGAAAACATCGAAGCGAAAATAATCACTAAATATTTATTCACGGGATGGATCGCGAGATTCGGAGTACCACTTCGAGTCACAAAGGATCAAGGGAAGCAATTCGAGTCGTGACTGACGTTTGCACCCTAAGCTCAAGGCTGCCATCATGTGCCACGAGACAGAAAACGTGTTACCGATCATACTTTTGGGAATCAGGTCTGCATGGAAACAAGATCTGAAAACATCAGCAAAGTTGGTCTATTGTGAGCCTCTTTGACTACCTGGAGAATTTCTTTCGGAAAGTGTAGGTATGAAGAGTACTTCCGAGTATGTTCAAGAACTGAGGAATTATTTTGCCTCCCTTCTACCAACAAGTGGCACACGTCACGGCACGAAACAATCTTTCACTTTTCAATTGTTTTGTGAAACAGTTGTTTGTTTATTCGAGTTAAAAGTCATCTTACCCACAGCGTAGACTGACCCACCCCATTACATTTTAGAGCAAACTGTTTAACAGCAAAATTGAACTAGATGCAATTCTGAGAAAGTTAAACAAACAAAAAGCCTCCTATCTCCAATAGGTCCTGAGTTATGATTCTTCAAAGAACCTAAATTTTTCCGTAAAAGAGGCGAAAAAACCCAATTCTGAAGTTTGTATCTGTACTTTGGAACCTGTTGATTTTACGAAAAAATATTCTAAATTTTAATTAAAGTAGACGCAATTTCGAGTAATTCTAAAAAATGCAACGACCTAGCCCCAATAGGTCATAAGTTATGGCCTCCTAGAGTTGACCACTTCTGACCTTTTTTCAGAGCAAATTACGCGAGTTCAGTTTTCTCAAACTACTTCGCTTCTGAGTGGAGCTACGTAAGTAGTGCGAGGGAAAAAGTTGTAGGGCAGGAAATTATGCGTAAGTCTAAAACAAAATATAATCTTCTAGTCTCCATAGGTCAACAGTTATGACTCTGCAAAATAACACAATTTTTTCATATTTTCAGCTATTTGTAGCCAAAAAAGTTATAGGTCACGAGTTATGACCATGAAAATTTGACCCTTCCCTTTCGGAAGGCTCTGTATGCACTGAAAAATATACTTCGACCGTATTTGAGCATTTTGGTGGTGCATATGCATTTGTAGTTGATAACAAGTATACTTTTTTCTCCTTTTTTGTTGAGAAACAATAAATTGTTCACAGAACACTTTTTCGTGAAATCAACAGGTTCTAAAGTACAGATACAAACTTCAGAATTGGTTTTTTTTTTTTTTAAAGACACCTGGGTTCTTTGAAGAATCATAACTTTGAACCTATTGAAGATAGAAGATTTTTTTGAACTTTCTCAAAATCTCCTCTAGTTTAATTTTGCTGTCAAACATTTTACTCTCAAATGCAATGGGGTGAGTCAGTCTACGAAAACACGATTTTTGGAACTTTTTTCAAAAATATTTCCGTGTCGCATAGTAGTAATTTCTAGAAAACTTGGAATTTTCATCAAAACCCCTTAATAAAGCATTTTAGCAAAATTAAAACGCGAATCACCTACTTAATACAATGTAAAAGTACCAGATGCCTGACCCAATGCTGGAATGCCGTCATTTAAACAATTTAAAATTCTCGAGACTTTTCTATTTCAATTCGAACCTCAAGATAAAACTTCAAAATACTGCACAGAGTACGAAAAATCATTTTGTTTCAAAAAAACAATGTATTTATTTGTTCCCGCAGGAAAACGATTTGGCGAATGCGCCGGTCAAAAATTGTAGAATGTTCAATTCTGATTCAGTAAATGTTGAAGCTCCTTCTATGTTCAAACTGAAAATTGTCTTTCTGTCTATATACGGAAAATTTTGACAGTTGTATTTTTAAAATCAATTGTTTATCATAATCGTGAGTTCCATTGTTAGCCTAACATCTTGATTGAATATCAATATCAGTTTGTTTCCAAGAAGATTTTATCAAAAAAATATTTTTTCCCCGAAAACATGTTTCATTGGTGCATTTGTTTCTACTGTTTATAGTGTAAGGGTGAGAGAGTATATGAGGGAATATATTAGTTGGGAAATAAGGGGGTTATGGGAAGGAGAGCAGTGATGAGGAAGCAAGGGAAGTGGTGGAGTGTTCCGTGGAAAGGATGGAAGTGGGGAGGGGAAATAACGTGAAGAGGATGGAGAGGCGAGCAGAGAAGATAATAAGATATGATCGGATAAGGCAGTTTTGAAAGGGGGAATTTAAACAACTTAACTACCGTATTAATAGGCTACGAAACCATTGCTTTAGGCTCATGGCGCCTCCTTTGTCTAATTATTTTTTAATAGATCAGGAAAATGTCGAGAAGACGTCGGTAGAAATGTAAGAAAAGTTTTTGATGTAGTTGTTATTGGCTTTTAACACTTTGATTCGAAGTCTGTTCATAAGCGACATTGTATATTAAGTTTACACTGAATTATCCTGTTCACGTGTTGCCAATGTCAAGCCCAGCCAATCATGTGGCCGTTCGCTTGCTTGCCGATTTGGTGGGTGCTGAACGACTGCCTGTTGAGCGGCTGTCTGATGAGCGGTTGCCAGCTGAGCGGTTGTCTGCTGAGCGGTTGTCTGCTGAGCCGCTGCCAGATAAGCGGCACCCTGGTAAGTGGCTGCCGCCCGAGCGGGTTCCATCCACACGGTTTGCTGCCTAGCGTTTAAGGACCGCCTCATATGATGCTGCCTGTCTGTTATCTGCTCACCGGCTAAGTTTTCATCAATGGATAAGTTCCGCTCACTGGCTAATTTCTGTCTGGCTTCACGCCTGATTGCGAGGATGGATTGCGGTTTATATTTATATTTTTTTCCGATTGAATTATCATTAGGCGGATCACTCTGTGAACTTAAATCTGTAAGAAGAAATATAAATTGGTGAATTGTAAACCTTATTAAAGGTATTACGTAAAAACACAATAAATACAAGGTAATATGCTGTCTATGGGTCTGATTCAGGGTGTTCAAAAACATTAATTTTCAAAATTCCCTGATTTTTCCCTGACCATTGATACTCAAAGACCAGTACGTTAATCTTGTAACATTTTTAGCATAGAATCTTTGGTAAAAATATGAAAACAATGAAATTTCAGATTAAAATTTAGAAATTATTTATGTATTTCAACCAAGGAGGATGACTTTTCTCCCATTAAAGATGAATTTTCAATTCGAAAGGACGATTTTTTTTGAGAAAACAGTTTAATATTTGACCATAAAAGATAATTTTTTAACGAAATAATTAAATATTTAGCAAAATGGTTGAATTTTTAACCAAATCGTTGAATTTTCACTCGAAAAAGTTGAATTTGCAACCAAATGGTCGAATTTATTGTCAAAGTAGTCGAAATTACAACAAAACATTTCAATTTTTGACCAAAAAATATGACTTTGACAAAATGATTAAAATTTGAACAAAGTAGTTACATTTTCTGAAAATTTCTACCATAATGAAAAATAATTTTCAAACAAAGAAATGATGTTTCAACTGAAATCACGAATCTACAAATAATGAAAATTATCAGCAAAGTGATTCAACCATGCACAAATTAGTTCAATTTTGCACTGAAAAAGATAAATTTTCAATTAATAAAGTAATAGTAGACATTTAAAACAAACTGAAATTTAATTTTGAAGAGAAAAAAGTTGAATTCCACCAAAACAGATGAGCTTTTTAAAAACTTTTAAATCCGAAACCAAAGATGACTAATCTTCAACAAAGTAGTTGCATTTTTATCCACAAAAAAACTCAATTTCTACTGAAAAAATCTCAAATCTAAATTTAGGAATGGCCAATTCATTGTAGTTCAATTTTCAACCAAAAATATGAATGATCAACCAAGAAGATTCAGTTTCTACCGAAAAAGACGGATTATTCCAAAATACTGGAATTACTCGGTGTTACTTGAAATAAACCGCATTGTAAATGGATTAATCCAGTTAAAACTAAATTTTCAATTAGAAAAGAACAATTTAAAAAAATGCAATTTTGAAAATGTAGCCAAATTTGATAGAGAAAAGGCACATTTTCAACGTAATACATGCATTTTCGACAATAAAATGTAGTTTTCAACCAACTAGTTGAATTTTTTACCACAAAGTAGCTTAATTCTAAACAAAAGACATTAATATTGAACCAAATAGTTAATATTTTGACTGAAGGAAATTAATTTACAACCGAAAATATAATAGTTAAGTTTTCCGTTGAATAAAATAATTTACAAGCAAAGAAAAAACCAATTTTCAACAAAAAAGATAAATTTTCAAGCAAAAACACTATTTTTTTATCCAATAAAGACAAATTTTTTACAAAATGCATCATTTTTCAACTAAGAAAGATCAATTTTAAATCAAAAATAGAATAGATCAATTTTCGACCAAAAATAATTTTCAACCAAGGAGATTTATTTTCTAGCAAAGAAGACGAATTTTCAACTGAAGAAGATCAATTTTTTGAGAAAAAAGGAACAGTTTCATTTACTGTTCAGAAAATTTGTGTTCAAACGAAGAAAATATTGTTTAACAGAATAGTTAGAAACTATTTGGAATACTCTCATTCTTTCCTCTCATTCCTTCACTGCCTGGAGGTGTCACACCTGGAAACGGGGAACTTGTCACTCCTCCAAACGGTGAACTTGCCACTCCTAAAAACGGTGAACTTATCACTGCTGAAAACAGTGAACTTGTCACTCCTGGAAAAGGTGAACTTCTCACTCCTTCATCTTCTGGAAACGGAAAACTTGTCATTCCTTCCTCTTCGTGAAATGGCGAACTTGTCTCTCATTCATCTTCTGAAGACGTGGACTCTCCGCTATTACAGATGTCCGAAAACACTGGCTCCCCAATTGGACGATTCGTCTCCTTGTCACCGCGGTCGATCAGACCAAGGAAGGCTCGAGTTACCCGTTGAGCCGTGCGATCGAAGTTCGTCCAATACGGACGGATCAGGATAGATCCTTGGTAATCAGCCTGTCTGTCGAGCGGGTATATTTTTCTACCCCGCGGAATCTACTCTGGACCCACGTACCCTCCACCTGAAAGCCTCTCGTCGAAATCAAAATCCACCGGAAGTACCCAAAGGATGTGGAGAGGAAGAAACTGCAGTACAAATACCCTTTCCTCATCAGAACCACCAAGCTCTGGATTCACCGCTCGCGAAAGGCTGGAACGTGCCCCAACGAGGATTTTTACAATGACCAAAAGGATTTTACCGGAAAGAAGCGGGTTACGACTATCTTTCTTCCAGGACCCGAAGGCGCGATCTTTCGTCATCCAGTGTATTCTGGACCAAAGGAGGGGGAGAAGCATTAAAGGACCAATGGAAGGAGGAAACGTTCCTCAATTTCTCGAAAACTGTTACAGATTTTTGAACGATTTTTTTTCAAATTAAAGTACTTCCAAAGGACTACGGCGCTGTTACCAAGCCGTTATATTATCGTTCGAACCGTCCGAGAGAACACACGTGAGTTGAAATGAGTTCCGTTTACGCCAAACGTTTTGAAGCTGTCTTTTTGTGTACCCATCCAAAAGGACCACATATGTTCTACATCGCGGCTGCTAAATACATCAAGAAGTCGAAGGCGTTCGTGAAGAGGTGGGTTGAGAGGTATAAAGTATAAAGTATAAAGCTGAATCGAAGATACAGTACCGTACCACAAGGCAAAAACCGCTGCTCTCGAGAACCCATATGGAAAAAAGAAAGGCATGGGCTGCGGAAAATCTCGACCGGGACTGGTCAAACGTTATTTCTTCTGATGAAGCGTCGTTCTGGGCATGGGTTCCCATAATGTATGCCTGGTCTACGGCAGGCAGTAGATTTCTCCAGCTCAGAAAATGCTCCAAATATATCAACGTGGTCTCTTAAGGTCTGCTAAAAAGATGTTTGGAGCCGATAATGCCGATTCGATCTTGTAAGAGGATAACGACCCGAAACATCGAAGCCGTCTCTGCACCGTTTGAAAAGCGGAAAATGACATCACAACCATGGACTGGCCATCACAGTCCCTAGATGCAAATCCAATCGAGAATGTCTGGAGCGTTTTGAAGAGGAAGCTTGCCGGAAAACGTGTATTCACCCTAAAACAGCTATCGCAAAAAATCAAGAAGATATGGCTAGATTTACCAACGGACTACGCTGAAAAATTAGTGGAAAGCATGCCGAAAAGGTGCCAGGCCATTCTGGACAACGATGGGGACTGGACCATTTATTAGGTAGTAGCGCCGTAGTCCTTTGAAAGTACTTCAATTTTTAAAAAAACGTTCAAAAATCTGCAACAGTTTTCGATAAATCGAGGAACGCTCTTGTTGAACAGACTGTATCAGTCAAACTAATGTACCGAAAGGTATGAATGGCCTAGATACCTGGTTACTAAAGACGCAGGGACACATTCTCCTGAACCCACGTCCTTCATTCTCTTCCTCTCAACAACACTCGAAGAACACTTCCTCCTAGTAAATCAACCACACCTTTCACTTCCCCACCCTTTCCTTTGAGATATTTTCCTCCTTCACCAGGGAACGTATCAAATTTTTGACCAAAAATATAATTTCAACAAAATTTTTCACGAAGGAGATTAATTTTCTACCGAAAAAGACGAATTTTTAAATCAAATCTAGGAAAGTGGGGTATGGTGTCAGTGCGGGGCATGGCGACTCTTGCAAATAATGCTCGTGTTTTTTAATTTCCATATAAATTTTTTTACGCAAAATAGCTTTCTTTGATACTCAAGAAAGCTATTTTACATGAAAAAAACTAATATGAAACTCAAGAAACACGAGCATTATTAGCAAGAGTCACCATGCCCCGCACTGACACCATAACCCACTTCTCCCTACATGCATTTTCAACAAAGCAGTTAAATTTAAAAATGAAAACGATATCAACTCAACATTGAATAGTCACATAGGTATTTAATTTAGAAATTAATTTTTTCCCAAAAAAGAAATCGAATTAAAAAAAATAGTTTAGTTTTCTACAAAAACTATGAATTTTTAACGACAAACATTAATTGTGAACCAAATAGATGAATTTTCTACCAAAGTAGTTGAATTTTTAATCAAAAATATTAGTTTCCCACCAAATTGTTGACTTTTTAATCAAACTGAATTACTTCAGAAGAGAACTGGATTTCGCTGGATTACAAGTAGATTATTTCGAATTGCAAATGAACTGTTGGAATTATGAGTGGATTATCACGTATTACATGTGGATTAATCAGAAGTACTGGGATTACTCCAAATTGATTGAAATTAGCCTGAATATGAATGGATTACCGCGGATTACTAGTTGGGATAACCGAGCGGTCCAGTGGAATAGCTCAATTTTTAGTTGAAAATAAATTTTCACAATAAAAACAACGATTTTTGAACAAAATAAATAAATTTTCCAGGAAGAAGATGAATTTGCAACTAAAATATGAATTTTTAACCAAGAAGATTAATTTTCTATCGATAAAAAGTGATTTTCAACAGAAATCATAAAGTTACAACTAGTTTAATTTTTAATTAAAAAGTAAGTTTTCACGCAGTCTCTCGTCGTCTCGAAATTCGGGATTACTAGTAAAATATTTTTCATAAGATTGGCTAGTCGTTCCAAATTTTCAGGTGGAGGGCGGGAAGGCACCCCTGTGATTAAACATAAAAATAATGTTGGTGAAACACCTACCTCTTTTCCAACGTCTCGTGGGGGCGGGAGGGCACCCCTGTGACTGACCACATAAATAACATGGTCCAACCCCCCCTAATTTTGCGGCACAACTAGACACAGCCAAGTTTTTAATCAAGAATGGAATATCTTCTTTTGCAATTAAAAAAATTAATTTTTCATTTTAAAAAATTAATCAACAAAAATGGTTCAATTTTCACCCCCAAGAGATTAATTTTCAACTAAAATTATGCATCTCGATCAAAATAATACATTTTAAAAAAAATAGTTCACCTTGAATTTTCAACGAAGAAGATTAATGTTCTACCAACAAAGACGAATTCACAACAAAATACTTACCTGCTTGCCGATTTTGTGGGTGCTGAAGGGTTGTCTGCTGAGCGGTTGTCTGCCGAGCGGTTGTCTGCCGAGCGGTTGTCTGCCGAGCGGTTGTCTGCCGAGCGGTTGTCTGCCGAGCGGTTGTCTGCCGAGCGGTTGTCTGCCGAGCGGTTGTCTGCCGAGCGGTTGTCTGCTGAGAAGTTGTCTGCTGAGCAGTTGTCTGCTGAGCGACTGCCGGATAAGTGGCACCCCGATAAGTGGCGGCCGGCCGAGCGGGTTGCATCCAAACGGTTTGCTGCTTAGCGTTTAAGGACCGCCTCTTATGATGCTGCCTGTCTGTTATCTGCTGACCGTCTAAGTTCTCATCAATGGATAAGTTCTGCTCCCTGGCTGATTTCTGCCTGGCTGCTCTCCTGACTGTGCCGCTGGATTGTGGTTTATATTTAAGATTTTCTCCGATTGAATTATCACTAGGCGGATCGCTCTGTGAACTCAAATCTGTGCGAAGGAATATAAATTGGTGAATCATAAACCTTCTTGAAGGAATTACGTGAAAATACAATAAATACAGGGTAATACGCTGTATATGACTATAAACATATGAGAACAATGAAATTTCAGATTAAAAATCAAAATTTATTTATTTATTTCAACCAAGTAGGATGACTTTTCTCCCATCAAAGATTAATTTTCAATCCCAAAGGACGATTTTTCAAGAAACCAGTTTCATATTTGACCATAAAAGATGATTTTCTAACAAAATAATTAAATATTTAGCAAAACAGTTTAATTTCGAACAAAATATTCAGATGTTCTAAAAATTTCTACCATAATGAAAAGAAATATCAAACAAAGAAATAAAGTTGCAACTGAAACGATGAGTCTACAAAAAAAATGATTCTTCAGCAAAGTGATTTAACCTTCCACCAATTAGTTCAATTTTGCACTGAAAAAGATAAATTTTCAACAAATCAAGTAATAGTAGACTTTTAAAACAAACCGAAATTTAATTTTTGAATGAAAACCAGTCAAACTCCACCAAAAACGATGAATTTTCAACAAAATTGTTGAATTCTCAACTTAGGATGACTAATTTTCAACCAAGTATTTGCATTTTTATTCGAAAAAGAACTCAATTTCGACTAAAACAGATAAAATTGTAGACAAAAAGAAACGAATTTTCAATAAAATAGTTGAATCCTTAACCAAACAAATTGTCGACGAAACAGTTGACTCTTCACTGGCAAAGGATATTTTTCAAAAAAATTGTTTAATTTTCAAGAAGATGATTTAATTTTAATCAAATACAACAGCCATACCACGCTGAAAAAACCAGTTCTCGTCAGATCACTGAAGTTAAGCAGCGTTGGGCGCGGTTAGTACTTGGATGGGTGACCATTCGAGAAAACCGAGTGCTGTTGGCACATCGTGGGTGTGGTGAGCCCACACTTGTAGTTATTTTACTTCAAGCTATCAACCTAGAAACACTACCCGAATCGGGAAGTGTCACGCCTACCCTGAAAGGGAAATGGCTTAATGGTATACAAATTGTTCAATTTTCAACCAACCATAAATTTTTAACAAGGCAGAATAATTTTCTACAAAAAATAAATAAATTTTGCCACAAAAATGGAATTTTCGAATTGTAGTTTAATTTTCTACAAAAAAAAAACAAATTTTCAACAAAATACATCAATTTTCGACAATAAAAGATTATTTTCAACAAACTAGTTGAATTTTCTACCACATAGTAGCTTAATTTTTAACGAAAAAATTGAAATAACAAAATACATTAATATTCAACCAAATAGTTCATATTTTAACTAAACATGAAGGAAAACTAAAGAAAAATATGAATTTTCAACCAAGAAGATGGATTTTCCACCGAAAGAGACGAATTTTCAACTAAAGAAGATCAATTTTTACCAAAAAATCAAATAGTTTGATTTTCTGTCAAGAACATTTTATTCTTAAACAAACAAACAAATTGTTTAACAGCATTGGGAGTTCAATGTTCTGATACAAATTAATTTTTCAATCAAAAAACAATCATTTCTCAACAAAAAAGTTAAATTTTCAATCATAGAATTGAATTCTCAATAAAATAGTTTGATCCTCAGAAAAAAAAAAATTTGACAAAAAAGTTGAATCTTCAATTACAAAAGATACTTTTTAACAAAACTGTTCAATTTTCAAGATGATGGATCAATTTTGAACCGAAAGATACAGTTTTTAACCAAATGGTTGAATTAATTTCTAACCGACTAGTACGAGTGTCTGCCAAGTGGTTCAACTAAAATATATGAATTCACTAATTTTCAAAAGAAAAGATAAATTTACGAAAAAAACACGATTATTTAACCAAATAGCTATATTTTAAATAGAAGAGATGAATTTTTAACAAAATAATTTAGTTATGAACCGAAAAAGCGAATTTTCAACAAAAAAGTTGACTCTTCAATCAAAAAGGATCATTTCGATCAAAATTGTTCGTTTTCATCAACGTGGATGAATCATCAACAAAATAGTTCAATTTTCAACAAAAAACATAAATTTTTGAAGAATAAGGTTAATTTTTTACTGAAAAATACGGATTCTCAATAAAATGCATGATTTTTAGGTATTCGTACCCCCGGGTTGAAACTGTTATAGTTTCGGTCGAGTGTCCGTCTGTCTGTCAGTATGTTCGTCTATCCGTCCTTCGTACGGCTCAATATAGGCATAGGACCCAAAACTGACACAGTGCCCAAAATAGACCTAGGATCCAAAATTGATATAGGGTCCAAATTTGGTATAGGACGCAAAACTGACATAGGGCCCAGACTATACATGGGACAAAAATTGACCAAGGACCCAATATGGACATAGGGCCGAAAATGTGTTTAGGACGAAAAACATAAGCTCTTAGAGATACGAAACCCATCCTAGCAGGCACTCCGCGCATACTCTGACTAATTTCTTACCCTAATAGTTGAATTATCAAATAAAAAAGATCAATCTTCAACCAAAAATGGAATAATTACATTTTCAATTAAAAAAATTAATTTGTCACCAAATTGTTGAATTTTTAATGAAACTGGATTATTTCGGATTAGAAGTTGATTACGCTGGATTGCAAGTAGATTATTACGTATTACATGTGGATTACTCAGGAGTACTCTGACAACTTCGAATTAATTCAATTGAGCCGGATTAAAAGTCGATTATTCCGGATTCCAACGGTCATACCACGCTGAAAAAACCAGTTCTCGTTCGATAACTGAAGTTAAGCAGCGTTGGGCGCGGTTAGTACTTGGATAGGTGACCATTCGAGAATACTGCGTGCTGTTGGCACATCGTGGGTGTGGTGAGCCCACACTTGTAGTTATTTACTACAAGAAACTATCCACCTAGAAACACTACCCGAATCGGGTAGTGTCACGCCTACCCTGAAAGGGAAATGGCTTAATGTATACATACTAGGTGGGATAACTAATTTTCAACAGAATTAATAACTTTTCAACTAAAAAGTTTATTTTTTAATTAAAGAATAAATTCTTAACCAGAATGGAATAGTTTTATTTGTAATTGAAAAAATTAATTTTTCACGAAAAAAGACAACTAGAAAAAAATGGTTCAATTTTCACCCAAAGAGATTAATTTTCAACTAAAATTACGGATCTCCGTGAAAATTTTTTGTTTAACAAAGTAGTTCGCCTTGAATTTTCAATGTAGAAGATTAATTTTCTACCAACAACGACGAATTTTCAACAAAATACATGAATTGTCAACCAAGTATTTGAATTTTCAAAATATTTCAATTTTCCACAAAAAAGTCGAATGTTCAACAAATTACATGAATTTTCACAAAATACATGAATTTTCAACAGCAACAGTTCATTCTAAATCAACAGGTTGAATTTTCTACCACAGTACCTTAATTTCAACCAAAAATTACCTTCTTACAAAATTGTTGAATTTTTAACTCACCAATAGAATTAAGTGAAACCGCTATGGTCAGGAAAGCAGTTCCAATAACAACCCTCATTGTAGAAAAGTACAGGTGTAAGTGTTTCTGGTAGAAAAATATTCTGAAATCTGTGACTTCGACAGTGAGATCACTGTTTTTCGTAAAAGTTTATTAGCGAGAAAAAAAGAATTATCGTTATTTACGACATGTGTACACTAAAGAGGCAATAGAACCGCTAAAATTGCTTTTATTACAGCAAATACAATCTCGAAGAAAAAGCAAATAGCGCCACAGAAAAATATCAGAAGAATATTGAGCTTGTAATGGCCTCATTGAAGAAGTTCAAAATTATGACAATAGTAGCATGAGTTTTGAGAAAAAAGGAGAATAGTCTCATGCAATTTTTCAAATATTACATTGAGGGATTGTTATCTGATACAAAATATACATCTCCCAAAAAACCTCGTGAAATCCTTTCGGATCTTTTAAGATTCACCCTGAAAGCTTTGGAATCCATTCGAATCATTTCAGAAAACCCTGAAATCAGTATATCAGGTACTCTAAAAATTTCTGGATAATTCTTCAATCTTTTTACATCCCTTAAAATCCCCAGAAATCCCTTTGAATCTCAGCATTTCTTCTGAAATCGGCTGGAATCTCTTAAATCTGGTTGGATCCCTTAAAATCTCCGAAATTCCTAGAATTCCCTTGAAATTTCATTTCAAGTTCAATAACATTTAAGAAATTTTAATCTCGGTAAATACCACGACATTTTTTTAATCTCACATAAATCGAATAAAATGCTTAAAAACATCTTGAAATCTACAATATCCTTTAAAACTTTCCGAAAAATGATGAAATATTTTCAGGAGTCTGAAATCCTGCAAAATCCACAGAATCAGATAAACTCCCTTGAAATCTATCACCTATCGGAAAAAACAAATTCAATGAATATTTACCAATTCTGTTCTCTTTTAAAATCAATGATGCAATCACTATCTTTCAGAAAATAATGATCGAAAATAATTTTATGATTTTCTGAATAATATATATGAATCTAGCAATCAAATACATGCAGTATTGCATTGACAATTAATAATATACGAGTATAAAAAATATTTAGAAAAATAATTTGTGAGGGAATGAGTTTGAAATGTTCATAACAAAAAATGTTCAAAACCAAAAAGACAAACTCCCAACAAATGAAGGTATTTTCGTCATGAAAGTAAAAAGAAGTTTATGTAAATTGTCGAATCTTCAAGCCAAAAGACGAATTTTCTGTACAAAAATTAAATTTTCAAAGAGAAAATATGAATTTTCAGCAAAAAAATTAATTTCCAACAAAATAATTAAATTGTCAACCGGAGAGATGAACCTTAACTCAAAAAGAATAAATTTCAACAAAGAAGTTCAACTTTAACCTACGCAATTTAATTTCCAATTGAAAAGAAAACAATTTTAGACAAAATAGTTTAACTTTTAATCAGAGAGACGAATTTTCAACTAAACAGTGGCATTTTTATCCAAGAAAGATGAAATTTCTACTGAAACAGATGAACATGTGAATAAAAAAGGTTTCCAATCAAATTTTTTAAATCTCACAAAATGTTTAAAATAAATTGGAAGTCCTATAATTCTTAATCTTTCATGCTTGAATTTTTGAAATCTGTAGAAATCCCTTGAAATAGAATTTAGTTTATTCCGTAAACTGTAAATCATTTGAAAGCACTTGAATATAATTTAAGTTAAACTGATTCATTAGGTTAACTAAAAAAAGAGTCGTTTAAATCTCTTGATCCTTGAAGATTTAATAAAATCCTTGAATCTTGTGGAATTTCTGAAAATACCTTCAAATCCCTCAAAATATTTGCAATCGCTAGAAATCCCCTGAAATTTCCTGACATTCAATTTATATTTCAATAGAAATCCCTTCACATCTTTGGAAAATTTTTTCGAAATTCTTGGAAATACATTTAATCCTTTGAAAACCCATGACATCTTTAAAAATTGTTTGAATACTTAGAAACCCCATAAATTAGTAAGTTCCTCGAAATTCGTTTAAATCCTTTTGAATTCCTTAAAACATTCTGATATGTTTGAAAATCTTTAAAAAGCCGTGAAATTTTCAAGACATCTGACGAAATCGCTTAAAATTCTTGGAAATTAACTGCAATTAAAATTAAATTAAACCTATAAATCAAAGTTCTTTTATAAAGCCGTTAAAATTCCTGTAAATATTTGAAATCCTTCAATCATGTGCAATTTCGGGAAATACCTTAACTTCCCTTGAAATGTTTAAAATCGCTAAAAATCCCTTCAGACTTAACCTTCTTTAACTTATTTTTCCAATTTTTACTAGAATTATCTTGAAACCTTTGGAAATCCTATAAATTTCTTTGAAATCCCTTGAAATTTTTCGAAATCCTTTGGAATTCCTCACAATTCTGTAAATGCTTGGAAATCTTAAAAATTCTCTGAACTCCCTTGAAATGTTTTCAGGTTTCTTAGAATCCGTGGAAATATTTTCAAATCTTTTGAATACCGATGAAATCTCTACAAATTAGTTGAAATATTAGGAAAACCATGAAATTCTTTCGAAGCCTTAAAATCCGATGAAGTATCTCAAAATTTGTTGAAATCCTTTGAAATCCCTTGAAACCTCCTGATATGTTTGACAATCTAAGTTAAATAAGTAAATAAATCATTCCATTCCTTTCTTTCAATACAGATTTTCCTAGAATGATTTTCTATAATAATTTTCCTAGAATAGCGAAAAATTATGAGAAATTCATTATAGGAAAATCATCATAGACCTACAATGGATTTTCTATAATATTTTATCGTAAGGGGGATTACAAGGAATTGTAATATATTGTATGCGATTGCATTAGATCCCTAAAATGTTATCTTTTTCTACCCCAATCTCAATAATTTTATATCTCTTTCTGTACTTTCGTGACCGAGGACCATTATCTTTTCCTTTAACTTTATTCTACCTCTTCAATATAAATTTAAATCTTTGTCTATCTCTTTTTATACCTTCCGCAATTGATTACTCTTATTTTTTTCTATCCCTCAAAATTCGGCAAATCATCGAAAAGTTGGGGAATTAAAAAAATCATAATTTGACTTTTACCATTTTTCGCCCATGCTCATATACCTACACACTTAAAATTTATTTCCATACCTTAGTCGAAAACTGTGTCGCACTTGACAGAACGGTTTGCCGGGCCTCTACTTATGATGAGACAGAGAAGTGAGGATTGAAAAAGATAGACGGGAATTCAGACTGACGAAGAGATAGAAAAATATAGACTTTCATAGATAAGAATACAATAAGATAGAGAAGAGGAGGTTAAAAAAGATAAACGGGAATTTTGATTGACAACGTGATAGTAATGAAGCTTTCTAACCAATAGGATTTTTTTTTAAATCCAAAACCCGAGCAGAAGAAATTTGAATTCCGACCCAAAAATTGACTCACTGTTTTAGTCTTCATAATCCTCTGCACGCTCTATTTCTGGACATATTTTAATGCTTTTTTTTTTAAAGTTCTGCATCAACTTATTTATTCTATAAAATATATAAAATATATTGAAACAAATAAAGTGACAAGATTAGCATTTCCCCACAATATGATTGTTTATCACAGGGAACTATGCTTTTGAAAACACTACTGTTTTTTATCTAAAATTTGTTAATTCGACTGCTAGGTTCTATATTTTATAGACAATTTTACAAACAATTATTTAATTTTCGTCTCTATTTCTAGGCCAAAATTCTTCCTTTTTTCTCGTAAAAACAGTTATATCTTCGTGATAGAAACCAAGTTCCGATATCATGTCCATATCATTCTGCTTCTCATCTTCCTTCTTTGGTTTCTTAGTCATAAAAGACTCAAAACATCATGACATTCAGCATTTTTTCTGAGAGAGCCACATTTGCGCTTTAAGACCTCCTGCAGTTTGGTCACTACTGAACTATTACTATTTTCATTTTCTTCATTGCTGTTATTATTTGTAGTCGCTTCTCGAGATTCTGACAACTTGAGAGGAGTAAACTCATGAAAGTTACTTTCGTCATACCCAGTCACGTTGACGGAAAGCTTTTTGCTTTCTGGCATGAGTACATCTGATACCTCTTTAGGGCATCAGATCGGGAATAGACTTTTTTATGACACATGCATGATTTCAGGCCTTTTCGACGTCTATGAAGCGAGGCTAAACCTCTACTTTTTACTCCCTAGAGAGTAAAAAGTACTTTTTACTCCCTAGGAACTGAAAAGTGACGTCAGAGGTAAATAATAAAAATGTATTATTAAAAATTATTATTATTCGCATTACTTCAGAGCCCTAAGTTATTGGCCTGTGAGCCAAGCCTCGGCTTTCATCATTATTTGCCTGCTTGGAATTTTCCCACCTTTTACCCAACCAGGACGCACGCATCGTCCTCACGCTTGTCGGCTTTCGGCATCCTGGTTGGACATATCTGGTTGGACAGCGCGTCCTTGAGGCTTCCTTGACGAGGTTGCCTCTCGGAACGCCCTGCACCTCATTGTCCCGGGCTGGTGGTCTGTCCAGGGCTTCTCTTCGTTAGCGGCACAGAGGTAGCACTGTGGCGCACTTTTGCACGCAGCAGCCCTGTGGCTCTCCTTGCCACATCTCCAGCAGGCCTTCGTACGTTCTGGGCCCCCGCAACCGGCTGTCATGTGGCCGAAGCCTAGGCAGCGGTAGCACCGAACCTTTTCCGTCTTATTATGTACGCGACAGGACGCACACCCCACCTTCAGGTGTCCTGCGCGTACCAGCATCGCCGCTAATTCTTCTGACAGCTCCACAAAAGCTTTCAGATTGCCTCTAAAGGGTCTTTTCGTGAGGCTGACCTTCACCTCTCCGACAAAACATTTGTTACCGAAGTGGCTTCTTGCGGCCGCTTTGACCTCCTCAGCGTCTGTAGTTGAATCGTGGAGGTGATGGTGGAGGTGATGGTGGTGGTGGTGGTGATGATGTTGGTGGTGATTGGTGTTTAGTTACTTAATGTATGTATATAAAACCTGCCTTACGTAGTTCCTCCATAATAAAGAGAATTTCATTGGTATCGTTCCCTGCAGCCTGAAAGGTTTGAAGCAAATGCAGACGATCAACCAGTTCGATAGGATCATCATAGTAGAGATAGTTTGTTTTTAGACATTTTTTCACTTCCTGACATTGGGATACAGAACCACCTCCTTTAGAGTATTGTTTGCGTGGAAACAATTTCGTAATAAGGTTCTTGTACTAGTTATCATTGCTAATACGAATAGAGACTATAGTGCTTCTTGTGAGCGTTTGTGTTGATGAGGATTTCTTTATAGGTATTTAGGTCGCTCAAGCTTATGTAAGATTCTTCAGGTGCCTGCCTAAATGATAATTCGAGCAGGCCAACAGTTTGCAAGTACTGTTTATCTCTCACGTAGATGAACTGATTACCACAATGGACAGGTGTGTCACCAATCATAAGGGCATTACCTAGTCTACGTACACCGTACACCATATCCAAATATTGTTTTCTATTTTGACTAAGCATTCTGAGGAACTTGTTGTTGAGCCACTGATAATTATCAACAGGCTCTGATGCAGTATCTCCTTCAAACATTGTTATATCTAACTGCCCTAAATCCTCTTCTTCATCATCATCAGCAGTCATAAATGATGCGTTCTCATCATCATCATCATCAGCATCCTTTTGTTCAATTTCTTCAGGTAATAATTGTTGGACTTCATCGTTTACTTCAAGGGGTGTTTGCTTAATTTCAGAGTTTGATTTGGGAAACACTTGATTAACTTTTTCATCGGTGGAATTCTTAGTAATGTTTATTTGTCTCTGCAGTGGTGTCACTATAGGCTTGAAAGTTTTATTTAGCATACTTTCATTATAGGCTTTATTCCTATTTAGCATTCGATGCTAACGTCGTATCGCATTATTGGTTTTAACGATTTGACGTGAAGTATCCATGTGATTACTGAAATCCATGTTGATGTGACTGCAGCTCAATCAACAGTGATTAACTGGTTAAGCTAAATTTCTATTTATAGCAATGGGGCAGTTGAACGTTAAAACAGTGTTGATTCAACATTGTTTCAAAGTTGCTTCAACATTGATTCAACATTTTTTCGACGTTGCCTCAACATTTTCTCAACGTTACTTCAACATTGAACCACCACCGTCACCACCAAAAGTCTATTCCCGATCCAATGCCCTAAAGAGTCATCAGATGTACTCATGCCAGAAAGCAAAAAAATCTTCCCGTCAACGTCACTGGGTATAACGAAAGTAACTCTCATGAGTTTGCTTCTCCCAAGTTGCCAGAATCTCGAGAAACGACTGAAAATAATAACAGCAATGAAAAAAATGATTATAGTAGTAGTTCAGTAGGGACGAAACTGCAGGAGGTCTTAGGCGCAAACGTGGCTCTCTCAGAAAAAATGCTGAATATCATGATGTCTTTGAGTCTTTCATGACTATGAAAAGAAGGAAGATGAGGCAGGCTGATATGCACAAGAAAGATGGAGATCGAGATGAAAATGAGGAGGACGAGGAGGATCAACGAAAATTGGAAGAAGATCAGGAACTTGATAATGATAATGAAGCTGTTGATCATGAAAAAGAGGAGGAGGAGAAGGAGAAGATGAATGAGGAGGAGGAGGATTCAGATGGATTTAGTGAACTGATGTACAAGGCGTACTCTCATCCCAGTTGAGAATGCTGCTGTATGATGCTTCATACAGATCCTAACGAACTTCAAGATGCTTTGAGATTTTACACTAACTCTCAACATTCATTATAAAGTCCCGAGTGTCAAGCAATTGTCCACATATTGCGTCGAAGAAACATAATTTTTTAGCGAGCAAGACCATTATGAATTTTTGATTTCACTATGTTTAATTTGTATAATTACGTTAAGAGAATATTTTGTTAAACTAAGTTAAGAATCTACATTTTGAACTTAGTTTAAGTGTTTTTTTCTTGAATAAACAAACATTTAAGGTTAATAAAGGTCAAAATTTATTTAAACCTCTCTTAGTTAAGTATCAGTTAGTAAGATTCGGTAGCACAATAGTTTCTTTCAATAGTAGTAAATTTTAAATCATTAGCGACTTAAATTATTGATAGATGGCGCTTCTATACATTTAGTGAATCTGTTAAGTATCGTTTCTTATAGCGTTGGATATTCACAGACCACCTTCAGTTGCTTTTAAAATCCAATGTATTTCAGACTGTTGTCCCTTCCAGCGATGGACTTTACAAACTTTGTTGGGTTGAATTCAAAATCTAAAATATTGCTCGCTATCATTTTTTTCAGTGCTGGACTTCTGAAAACGTCGTTGGGTTGAATTGAAATTTCATGCTCTTGGTACTCATTGAATTTAGCCTAAACTCTCCTAAAATAATTAAATTGATTAAATAGAATTTGTGTTTAAATTTTTATATTATTTGTATTCTTTAATCTAATTTAAACAGCCGTCTAAACAAGAAACGTAGTAAATACATTTTGAATAAGTCACCTCGGGAGCTGACCTCAAATGTCTAATCTTTACTACGCCTGAGAAAGTTCTTTTTTGCTTCTGGTAACACTTTTAAATTGCTACCCCCTCCTCGAATTTATATTTTCCACGTGCAACTTTTAATTTACCGCAAATTTAACTGACTTGACGCTACCTCCATCTGTTTTCAGTAACAACTTATCGACTGGTGATTTGTTAGCACGGATACAAATCCAAATCGTCAGTCGGTAATTGACCGATCATTGTTTCACCAGCATTTAGCTATGAACAAAACCGTGTTATAGAAGCCGTTGAAACAGTGCCTTACAGCATCATAGTATAGTTCTAGAATTCAGGTATAGATCACATATCCAATATCAACGGTTCTAGAAATATGTTGCAGGCAAGAACCCCACGTGCACCGAACCTCATAGAAACTTCAATCGATATTTCTAGTATGTCAGTAGAGTAGGGGTAATGGAGTATAAAAGGAGCAACAGGTTTCAGTGGCTTCAGTCTATCGTCGAACACAGGGCAACATTAGTCATCTGTTGAAAGTTCTAGTGAAAATAAAAAAAGGAATGTCTTTCGAGAAAAAAGTTTTCAAGATTCATAAAGTTAAACCCAAGTATGGTGCCAGGATTGCGGTTGAGCTGAACAGCCAGTTTACAGTGTTCCTACCTAGCAGAATCATGAAAGTTTTCGAGGATGCTATGTGTGAGGATACGTTTGAGAAGATGGAGGAAGCAACCAAGATTGAAAAGCTCCATTTCTGCGACTTCGGAGGACCCTATGATAACCCAGAAAAAACGAAATGTAATCTTTACAGCGATTTCAGAGTAATCTTTACCTGCAACAAAAATTAACTTCACGTGTTGAGATTTACCCACCACATGGGAATTGGTTACCATGTCAACATTTGCGCAGGCACAGCTGCAGCGGCTTATCTCCACTATATTGAATATATATGTTAAATATGCGTAATATATGCTAGCTGTGCATTATATGTTCAATATATTAAATATTTATTATTAACATTTCAAAAAAACCAGTTCGCTCTAGTGTGCCGTTTACGTATGCTGGGTTGAAGTGTGCCGTTTGATTGTTAAGATTTACCCACCACAAGGGAATTGGTTACCATGTCAACTTTATTGAATCTTGTTTTGTTTCAATGCGAAAAAATTCAACTTTATCTACTTGAAAATTACCCGCAACAAAAATTCTCTCCTGTTTTTTCTGTGAAATAACCATTGCATAGGGAAAAACTGTGTACTTTGAATATATGCGCATCAATTCACCTTAAGCACTTCAATATCGCTTAGATTTAATTTACAGATAGATGATTTCGAATTTCGCGCGCTTTCCACATTGCTCGGAATGTATTTAAGACGAACTTCAACTTTCTTCTGCAAAAGAATTTCGTTCGTTCCAGCGTTGGATATTTTAAAACAGTGTTGGTTTGAATTCAAAATCCAAAATATTGCTCGCTATCGTTCTTTTCAACGCTGGAATTTAAGAAACGCCGTTGAGTTGAATTTACATTCCGCACTTTTGGCACTCATTCCATTCAGCTGGAACTCTCGTAAATAAATTTAAAAAAATTGATTAATCGATTAGGTAGAATTTGTGCTCATATTAGAAATATTTCGCTTTAAAATTTTCTATATTTTTTAAATTTTCAATAATTTATATTCCTCAGTCTAACCTGTACAGCCATCTAAACAAGAAATGCAGTAAAGATATTTTGGCTAGGTCACCTGGTGAACTAACCTCAAATTGGCGCCATCTGGTAACCACTTATCGACTCGTGGTATCTTAGCACCGATACGAACCATTATCGGCTTATACAAGTCTACTGCGCATCCATAAGTATTGTAGAGGTGCACTGCGCGGCTGGATGTACTTAAAAACTTTACTGCGCAGCTTTCTGTGCCACTAAACAGTAGTGCGCATTCATATGTGCCTTATAAGTCTACTACGCATCCATAAGTGCCCTAGAAGTGTACTGCGCAGCGGTACGCGTGGAAGAACTCTACTGTGCAGATATATACCACCAAACTGTACTGCGCATCCACGTGTATCATAGAAGTCTACTGCACATTCGTCAGTGTCGTTAAAGTGTACTGCGCAGCTATTTGTACCATATAAATCAACTGTGCAGCCGTATTTACAACCGAGGTTTAGTACGCATCCGCATGTGTCATATAAGCTTACTTCGGTGAAGCACGCCGCTAAATGTTGAAGAATTCAACTGCGCAGCCCTATATATCTTCCCTAAATTCGAGAAAGAACGGTCGAACTATCCAGACGGTGTTATTGCTTTTGAGAATCCATGCATCGAACTATCTATAAACCTCGATCGTTCGTTCTCGATGTTAGCTAAAAATTAAACAGCAAATATTGGTGGTTCCAGCAACTTGATGCAGGTAGAGCCCCGGGTGCAACCAGTGTTGCCACATCGTGGGAAATTTCCCATATCATGGGAATTTTTAGGCAAAAAAAATAAAAAGGGACAAAAGGGAAAAATTTCGAGAAAACGTCTTATTATGGGAAAATTTGGGGAGCACCCTCGTATGGTTTAACTAATAGCATTTTTGCGCGACTGAAGTGGACTGATCTAGCAATGTGCCGTTGAAAGTTTCATATGGAAACTTTCACTTTGAAAGTTTCAACACGTGAAATTTATGATCAATGAAGTTTTCGACGAAACTTATGAAAATTCTAGAAATCTAACTCCTAGAGTCATGTTGGCACTTTAGAGAATATTTTTAGGGTCCCTATAACGCCTATAACGAACTTTTTATAAGTTGGTAGCAATTGCAAGGCAATTGGAGATACCCTTCCTTGCTCTTGCATGGTACTTGCTCTGTGTGTCTGTGTCTGTTCTTCTATGTTTGGAATTCGAATCGTCTATTATTTTTTTCATAGTGGTAAGTCCTAAGTTCTTTCCGTAAATGATTTAATTACTATATCAGAACAATCTGTTTCATTCGTCGTTTATCTTTTATATTTCAATAGTTTCAGTTCAATGAGTGGAAAGAGGAAACCAAGGGCCCCGACCCCACTCAATCGTAAGAGAGTGAGGGGGGAACTTGCTAAAGAAGAAAAAGAGTTTGCTCATAAATCTTTTCAGGACATCTGGTTGGATCAACCTGCATTCAAAAAATGGTTGGGGAAAGTCCAAGGTCAGACCAACAAAGCTCAGTGCCTCGTCTGCCCTCAACCGTGCATTCTAAAAGCTGGGAAAAGCGACCTCGAAAAACATGTTTCAAACAAAAAAAAACATTGTAGTTTTGGTGAAATATGTCGACCCTAAAACAGGTATGTACCTACCTATCTGCATGCGATGATTTAAAAAGTAGGCACCTACCTATGTACCTTGGGTAAATAAGGTTTAATGGAAATTTTGGCCCTTTTCTGTGCAGGACGAGTTCGTACTTCACTTTTGCATATAATTGAACTAGATTCCACTGATTGCTCAGCATCGGCGTTGTGGGGCCAATTTAAAGGACGCCTTGAGTCTTATGAAATTCCAGTCGAAAATGTAATTGGTCTGGCCTGCGATCATGCTCCAGTGATGGTTGGAAAACATAATTCATTTGCTTCTAGACTAAAAGAGTCGTGTCCTTGGGCAGTAATCCTAGATTGCATCTGCCACTCTTCGCACATTGCGGCCTGTGCAGCTTGCAAGAAGCTACCCGACCTCGCCACCAGGACCATTAGGAGTCTTACAACATACATCTCTTCTAGTCCCAAACGTTGCGCAGTCCTGGAAGAGTTCCAAACTTACTACAATGAAGAGAAAAATAAATTGCTACGTCCTTCAACAACTAGGTGGTTAGTACTGCAGCCATGTGTTATATGAATTCTTGACAACCTCGTACCCTTGGTTCAATATTTACAGCTTGTTGTGGCGGAAGATCCGAAAGACACGGCGAGGCCAGAGACCTCCTGCGTGACCTAAGGAATCCTTTCTTCAAGGCTTACCTTACTTTTTTAAAATACTCTGTCGAATATTTCAACGAAATGAATGGTATATTTCAGAGTGAAAAAACCGTCGTGCACAAGTTGCTTAGTGCTTCGATGAAGCTTCTGAAACAGGTCTGCCAAAATTTCATTAAAGCAGAGCTCAAGGAGTCTCTCAGCAGCATCGATGTGGCTCACCCGCATAACCTAGTAAGATTTTTTTCTTTCTCTTCTACTTTACATTTTCGTTCTTGCCTACCTACCTTTTACAATATTTATTTCTCTTGGTTCACGTGAATTTGTGCTTAATTGTCTATCTAATAGGTTCCTCTGGAAACCATCTACTTGGGTCCGGAAGTGAAGGAGCTGCTGTTAAGCGTGCCACTACCTGATGATCCAACTGGCAAGTTGAGCAAGAAACAACTAGAGGTCCAGCGTTCAACCGATATTACAAATTTCAGACTCAGATGTTTAGATTTTTATATAACTTCAGCCCAACAGCTCAAAAAATACCTACCTCTGAGAAACGAATTATTGAGGGAGGCAGCGTTCATCGATCCTTCAGCTGCACTCTCTGCACTCCAATTTCGAGGTTCGAAAATTTTTGCTGTTTCCTCATCACACGATGTACTTTTTTCTCTTTTTTGTATATCAATGCCTTTTTCTCTTTTTTTTTTGTATAGAAGTGCCTGGCCTTAAACAAGCAGGAGCTGGCAAAAGAGTGGCGTAATATGCCGTTTGACATTCCTGAAACAAAACTTCGACAGCTTGCCAGCAGCGAACCTCAAGACTTTTGGGCGGAGGTTTCTATCTTCAGGAACAATAACGAGGTATGCCTGTTCCCAAATCTGACAAAGCTCGCTCAAGCTGTGCTCTCCTTCCCTCATTCGAACGCTGAAGCAGAGAGAGTCTTCAGTGACCTAATAGATGTCAAACCAAAAAAAAGGAACAGGATGGGCAATGTCACTTTAGACGCGCTATTGGTTGCTCGTACTGATATGAAGCAAAGGAAGACTTCATGTTACGAGTTCCAAGTAACAAAAAAGTTTTTGTCGAAACATAATAAGAGTATGTATTCACACCATACATAATTAAAATTTCTTAAGTTCTGTTCATTTCCGATTCAGTTTTTTTACTTGCCTTTTTTCACTCGAAGGTTCATAAGTATATAAAATTGTATAAATTTTAATGTACGGCGAGGAAAAAAATTATTAGACATATATTTTGTAAAATTAAATATGAGTTAGTCTTTGAAAGTCAAAGAAAATAAACAGTTATTTACAAATATGTGTCTAATAATTTTTTGTCCTTACCCTAAATCAAAATTTAAGCTTTTTAACATACTTATGTGCAATTTATAATAATTATTTGAATTTAATCAAGATAAAGTATGTACTTCTCGTTTTGAATGTGTGCGCCTTTGGAATGTAAGGGACCAATGAACGCGCTGTTCCAACGCAAGCGCAGTAGGCTAAAGCGCCAATATTACTAGCGTGGGGAAAAAGGGAATTTTTGAGGTATCACGTGGGAAAAACTGCAAAAAATATGTGGCAACACTGCGTGCAACGAACCTTGTGCAAACTTCAAGCGATCTTTGCAGAACGTAAGCATGTGTTTTCCAGCGCCGTTGCCAGCTAGTGTGTCGAACCGTCTAGAAGCCACCAATGGATCTTTCCTAGCATAATCACTAGAACTCATATCCTGTATCCATACTTATTTCTTTATGTCTCGAGCTTTCTCGAAAATTCGTTGTATAGAAAATCGTCAGAGATCACCACGTCTCCAAAGAATGTTCTGGAAGGCTCGAGATGTTGAATTTTAAATATGGACCATTATATGTGGAAGTTGAGAATATATCGATTCATCATTTCTGCAAAGCAGTTAGAGAATATGTGAAAAAAATTCGTGAAAAGTAATAAAGTCTTCAAATATTCTATTCGTCCCGTAGCTCAGTGGCCGCCCTCTGGACTTTATACATTCGAGATCGCTGGTTCGAGTCTCGAGGCATGCAATTTTTATTTATTTATTTTTTCGAAATTACCTCGACCACGAATTAAGGCGAATTGACACGCATTCAGTTCGTTCTGGCCCAATTTGTTTCAACGAATCAGAAAGCAGAATTCGGGCGAATTTAAACATGTTAATTCACCGTAATCCTCCCGAATAAGTTCTTTTTTACTGGGAAGAATCTAAGGGGAATAGATCCACTTTGATCGAAACTCCTGGAAAAGCAAAATTCTAGAAAGTTCCAGAACTTACCTTTATGAGAGATTCTTGTGATTTCGGTCGGTGAAACATGGACCATCCTTGTTGTTCAAGTCAAGAATCTGCGTCAGGGATCTACCTTACCGACAGTTCTATTACCGAATTTGGGAACTGACCGGTGGCGCCATCTGTCAGTGGCAGCTGGAACTACGTATTGGTGCCGCCGAAACGACCTAGCTTAACTACTTAAGTTAATTTATTTACCCTTTCCTACACTTCCAGATGCAGGCGCGACCATAAAGCTCCGGGCTCACTTGAAACTTTTCTATTGTAATTCGTACATCAAGAGAAAACTTCAAAATACTACACGAAGTACTGAAAATCATTTTATTTCAAATTTAAAAAAAATATGTATTCATTTGTTTCCAATAGAGAACGATTTGGCGAATGCGCCGGTCAAAAATGCCAAAATGTTCCATTTTGATTCAGTAAATGTTGACGAGTTTTCTATGTTCAAAATAAAAAATTTCTTTGTGTGTATATACACAAAATTGTTATAGTTGTATTTTCTTTTTAATCAATTGTTCTACGAATAAAGTTTCATTGGTGCATTTATTTATACTGTTTATACTGTAAGGTTGGGAGGGTATATGAGAGAATATATTAGTTGGGCAGTAAGAGGGTGATGGGAAGGAGAGTAGTGGAGGGAAAGCGAGAGAAGTGGTGGAGTGTTCCGTGAAAATGACGAAAGATATGATCGGATAAAGTAGGTTTGAAAGGGGGAATTTAAACAACTTAACTAACGTCTTAATAGGCTACGAAACCATTTCTTTTCGCTTATGGCGCCTCCATTGTCTAATTATATTTTAATAGATCAGAAAAATGATGAGAAGACGTCGGTAGAAATGTAAGAAAAGTTTTTGATGTAGTTGTTATTGGCTTTTAACACTTTTATTCACTGTCTGTTCACAAGGGACCTTGTATATTAATTTTACAGTGAATTATCCTGTTCTTGTGTTGCCAATGTCAAACCCAGCTAACTACGTGGCCGTCCTCTTGCTTTCCGATTTGGTGGGTGTTGAACCGCTGCCTGCTGAGCGGTTGTCTCTTGAGCGGCTGCCGGATAAGCGGCACCCTGATAAGTGGGTGCCGGCCGAGCGGGTTCCATCCAAACGTTTTGCTGCATAGCGTTTAAGGACCGCCTCTTCTCGTGCTGCCTGTCTGTTATCTGCTGACCGGCTGAGTTTTCACCAAGGGATGAGTTCCGCTCACTGGCTAATTTCTGTCTGGCTTGACGTCTGATTGTGAGGCTGGATTCTGATTTAAATTTATAATTTTCTCCCACTGTATTATCATAAGGCAGATCGCTCGGTGAACTTAAATCTGTAAGAAGAAATATAAATTGGTGAATTCTAAACCTTATCAGAGGAATTACGTAAATATACAATAAACACAGGGTAATATGTTGTATATGGCTCTCATTCAGGGTGGTCAAAAAATTAATTTTAAAAATTCCCTGATTTTTCCCTGACTATTGATACACAAAGACCTGTATTTTAATCTTGTAATATTTTTAACATAGAATCTTTCATAAATATATGAAAACAATGAAAAAAAAGAACTCAATTTCTACTGAAACAATGTCAAATCTAAATTTAGGAATGGCCAATTCATTGTAGTTCAATTTACAACCAAAAATATGAATTATCAACCAAGAAGATTCAGCTTCTACCGAAAAAGACGAATTATTCCAAAATACTGGAAATACTCCGTATTACATACATACATTTTTGACAATAAAATGTAATTTTCTACGAACTAGTTGAATTTTATACCACACAGTAACTTAATTTTCATCAAAAACATACATTTTCAACCGAAAAGATTAACTCTATAACAAAAAAGACGACATTTAAAAAAAAATACATTAATATTCAACCAAATAGTTAATATTTTAACTGAAAGAATTTAATTTACAACCGAAAATGTAATAGTTAAATTTTCAGTTGAATAAAATAATTTACAAGCAAAGAAAAAACCAATTTTCAACAAACAAGATAAATTTTCAAGCAAGAAGACTATTTTTTGTTCCAATAAAGACAAATTTTTTACAAAATGCATGAATTTTCAAGTAAGAAATATCAATTTTGAATCCAAAATAGAATAGATCAATTTTCGACCAAAAATATGAATTTTCAACCAAGGAGATTTATTTTCTAGCAAAAAAGACGAATTTTCAACTAAAGAAGATCAATTTTTAAGGAAAAAGGAACAGTTTGATTTACTGTTCACAAAATTCAACAGAATAGTTAGAAACTATTTGGAATACTCTCATTCCTTCCTCTACTTCTTTCACTGCCTGGAGGCGTAACTCCTGGAAACGGCGAACTTGTTACTCCTGGAAAAGGTGAACTTGACACTCCTTCATCTTCGGGAAATGGCGAATTTGTCACTCCTTTCATCTTCCGAAGGCGTGGAATCTCCGCTATTACAGGTGTCCGAAAACACTGGCTCTCCAATTGGACAATTTCTTTCCCTTGCCACCGGGATCAATCAGACCAAGGAAGACTCTAGTTACCCGTTGAGCCGTGCGATCGAAGTTCGTCCAATACGGACGGATCAGGATAGATCCTTCGTAATCAACCTGTCTCTCGAGCGGGTATATTTTTCTACCCCGCCGAATCTACTCTGGACTCACGTACCCTCCACCTGAAAGCCTCTCGCTGAAATCAAAATCCACCGGGAGGACCCAGTGGATGTGGAGAGAAAGAAACGGCGGGACAAATACCGTTTCCTCGTCAGAACTACCAAGCTCGGGATTCGTCGCTCGCGAAAGGCTGGAAAGTGC
This sequence comes from Andricus curvator, assembly GCA_932195095.1. Classification (NCBI taxonomy): domain Eukaryota; kingdom Metazoa; phylum Arthropoda; class Insecta; order Hymenoptera; family Cynipidae; genus Andricus; species Andricus curvator. Next base: position 148,229 of record CAKNYM010050631.1, read on the forward strand.
CCCAACGAGGATTTTTACAATGACCTAAAAGGATTTTACCCAAAGGGAGCGGGTTACGACGCACTTTCTTCCGACCCCCGAAGGCGCGATCTTTCGTCATCCAGCGATTTCTGGACCTTCATTCTGGCGCTTAATTATCAGTTAAAAATAAATTTTCACCAGAAAAACAACAATTTTTAAACAAAGTAAATAAATTTTCCAGGAAAGAGATGAATTTGCAACTAAAATATGAATTTTCAAACAAGAAGATTAACTTCCTATCGATAAAAACTAATTTTCAACAGAATTCATAAAGTTAAAACTAACTTAATATTTAATGAAAAAGTAAGTTTTTATTCAAAAATGTAATAGCTTCTTTTGCAGTTAAAAGGATTTAAAAAAAACTAATTTAAAAAAAGGGTTCAATTTTCGCACAAAGAGATTAATTTTCAACTAAAATTATGCATTTCCATCAAAGAAGTACATTTTTAACAAAGAAGTTCGCCTTGAATTTACAACTTGCCTGCTTGCCAATTCGGTGGGTGCTCCACGGCTGTCGGATAAGCGGGTCCCTGATAAGTGGCTGCCGTCCGAGCGGGTTCCATCCAAATGGCTTGCTGCCTAGCGTTTAAGTTCTGCCTGAAATTGTGCTGCCTGTCTGTTATCTGCGAATCAGCTACATTCTCATCAATGGATAAGTTCGGCTCACTGGCTAAGTTCTTCCTGGCTCCTCTCCTGCCTGCGCCGCTGGATTGTGGTTTATATATATAATTTTCTCCGAATGAATTGTCATTAGGCGGATTGCTCTGTGAACTCAAATCTGTAAAAAGATATATAAATTGGTGAATCATAAACCTTCTTAAAGGAATTACGTGAAAATACAATAAATGCAGGGTAATGTGCTGTATGTGGCTCTGATTCAGGGTGGTCGAAAAACTCAATTGTCAAAATTCCCTGATTTTTCCCTGACTATTGATATTCAACGACTAGTATTTTAATCTTGTAACATTTTTAACATAGAATCTTTTATAAATATATAAAAACAATTAAATTTCAGATTAATATTTGAAATTTATTTATTTATGTCAACCAAGTAGTATGACTTTTCGCCCATCAAAGATGAATTTTCAATCCGAAAGAATGATTTTTCAAGAAAACAGTTTAATATTTGACCATCAGAGATGATTTTTTAACAAAATAATTAAATATTTATCAATATGGTTGAATTTTTAATTGAATCGTTGAATTTTCACTCGACAAAGATGAATTTTCAACCAAATGGTCGAATTTTCTGTCGAAGTAGACGAATTTTCATCAAAACAGTTGAATTTTTGACCAAAAAATTATACTTTAACAAAATACTTGAATTTTTAACAAAACAGTTACATTTTCTGAAAATTTCTACCATGGTGAAGAAGAATTTTCAAACCAAGAAATTAAGTTTCAACTGAAATGATGAATCTACAAAAAAAATGATTTTTCAGCAAAGTGATGTAACCTTCCACCAATTAGTTCAATTTTCCACTGAAAAAGATAAACTTTCAGCAAATAAAGTAACCAAGTATTTGCATTTTTATTCGAAAAGGAACTACAAAAGGATACTTTTCAACCAAATTGTTTAATTATCAAGAAGATGGATTAAATTTCAATCAAATAGTTCCATTTTCAACCAAACATATAAATTTTTAACAAAGCACATTAATTTTCTACAAAAAAAAAATAAATAAATTTTGCCAAAAAAATGTATTTTTCAAAATGTAATTAAATTTTCTACAAAAAAGACAAATTTTCAACAAAATACATGAATTTTCGACACTGAAAAGTTATTTTCAACAAACTAGTTGAATTTTCTACCATGCACTAGCTTAATTTTTAACCAAAATAAAAAAATTCATTAATATGCAATCAAATAGTTAATATTTTAACTAAAAATAAATAAAAACTAACCAAGAATATGAATTTTCAACCAAGAAGATTGATTTTCTACCGAAAAAGACGAATTTTCAACTAAGGAAGATCAATTTTTACCAACAAATGGAATAGTTTGATTTCCTGTTAAGAACATTTGTTCTCAAACAAACAAATTGTTTAACAGAATAGTTATAAACTATTTGGAATACATATGTAACTTTGTGCGAGTTATCTGGATTAAAAATGGATTACAAGTAGATGTCTCCGGATGAGAACAGGATTACGCCGAACTACAAATTAATCATTTCAGATGATAAGTGTATTATTTCGGAATACTAGGATTACTCCCAATTACTTGAATTAAACCGGATTAGGAGTTCAATGTTCTGATAAAGATTAATTTTTCAACCAAAAAACAATGATTTCTCAACAAAAAAGTTAAATTTTCAATCATAGAATTGAATTTTCCATAAAATAGTTTAATTCTTAACAAAAAAAAAAGAAGAATTTTCGAGAAAAATTTTGACTCTTCAATTAAAAAAGTTACTTTATAACAAAACTATTCGATTTTCAAGACGATAGATCAATTTTGAACTAAAAGATTTAGTTTTTAACCAAATATTTGAATTAAAAAAAAAAAAAAAGATAAATTTTGAACCAAAAATGGAATAGTTACATATGAAGCCCTCAGGGGAAAAATGTGACTCAGAGAGTTTAGAGGAAAAAAAGTAAAGAAAAAGTTCCGAGGAAAAATAGTAAGCGAAAAAGTTCAGAGGAAAAAAGTTAAACAGAATCGAGAGGTAAAAATGTTACTCGGAAATATCCGAGGAAAAACGTTATAGAAAATGTTGAGGGAGAAAATGTGATAGAAAAAGTTCCGAGGAAAAACGTTTCTTCTGCTCTTATAAGTTGAGCACAAAAACACTTTAAAAGAACAACAAGAACGTCAATATGATCAGGTCCATTAAACTAGCACCTCCACAATCCAATTTTGCGATTTTTCATAGCTCAGCATTTTGGGAACCCTTAGGGCTCTTGGAATCCGCAAAAAAATTTCCCCCAAAACAACCCTCAAGTTCAAAAAGCAACCCCCTTAAAAAATTTGAATTTTTCACAAATTTATTCCATGCGTATTTCTGGGCTTTTTTTGGGCTCCTCGAAAATACACACTCCGATTTGTTGGCTCCAACCCTTAACGTTAGAAATCAACCCCTTTCTCCCACGCAGATATGACTTTGTCAAAAAATAACATTTTTAGAATTTTACCATGTGGCTAGAGTCTCTGATTTTTGGGCTCCTAGAAGATACCCACTCTGATTTTCGGGCTTCAACCCTTAAAGTTAAAAATCAACCCCTTTGCACCACGCAGATATGACTTGGTCAAAAAATAATATTTTTCATAATTTTACAATGTGGCTAGAGTCTCTGATTTTTGGGCTTCTCGAAAATACCCATTCGGATTTTAGGGCTTCAACCCTTAAAGTTAAAACTCAACCCCTTAGTACCACGCAGATATGACTTTGTCAAAAAATTAACTTTTTTAGAATTTTACAATGTGTCTAGATTCTCTCATTTTTGGGCTCCTACAAGATACCCACTCTGATTTTGGGGCACCAACCCTTAACGGTAAAAATCAAACCCTTGGTACCACGCAGATATGACTTGGTCAAAAAATAATCTTTTTCATAATTTTACAATGTGGCTAGAGTCTCTGATTTTTGGGCTCTTCGAAAATACCCATTAGGATTTCAGGGCTTCAACCCTTAAAGATAAAAATCAACCCCTTAGTACCACGCAGATATGATTTTGTCACAATATAATCTTTTTCCGAATTTTGCAGTGTGGATAGAGACTTTGATTTTTGGGCTTCAACCCTTAACGATACAAATCAACCCCTTGGTACCACGCAGATATGGCATTGTCAAGAAATAATGTTTTTAAGAATTTCAAAGTATCAATAGAGTCTCTGATTTTGGGGCTCCTCGAAAACACACACTTCGATTTTTGAACTTTAACCGTTAACGGCAAAAATCAACCCCTTGGTACCATGCAGATATGATTTTGTCAACAAATAATCTTTATCCGAATTTTGCAGTGTGGATGGAGACTTTGATTTTTGTGCTTCAACCCTTAACGATACAAATCAACCCCTTGGTACCACGCAGATATGACTTGGTCAAAAAATAATCTGTTTCATAATTTTACAATGTGGCTAGAGTCTCTGATTTTTGGGCTCCTCGAAAATACCTATTAGGATTTTAGGGCTTCAACCCTTAAAGTTGAAAATCAACCCCTTCGAACCACGCAGATATGATTTGGTCAAAAAATAATCTTCTTCCGGATTTGGCAGTGTGGATAGAGACTTTGATTTTTGGGCTTCAAACCTTAACGATACAAATCAACCTCTTGGTACCACCCAGATATGACTTTGTCAAAAAATTCACTTTTTTAGAATTTTACCATGTGGCTAGATTCTCTAATTGTTGGGCTCCTAGAAGATACCCACTCTGATTTTTGGGCTTCAACCCTTAAAGTTAAAAATCAACCCCTTTGTACCACGCAGATATGACTTTGTCAAAACATAATCTTTTTCAGGACTTTACAGTGTGGATATAGAATTTGATTTTTGGGCTCCTCGAAAATACCCACTCTGATTTTTGGGCTTCAACCCTTACCGTTGAAGATCAACCCCTTGGAAACACGCAGATATCACTTTGTCAAAAAATTATGCGTCTAAGAATGTTAAAGTATCAATAGAGTCTCTGATTTTGGGGCTCCTCAAAAACACACACTTCGATTTTTGAACTTCAACCCTTAACGGCAAAAATCAACCCCTTGATACCACGCAGATATGATTTTCTCAAAAAATAATCTTTTTCCGAATTTTGCAGTGTGCATAGAGACTTTGATTTTTGGGATTCAACCCTTAATGATACAAATCAACCCCTTGGTACCACGCAGATATGACTTGGTCAAAAAATAATCTTTTTCATAATTTTACAATGTGGCTAGTGTCTCTGATTTTTGGGCTCCTCGAAAATACCGATTCGGATTTTAGGGCTTCAACCCTTAAAGTTAAAAACCAACCCCTTAGTACCACGCAGATATGATTTTGTTAAAAAAATAATCTTCTTCCGAATTTGGCAGTGTGGCTAGATTCTCTAATTGTTGGGCTCCTAGAAGATACTTACTCTGATTTTGGGGCAACAACCCTTAACGGTAAAAATTAACCCCTTGGTGCCACGCAGATATGACTTTGTCAAAAAATATTCTTTTTCAGAACTATACAGTGTGGATATAGAATTTGATTTTTGGGCTCCTCGAAAATACCTATTAGGATTTTTGGGCTTCAACCCTTAACGATACAAATCATATCCTTGGTACCACGCAGGTATGAGTTTGTCAAAAAATTAACTTTTTTAGAATTTTACAGTGTGGATATAGAATTTGATTTTTGGGCTCCTCGAAAATATCCACTCTGATTTTTGGACTTCAACCCTTACCGTTGAAGATCAGCCCCTTGGATACACGCAGATATCACTTTGTCAAAAAATTATGTTTTTAAGCACGTTAAAGTATCAATAGAGTCTCTGATTTTGGGGCTCCTCGAAAACACACACTTCGATTTTTGAACTTCAACCCTTAACGGCAAAAATCAACCCCTGGATACCACGCAGATATGATTTTGTCAAAAAATAATCTTTTTCCGAATTTTGCAGTGTGGATAGAGACTTTGATCTTTGGGCTTCCACCCTTAACGATACAAATCAACCCCTTGGTACCACGCAGATATAACTTGGTCAAAAAATAATCTTTTTCATAATTTTACAATGTGGCTAGATTCTCTAATTTTTGGGCTCCTAGAAGATACCCACTCTGATTTTGTTGCTTCAACCCTTAAAGTTAAAAATCAACCCATTTGTACCACGCAGATATGACGTTTTCAAAAAATAATCTTTTTTCGAATTTTGCAGTGTGGATAGAGACTTTGATTTTTGTGCTTCAACCCATAACGATACAAATCAACCCCTTTGTACCACGCAGATATGACTTTGTCAAAAAATTAACTTTTTAGAATTTTACAATGTGGCTAGAGTCTCTGATTTTTGGGCTCCTAGAAGATACCCACTCTGATTTTGGGGCACCAACCGTTAACGTTAAAAATCAACCACTTGGTGCCACGCAGATATGACATTGTCAAAAAATCATCTTTTTGAAAATTTTACAATGTGGATAGAGTCTCTGATATTTGGGCTCCTCGACAATACCCATTCTGATTTTGGGGCACGAACCATTAACGTTAAAAATCAACCCCTTGATGCCACGCAGATATGACTTTGTCAAAAAATAATCTATTTCAGAACTTTACAGGGTGGATATAGAATTTGATTTTTGAGCTCCTCGAAAATACCCACTCTGATTTTTGGGCTTCAACCCTTACCGTTGAAGATCAACCCCTTGGAAACACGCAGATATCACTTTGTCAAAAAATTATGTTTTTAAGAATGTTAAAGTATCAATAGAGTCTCTGACTTTTGGGCTCCTCGAAAATACCTCCTCGGATTTTTCGCTCCAACCCTCAACGTTAAAAATCAACCCCTTAGTACCACGCAGATATGACTTTGTCAAAAAATTAACTGTTTTATAATTTTACCATGCGGCTAGATTCTATAATTTTTGGGCTCCTAGAAGATACCCACTCTCATTTTTGGGCTTCAACCCTTAAAGTTAAGAATCAACACCTTTGTATCACGCAGATATGACATTGTCAAAAAATCATCTTTTTGAAAATTTTACAATGTGGCTAGAGTCTCTGATATTTGGGCTCCTCGACAATACCCATTCTGATTTTGGGGCACCAACCCTTAACGGTAAAAATCTACCCCTTGGTTCCACACAGATATGAATTTGTCAAAAAATGATCTTTTTCAGAACTTTACAGTGTGGATATAGAATTTGATTTTTGGGCTCCTCGAAAATACCCACTCTGATTTTTGGGCTTGAACCCTTACCGTTGAAGATCAACCCCTTGGAAACACGCAGATATGACTTTGACAAAAAATTAACTTTTTTAGAATTTTACCATGTGGCTATATTCTCTAATTTTTGGGCTCCTAGAAGATGCCCACTCTGATTTTAGTGCTTCAACCCTTAAAGTTAAAAATCAACCACTTTAGTACCACGCAGATATGATTTTGTCAGAAAATAATCTTCTTCCGAATTTGGCAGTGTGGATAGAGACTTTGATTTTTGGGCTTCAACCCTTAAAGATACAAATCACCCCCTTGGTACCACGCAGATATGACTTGGTCAAAAAATAATCTTTTTCATAATTTTACAATGTGGCTAGAGTCTCTGATTTTTGGGCTCCTCGAAAATACCCATTAGGATGTTAGGGCTTCAACCCGTAAAGTTAAAAATCAACCCCTTAGTACCACGCAGATATGATTTTGTCCAAAAATAATCTTCTTCCGAATTTGGCAGTGTGGATAGAGACTTTGATTTTTGGGCTTCAACCCTTACCGTTGAAGATCAACCCCTTGGAAACACGCATATATCACTTTGTCAAAAAATTATGTTCTTAAGAATGTTAAAGCATCAATAGAGTCTCTGATTTTTGGGCTCCTTGAAAATACCTACTCCGATTTTTGGGCTCCAACCCTCAACGTTAAAAATCAACCCCTTGGTACCACGCAGATATGGCATTGTCAAAAAATAATTTTTTTAAGAATTTCAACGTATCAATAGAGTCTCTGATTTTGGGGCTCCTCGAAAACAGACACTTTGATTTTTGGGCTTCAACCCTTAACGATACAAATCAACCCCTTGGTACCACGCAGATATGACTTTGTCAAAAAGTAATCTTTTTCAGAATTTTACAGTGTGGATAGAGACTTTGATTTATGGGTTCCTTAAAAATACCCACGCTGAATTTTTGCACCAACCCTGAAAGTTGAAAATCTACCCCTTTGTACCACGCAGATATGATTTTTTCTAAAAATAATCTTTTACAGAACTTTACAGTGTGGATAGAGAATTTGATTGTTGGGCTCCTGGGAAATACCCACTCTGATTTTTGGGCTTCAACCCTTACCGTTGAAGATCAAACCCTTGGAAACATGCAGATATGACTTTGTCAAAAAATAATGTTTTAAGAATGTTAAAGTATCAATAGAGTGTCTGATTTTTGGGCTCCTTGAGAATACCCTTTCCGATTTTTGGGCTCCAACCCTCAACGTTAAAAATCAACCCCTTGGTACCACGCAGATATGGCATCGTCGAAAAATAATATTTTTTAGAATTTTACATTGTGGCTAGAGTCTCTGATTTTTGGGCTCCTCGAAAATACCCATTCTGATTTTTTGCTCTAACCCTTGAAGTTAAAAATTAACCTGTTGGTACCACGCAGATATGACTTTGTCAAAAAATAATGTTTTTAAGAATTTTAAAGTTTCAATAGAGTCTCTGATTTTCAGGCTTCTCGAACATATCCACTTCAATTTTCGGCCTCCAACACTGAACGTTAAAAATCAACCCCTTTCTTCCACGCAGATATGACTTTGTCAAAAAATAACCTTTTTTTAGAATTTTACCCTGTGGCTAGAGTCTCGGAGTTTTGGGCTCCTAGAATATACCCACTCTGATTTTTGGGCTTCAACCCTTAAAGTTAAAAATCAACCCCTTAGTACCACGCAGACATGATTTAGTCAAAAAATAATCTTCTTCGGAATTTTAGAGTGTGGCTAGAGACTTTGATTCTTGGGCTCCTCGAAAATATTCATGCTGATTTTTGGGCTTCAACCATTGACGATACAAATCAACCGCTTGGAAACACGCAGATATGATTTTGTCAAAAAATAATGTTTTTAAGAATGTGAAAGTATCTATAGAGTCTCTGATTTTTGGGCTTCTCGAAAATACCCACTCTGATTATTGGGCTCCAACCTTTGTCGTTAACCCTTATCGTGGCTAGAGTATCTGATACTGGGGCTCCTTGAAAATACACACGCCCAAAAATCAGAGGCTCTAGCCACATTGTAAAATTCTCAAAAATATTATTTTTTGATAAAGTCATATCTGCGTGGTACCAACGGGATGATTTCTTACGTAAAGTTTCGGAGCCGAAAAATCGGAGTATGTATTTTTGAGGAGCCCAAAAATCAGAAACTCTATTGATACTTTAAAAGTTTTAGAAACATTATTTCATGACCAACTCGTATCTGCGTGCCAACAAGGGGTTAATTTTTACAGTTGAGGGTTGGAGCCCAAAAATCGAAGTGTGTGTTTTCGAGGAGCCCAAAAATCAGAGACTCTATTGATACTATAAAACTCTTAAAAACATTATTTTTTGACACTCATATCTGCGCGGTACCAAGGGGTTGATCTTTAACGTTAAGGGTTGGAGCCCTAAAATCCTGAGTGGGTATTTTCGAGGATCCCAAAAATCATAAAATCTATTCATGCTTTAAAATTTTCAAAAACATTATTTCATGACAAAGTCATATCTGCGTGGTACCAAGGGGTTGATTGTTACCGTTAAGGGTTGGAGCCTAAGAATCCGAGTGGGTATGTTTGAGGAGCCCAAAAATCAGGGACTCTAGCCAGATTATAAAATTCTGAAAATGATTATTTTTTGACAAAGTCATATCTGCGTGGCACCAAGGGGTTGATTCTTGCCATTAAGGGTCAGATACCAAAAATCAGAGTGGGTATCTCCGGGGAGCACAAAAATCATAGACTCTAGCCACATTATAAAATTATGTAAAAGATTATTTTTTTACAAAGTCGTATCTGCGTGGTACTAAGGGGTTGATTTTCCCCGTTAAGGGTTAAAGCCCAAAAATTGAAGTGTGTGTTTTCGAGAAGCCCAAAAATCAAAGACTCTCTTCATATTTAAATATTTTGAAAAACATTATATCATGACCAAGTCATATCTGCGTGGTGCCAAGGGGTTGATTTTTACCGTTAAGGGTTGGAGCCCAAAAATCAGGGTGGGTATCTTCGAGCAGCCCAAAAATCAAAGTATCTACCCACACTGTAAAATTCTGAAAAAGATTATATTTTGACAAAGTCAAATCTGCCTGGTACCAAGGGGTTGATGTTTGCCGTCAAGGGTTGGAGCCCAAAAATCAGAATGGGTATCTTCGAGGATCCCAAACATCAAAGAGACTCTAGCCACATTATAAAATTTTCGAAAAGATGATTTTTTTACAAAGTCATATCTGCGTGGTACCAAGGGGTTGATTTTTACCGGTAAGGGTTGGATTAAAAAAATCGAAGTCTTTTGAGAAATTCAAATCTGCGTGGTACCAAGGGGTTGATTTTTAACGTTGAGGGTTGAAGCCCAAACATCGGAGTGGGTATTTTCGAAGAGCCCAAAAATCAGAGACTCTATTGTTACTTTAAAATTCTCAAAAACATTATTTTTTGACAAAGTCATATCTGCGTGGTACCAGGGGGTTGATTTATTTCGTTAAGGGTTGATGCCCAAATTTCAGCATGGGTATTTTCGAGGAGCCCAAGAAACAAAGTCTCTATCCACACTGTAAAATTCTGAAGAAGATTATTTTTTGACAAAATCATATCTGGGTGGTTCTAAGGGGTTGATTTTTAACTTTAAGGGTTGAAGCCCGAAAATCAGAGTGGGTATCTTCTAGGAGCCCAAAAATCAGAGACTCTAGCCACATGGTAAAATTCTAAAAATGTTATTTTTTGACAAAGGTCATATCTGCGTGGGAGAAAGGGGGTTGTTTTTTAACGTTAAGGGTGGGAGCCAACAAAGCGGAGTGGGTATTTTCGTGGAGCCCAAAAAACCCCAAAAAAGCTCCAGGAATAAATTTGTGAAAAATTCAAATTTTTCAAGGGGGTTGCTTTTTGAACTTGAGGGTTGTTTTGTGGGAAATTTTTTTGCGGATTCCAAGAACCCCAAAGGTTCCCAAAATGCTGAGCTATGGAAAATCGCAAAATTTGATTGTGGAGGTGCCAGCTTAATGGACCTGATCATATTGACATTCTTGTGTTTTCTTAAAGTGTTTTCGTGCTCAACTTATAAGAGCAGAAGAAACGTTTTTCCTCGGAACTTTTTCTATCACATTTTATCCCTCAACATTTTCTATGACGCTTTTCCTCGGATATTTCCGAGTAACATTTTTACCTCGCGATTCTGTTTACCTTTTTTCCTGTGAACTTTCTCAGTTACTATTTTTCCTCTGAAGGCTTCAATTTAGTTCAAAAATTATTTTTTTACCAAAGGATCGAATTTGTAACAAAATAGATAAAATTTTCTACCAAAAAGGACCAATTTTCCGCTAAAGAAGATCATTTTTAACAAACAATGGAACAGTTCAATTTTCAGTTCAGAAATAAGTTCTCAGGAAAAGAAACGATTTTTTAACCAAATAGCTAGATTTTCAATAGAATAGATGAATTTTCAACACAATAATTTAGTCCTCAACCGAAAAAGCGAATTTTCAACAAAAAAGTTGACTCTTCAATCAAAAAGGATAATTTTTATCAAAATTGTTCATTTCCATCAACGTGGATTAATTTTCAAGCAAACACTTCAATTTTCAACAAAAAACATACATTTTTGAAGAATGAGGTTAATTTTTTACCGGAAAAGACGGTTTTTCAATCAAACGGTCGGGTGTCCGACTGTTTGTCCGTATGTCCGTCTATCCGTCCTTCCTACGGCTCAATATGCGTATAGGACCCAAAACTGACATAGGGACCAAAATAGATCCAGAATCCAAAATTGACATAGTGTCCAAATTTGGTATAGGACCCAAAACTAACATAGGGCCCAAAATAGACATAGAATCCAAAATTTACATGGGGTCCAAATTTAGTATAGGACCCAAAACTGGCATAGGGCCCAAAATAGACCTAGCCTCCAAAATTGACATGGGGTCCAAATTTAGTATAGGACCCAAAACTGGCATAGGGCCCAAAATAGACCTAGCATCCAAAATTGACATAGGGTTCTAATTTGTTATAGGACCCAAAACTGACATAGGGCCCAAAATAGACATAGAATCCAAAATGTACATGGGGTCTAAATTTGTTATAGGACCAAAAACTGACATAAGGCTTAAAATAGACCTAGAATCCAAAATTGATATAGGGCCCAAATTTGGTAAAGGACCAAAAACTCACATAAGGCCTAAAATAGACCTACAATCCAAAATTTACATAGGGTCCAAATTTGGTATAGGCCCAAAAACTGACATAGGGCCCAGACTATACATGAGACCAAAACTGACCAAGGACCCAATATGGACATAGGGCCGAAAATGTGTTTAGGACGAAAAACATAAGCTCTTAGAGCTACGAAACCCTTCCTAGCAGGTGCTCTGCGTCCACTCTGACTAATTTCTTAACCTAATAGTTGAATTATCAAATAAAAAAGATAAATCTTCAAAAAAATGGGAAAAATTACATTCTTGATTTAAGAAAATTAATTTTTCACCAAATTGTTGAATTTTCAATCAAACTGGATTATTTCGGATTAGAAGTGGATTAGGCTGGATTACAAGTGGATTATTACATATTAAATGTGGATTACTCAGGAGTACTGGGATTACTTCGAATTAATTCAATTGAGCCGGATTATAAGTCGATTATTCCGAATGACTAGGTGAGATAACTAATTTTCAATAGAATTAATACAATTTCAACTGGTCTTTTTTTTAATTAAAGAATAAATTCTTAACTAAAATGGAATAGTTTAATTTATAATTGAAAAAAGTAATTTTTCACGAAAAAAAAACAACTAGAAAGAAATGATTCAGTTTCCACCCAGAGATATTAATTTTCAGCTAAAATTATGGATCTCCATAGCAAAAATTTTTTAACAAAGTAGTTCGCCTCAAATTTTCAACGTAGGAGATTAATGTTCTACCAACAAAGACGTGCTTTCAACAAAATACATGAATTGTCAACCAAATAATTGAATTTCCAAACAAGTAGTTACATTTTCAGACAAGTTCAATTTTCGACAAAAAAAGTCAAATTTTCAACAAAATACATGAATTTTCAACAGCAACAATAATTTTAAATCAAAAAGTTGAATTTTCTACCACAGTAGCTTAATTTCAACCAAAAATTACTTTCTCACAAAATTGTTGAATATTTAACTTACCAATAGAATTAAGTGAAACCGCTATGGTCAGGAAAGCAGTTCCAGTAACAACCCGCATTGTGGAAAAGTACAGGTGTAACTGTTCCTGGTAGAAAAATATTGTGAAATCTGTGACTTCGACAGTGAGATCATTGTTTTTCGTGAAAATGTATTAGTAAGCAAAAAACAGTATCGTCATTTACGACATGTGTACACTAAAGAGGCAATAGAACCACTAAAATTGCTTTTACTACAGCAAATACAGTCTCGAAGAAAAAGCAAATAGCGCCTCAGAAAAATATCAGAAGAATTTCGAGCTTGTAATTGCCTCATTGAGGAAATTCAAAATTAGGTCAATAGTAGCATGAGTTTCGAGACAAAAAGAAAATAGTGTCACAAAATTTGTCAAATATTACATTGAATCCGTTAAAATCATTTCAAAAAACCCGGAAATCCGTTTTTGAGGTACTAAATCTTTGGAAAAATCTTCAATCTTTTTACATCCCTTAAAATTCCTAGAAATCCCTCTGAATCTCATCATTTCTTCTGAAATCGGTTGGAATTTCTTAAATCTGGTTGGATCCCTTGAAATCTCTGAAATTCTCTTCAAAATTCATTTCATTTATTTTCTAGAAATCCGTTAGTATTCCTTGCAATCCTATAGATAGCACTGATATCCAGCATATCTTTTAAATGTCCTCTGAAGTTATCAGAAATCCTACTAAATTCGTTAATAACATTTAAGAAATTTCAATCGCGGTAAATACCTAGGAATTGTTTTAATCACCCTTAACACTTTGAAGACCTTTGAAGTGCCTTGAAATTGATAAAATCCATCGTATTGGATGAAATCCCTTGTAATGCCACCTAAATCGAATAAAATGCTTCAAACCATCTTGAAATTTACAATATCCTTTAAAACTTTTCGAAAAATGATGAAATCTTTTCAGGGCCTGAAATCCCGCCAACAGATAAACGCCCTTGAAATCTTTGTAATTTTTGAAAATTCCTTGAAATCCTTTCAAGTACGCTAAATCTATTTAAATCTCTAAGAAACTATAGAAATTCCTTGCAATGCGGTTAAATCTTTTAATTTCTTTTAAAATTCTCAAAACCCCGCAAATATTGTAAAATTCCTTGAAATCTTTAAAATTTCAAATCCTGAATTTTTATGAATTGAACAGTTTAAACAATTGTGATGAAAAAATATATAAATACTTGCTATCATTTTCGAAGTTCTAGGTTGAAAAAAGGTTCAATACATTTTTAAAAGTCCAAATTATATCACGGTGAGCAATTTTAAGTTTGAAACATTACCAATTTGCTTTGAACTGAACGATTTTTAAATTAGAAATGAACTTATTTTTATTTAAATCCTTCCAATGTAATAATTTAAATTTATATTTTGTAATTCCTTAAAGTCCTTGAAAACCTCATAAATTTGCAAATCCTTTAAGATATTTATAATTCCTATGAATTTGAGTTAAGGTATTATTAAGGTACTGCCTCAAAGTGGGAAAATTAGAATTATTTATATACTTCATGTAATTTACATTATTGGCATAAAGTTCCGAAAAGTTCTTACCTCCCATTTCTAAGGAAGATTAATTTTACACAAAAAATTGAATAGTTAAATTCCGAGTAAAAAAGTAGTTTTCTACAAAAAAAACAACAAATTTTCTACAAAACAGTTAAATTTTCAACCAAACAGATAGTAGTGGAATTTTCAACCAAAAATAGCTTTTTTACAAAATTGTTGAGTTTTTAACAAAATAATTGCATTTTCTCACCATAAACATGCATTTTTGACTGAGGAGATTAATTTTCTGTAGAAAAAGACGATTTTTCTACAAAATACGTAAATTTTCAACCCAGTATTTAAATTTTCAGCTACAACAAATTAGTTTGAAAAAAAAAATAATTTTCAAGAAAAGTTAATTGTGAACTGAATAATTAAGTTTTCAATAAAATTTTTTTTTCAAAAAATCCTTCAAATTATAACCAAACAAATGAATTTTGTCGCAAAACCCATGAATTCTAAACTGCAAAGATTAATTTTTAACCGGAAAAGACCAGATTTCAACCAACTAGTTACATTTTTATTAAAAAAGATAAATTTTCAAACAATAATTCAATAATTTAGTTTTCATTTAAAAATTAAGTTTTCCCAAAAGAAAAAGAATTTTCAACAAAATGTTGAAACAAATTTGTTCGAATTTACAAAAAAATAAATAATCTTTTTTTGTAGTCTTCACAATAACCTATGGAGTACAAATTTTGTGGTTTTTTTAAATACAAATTGTATTTAATATATAAAATAGTGCTGTATACCATTAAGCCATTTCCCTTTCAGGGTAGGCGTGACACTACCCGATTCGGGTAGCGTTTCTAGTTGGATAGTTTCTTGTAGTAAATAACTACAAGTGTGGGCTCACCACACCCACGATGTGCCAACAGCACTCAGTTTTCTCGAATGGTCACCCATCCAAGTACTAACCGCGCCCAACGCTGCTTAACTTTAGTGATCTGACGAGAACTGGTTTTTTCAGCGTGGTATGGATAATTAGATATTTACATGAATTCTTTAAATAATTTATTATTGTTTAGAGAAATTTTCTTTAAGAGAGAGTTATAAAGACGCGGTTTTTCTAAATTTTTCAACTTTCTCAACTTTCCAGTTAGAGCGAGTCAAAAATCAAATAAATTCAACAAAAATAATGATGGCAAGTTGCAGTTTTTTCTAAAATTTGCCACTTTTTGTCCACTTTTCAATTGAAGTGATGTAATACTGAATTTAGGTTAACAAACGTAATTGTTCAAACAATTTAGTATCATTTTAAGTAATATTCTCTTGGAATAATGTTAGACAATTGCGTTTTTTCCTGGAAGTTTTAATTTTTGCAGAGTTTTTTACTTAGAGCGGTATATTAATTAATAGAATTTAGCAAACACAATTGTAACACCAAAGGCACCACCCTAGTTACGGGTCTGATAAGAGCGACATGACATGTTGTGTTATATTTAATAATAAAGCAAACGAAAAGAATGAATGTTGGACCTCAATTTTAAACAAGTAAGAGCTATCAGAAAAAAACAAATTCAATGACTATTTACCAATTATGTTCGCTTTTAAAATCAATGATACAATCACTGTCTTTCACAAAATAATGATCGAGAATAATTTTATGATTTCATGAATAATGAATATGAAACTGGCAATCAAATACGCGCACTATTGCGTTGCCAATTAATAATATACAAGTATAAAAAATATTTAGAAAAATAATTTGTGAGGCAATGAGTTTGAAATGTTCACAAAAAAAAAATGTTTAAAACCAAAAAAAAAACTCTCAACAACTAAGGGTATTTTCGTAATGAAAGTAAAAAAAGATTATGTCTATTGTTGAATCTTCATGCCAAAAGACAAATTTTCTGTACAAAAATTGAATTTTCAGCCAGAAAATATGAATTTCAGCGAAAAAATTAATGTTCAGCAACAAAATTAATTTCCAACAAAACAGTTAAACTGTCAACCAAAGAGATAAACCTTAACTCAAAAAGAATAATTTTCAACAAAGAAGTTCAACTCTAACCCACGCAGTTTAATTTTCAATTGAAAAAAACAAAAACAATTTTCAACAAAATAGTTCAACTTTTAATCAGACAAATGGATTTTCAACTAAACAATGACATCTTTATACAAGAAAGAGATAAACATTGAAATAAAAAATATTTCCACTAAAATTTTTAAAATCTCCCAAAATCTTTAACATAATTGGGAGTTCTATAATTCTTAATCTTTCATGCTTGAATTTTTGAAATCTGTAGAAATCACTTGAAATAGAATTTAGTTTATTCCGTAGACTGTTAATCATTTGAAACCACTTGATTATATGTGAGAAGTTGTAGGCTCCAGAAGCTACGATCATGGTTCTTTAAAGCAACCAATCCCGACGCAACTGGAACGTGTACGTCATCCGCTTCTGCTCCTTCTGTCCTAGAAGGTAAGCAAGAGCGGGAAATTTACGCGAGATAACATCGGGCAACACTGTTCCTTGGAGTCAGGTCTCTAGCCGCGGATGATCTTACGCGGCAGACGGGACAGTTGGAGATGAAGTTTCACCTCTGGATTACTTTTTTAGAGCTACCAATCTTTGTAGAATGTTATGAGGAACAGTGTTGATGGACCAGATGAAGTGATCCCAGAAGAACAGCCTTTTGCATCCGGTTCGCGATGGAATGAGCCTGACGCTGGCAAGCCGGAATCTTGTTGAGCTGGCTAATAAATGAAGCTTTCATACCTCCAAGACAGCCGATTATGAGAATTACAAGATGGACTTTGAAGCCTTGGTAGAGCCTGCTCAGCTCGAAAAGAAGTGCTTGATATTTCGCCCGTTTTCCTTCCTCCTTTGCCGCGATATTACCATCGGCTGGTGCCGAGAATTCAATCACGTAAATGATCTTGTTCCTCAGATCTTGGAGGACAATATCAGGCTTCGTAGCACTGATACGTTGAGTGGTGGAGAATGAGAAATTCCAGTAGATCTTACACTGATCATTCTCCACAACGGACTCGAGTTCCCCCTGGGCGTATGGCAAGACGGGCAATAGATCAACACCATAGAAGTGCCTCAGATGGTAATATAACA
>CAKNYM010050631.1:165896-179509 GCA_932195095.1 Andricus curvator
AGCATGTTCTCTTAGTAGAAGCGTATGTTCTGCTTCCTGTACACGACTTTTGAGCACCAAAGGTGTTAGTGATGCTAGGCCATGTGTAGTGTCGCTGGAATCAAATGGGAGACCAAGCTCCTCTGCGGCCCTCTCTGCGGCACGATATAGAAACGCCGCAGCATTGACGATTTCATGTTGATGTAAAACACTTGATTATTATTTTTTGTTTCAAACTTTTTCTCGGGTGAACCCGGTTTTTCGTCATAGCCACGGACTAAGTCAAGTGACTGATGAGATGAGGATGTTATAAGTTATTTTAGGACGATGTTTGAAATCATTTGCGATGATGTTGTAGGTACAAAATTAGGAGCATGGTGTAGTTTGCAGTTTGTCTTCACCGCTGTTATCCCTACACAGCGGCCGTGAGTGTTGGAGGTGACAACAGTCGCCTCTGGATGCTTTCTTAGAGCTACCATGTATCACGCCATAGGTTCTTAGTCACTTGCTTCCTGATGGTCTAGAAAGTTTCTTACAATGCGACAGGTGTTCAATAAAACCGCCTTCTGAACTGCCGCCAGTACCCTACTGACTCCTAAATGTTCAAGATGTTCACTGCATCTTGCGTGCACATTGCCTGTAGCCGAAATCACAATAGGATGAATAGATGCATGTTTTACATTCCTCCATATTGCCTTTACTTCATGCCTTAGCTCGCTATACTTATGGATCTTGGTTGTATAGGTTGCCTGCAAATTTCGGTTAAGCGGACAAGAAATGTCGATGATGTACACTCTTCCACCTTTTTTTTCTCGCATCACGATGTCAGGTCGATTGGCTCGGATGTAATGATCCGTCTGGATGGTCACATCCCAATATAAGATGTAATCTTCATTTTCTAAAACGGGCATTGGAATGTATCTATAGAAAGGCATCCATTCTGTTAAGAGTCCTAGGTTTAGGGCAAGTTGTTGATGTATAATGCCCGCCGCATCGTTATGTCTGTGCGTATATTCTCTTTGAGCCATTATGCGACAACCACCAATAATGTGCTCGATGGATTCGTTGGTATCTCCACATAATCGGCACCGGTCAACCACGTCTTGATGTAACACGTGTTTGCGATAATTCCTGGTGCTGACAACCCTATCCTGAATCGCAATGACGAATCCTTTCGTTTCTGGATACAGGACTCCCTTTCGCAGCCAAATATTGGATGCCTCACTATCCACTTCATATTGGCCTAACGTTTTGGGGTGTTCGCCGTGGATGGCTTTCTGTCTCCATTGCTTTTCTAATTTCTCTTTGGTTTCTGCCCTGATACTCAAGGCCTCCTCTGAGGACAAATTCAAGGGCGTGTAGTCAAGATCCGCTTTACAGATCGTATTGTAAAGCGTAACATCTCGCTTGCTGTTAAAATAGTCCCGCAACTGTATGACTTGTGACTCACACAGTTTCCTGACATCTACAATGCCCCTACCCCCTCTATGTCATGGTAGACCTACCCTTTCAATCGCCGAATTACTGTGGTGCATACGGTGTTTCGTCATTTCTACGCGGATGATTCTGTTTAATCGTTCGAGGTCGATGTTCGACCATTTGATGAGCCCAAAGGAGTACGTGAGAACAGGGATGACATAGGTGTTCATTGCCCTGATCTTGTTTGCCGAGTTAAGAGAACTCTTCAGAACCAATCTGAGTCTTGTAGTGAAGGCAGTCGTTAGGCTTTTCTTAACTATCGTATGCTGAATACCCTTGGATTCGAGAATACCTAGGTATTTATATGACTCGCCCTCAGCCATTGCCTCGATGTCATTCACGAAATCGTTCTTTTGTTCTGCGGTCCCTAATTTTCCTCTGATTAAATTCACTGTTCTGCATTTATCTAGTCCAAACTCCATATGGATGTCGTTGGAAAACTGCTTTGTGACATCGATCACTTGCTGCAGTCTCTTGTCCGAACTAGCGTACAGCTTCAGGTCATCCATGTATAGAAGATGGGTCAATTGATGACCATCCTCGTTATCATGTACTCTGAACCCATGAGACATGCTATTTAGAGTTTTGCTCAGTGGGTTCAACGCTGAACAGAACCATAATGCACTGAAGGAGTCTCCTTGGAATATACCCGTCGTAATGCGTATTGATCTAGTTATCCTTGGTTGTCCATGATCAAAATACTTGATTGTTGTACCCCAAAGCATCATCGCACGACTTAGGAAGTCAATGATGCGTGGACAAATTTTGTATACTTTTAAGACTTCAAGCAAATAGTCATGTGGTACGGCAGGAAACGCTTGCTTGTAGTCAATGTATGCCATGTGCAAGTTGCTTCGATGTTTACGAGCTTGCGTCATGGCAACAGCGTCTATGGTGACTAGATCTTTACTGCCTCGGGAGTTTTTACAACATCCTTTTTGTTCTTCTGTAAGGATGTCATTCTCGTCGCAGTGAGAATATACCTTATCTGCTATGATAGCTGTAAGACATTTATATATTGTTGGAAGACAGGCTATCGGTCGAAATTCAGATGGATTTTGAGCGTCTGGATTTTTAGGCAACATATACGTAGTACCCTGCAGCATAAAGCCTGGCATCAGATCTGGATGTTCGATGATGTTCTGAAAACACCGTGCCAACGCAGGATGCACACTAGTCAGGTACTTGTACCAGAAATTGTGCACCATGTGCGGTCCTGGAGCTTTCCAGTTACATACTTTTTTCAGAATCGCTGAAACATCTAAAGCTGTGATGTTCGTCAGCTCCATTTCAGGGTTATTGCTTGCTCTTGCTTTCTCCAGTTGGAACCACGCAGTGTCCAAATTACTTCTGTTAGTTTTTTCCCAAACATCTGACCAATAGTTAGTCATGTCTTCCAATTGAGGAACTTCGGTGTCTTGCTGGTTATTTTGCTTTACACTCAGTTCACGATAGAACCTTCTTTCATCTGCCTGAAAGGTTCGATTTTGTTGCCTTCTTGCACTACTTTTCTTGTACCGACGAAGTCTAGAAGTAAGAATATCAAGTCTCTGCCGCTGGGAGTCTATAATCTCATCCAATATTGCTGGTGTCAATGTCTCGATGTACCGAGGGTGGATGATTTTAATAACATGGTGTATCAGCTTTCTGGTTCGATTTCCTTTTTTATATTGAGTCAGTCGACCCAATTTGCACCTTACTTTGCTGACATCCATATCCAACCTGATCTTCCATGGTGGATCTCGCTCCTGTCTTGGGGCAAAGACTGCATTTATAGGCCTATTTCTGCGGCCCAACGTTCTAACGGTTGCCACAGCTGCACTGTATACAAGAGTTTGCACCTCTAATGCATTTTGTGCTGCGTTCAAATGCATAGGTAAAACCTTGTTGTTCAGGTGCTCTATTAGTGCACGCAGATCACCTGTGATGTTCATCTTGGGCAGTGAATGCCTTTGTATTGGTTCTACATGTCTGAACTCTAGTAAAGCATGACCAAAATTCCTTTCGAGGTGCTGTAGCTTTTCTGGGACTTCGCTGTTTAGATCATCGTTTATAATGTCCGGATGTGGTTCTAGTCCATCCGGTACTTGATGATCATTATCCCTAGCACCTATGCCTTCAGCTGCAATCAAGTCCTCGTTGTCCATATCTTCCAATGGAAGTTCATCAATAGGAAGCTGCTGTTCCACTTCCATTTCGATGGCAGCTATTTCAACAGCCGAAAGCAATTTGTTTACAGATATTGAGCGTTTTTGATCTGCTAGATTCTACTTATTTATTCTTGTGGCTAGTCGTGAGTACTTAAGTAAGAAGAGACGATGATGTTCTCTCCTTACACTTTGCCCACTTTTCTTTGCCAAAAAATAAGAGCGCATCACATCTCTGTTCATATGGTATGTCCATTTTAATCGCCTCCTTGGTTGTTGAACCTCTGCTTCTGGCACTGGTTGTATTAGGCCATCTACCTCCGGAGGATGTGGTGGTGCTGGATCATCACCAGGTTGAGGAAGAACATCAATTGCCACTGCTTGTTCGTGTACTTGATTAGCCCTCGATTATTACTTGATTATTTTTTTTTTCAAAAAAAATAATTTATTATTCTTATTGTTATTTATTATACCATTAAGCCATTTCCCTTTCGGGGTAGGCGTGACTCGCTCGGTTGGAAAGGAGTAATGTGTAGATAGGTATATAGGTACAAGGTATAGATTTTTTAGATTGATCTAGACTTCTCGTGTTATTGATTTAATTAACACGTTCGTTCCGCAACACTGATCCGACCCAGGTTGCTGATCAATCTCTCTAGCGATCTTTGAGGATTATTTCGTTTCTCACTTTGCTCATCAGTGTTTTACTGCATATTTTGCGTAGGAAATTCATGTCAATCGCGATAATTTTACTCTCGTCCTTTTCTTGACAGGACCATGTCTCGCTACCGTATAGTACAGTCGATACAAATATAGAATTATGTATTGCCATTTTAGCTTTTTTTTTACATTTTTAAATAAGGGTAAGCAGGTTATCGGTAGAGCAGGGTCCATCCTAACAAATAAAAACATATCAAAAAAAGCTAAAATGGCCATACATAATTCTATATTCGTACCGACTGTACTATACGGTAGCGAAACATGGACATGTCAAGAAAAGGACAGGAGTAAAATTAACGCGATCGGCATGAGACCTCTGCGCATAATATGCGGGAAAACACTGATGGATAAAGTCCGAAACGAGACAATCCTCAAAGATGTGGTGCAAAAGAGACAATAGTTGACACATGGGAAAGAAATCAGTTAAGATGGTTCGGTCATCTTGAAAGAATGAAAGATGAGCGACTGACCAAACAAGTGTACAAAGGTAAAGTAAATGGCAGAATGCCTAGAGGTAGACCGCCGAAAGAATGGTTAGAATCGGTAAATGAGACATTAATCGAAGAGACGTAAGAAGCCATAGAAACACAAGAGCTTGCATGAAAAAAGGCATGGACGTGAAGGAAGCTAGAGTAGTATGCCAGGACAGAAAAGTGTGGCGACAAATAGTTTGTAAGCAGAGTGACCTGGGTCGGAGCAGTGTTGCGGAATAAACGTGTCATTTGAATAAATGACACGAGAATTCCAGATCAATCTAAAACATATATACCTAACACCTATATACCTATCTACTTTACACCTATATACCTTTCTAACTTATACCTATATACTCTATACCAATACACCCATATACCCAATACTATTTTCCAACCGAGCAGGTCACGCCTACCCCGAAAGGGAAATGGCTTAATGGTATAATAATACGCTCGAATTCCTAAAAAATCTGGTTCGAGATAATGGTAATCTGTTAATACTTTTCAAGCAGGATAAAAAGAATTTAAGACATGTGTATGACGATCATGTGAACATTGATATGAGTTATTCTCAATTTCGAGACTTACGTTCAGCATGTGGAAATACTGACAAGTATGGATTTATTTTCATTGATAAGGATAGCGGTCTCAACAAAGGTAGATATAGAAATTAGATATTTTTCGATGGATCTTCTAGAAAGTTAAACAACATAGAAAATCTCTAATGGATGGAAATTCGCTAGAGATAGATCCACTGTAATCGACACTGCTAGAAAAACAAATTTCTAGAATGTTCCAGAACTTGGAGAATCCCTGATCCCACGTGCGTCTCCTTTATGAAAGTAACTTGTGGGTTCGGTCTGTAAAACAGGGACCATCATTATTGGTCGAGTTAAGAATCTTTTCCAGGGATCTACCTTACAGACAGTTCAATTATCGACTTTGGTAACTGGCCGCTGGCGCCATCTGTCGGTGGCATCTGGAACTACGTAGTAGTGACGCAGAACTCTCATAGCTTAACTACTCATACCTCATCCGACAACTGTGTTGAGCTTGGCAGAATGGTTTGCCCGGCCTGTACTTATAGGCCCAACGACTGATTTCACTTGTTGGCTACTTTTACTGTCAGCCACCTAGCGACAAAACCTTCAGGTTGTCGTGGATAGATGAAGGATAAGATGAGATAGAAAAGAGAGGATTCAAAAAGATATACGTGAATTTAGATTGACAAAGATATCGAAAAAGATAGACGTTCATAGATTTAGTATAGGATAAGATAAAGAAGAGATGGGAAAATATAGACGAGAATTTAGAATAATAGAGATATAAAAAAATTGTCATGAGTAGGTAAAGTATAGTAGGGAATTAAGGAGAGGAGATTAAAAAAGATAGACGTGAATTGAGATTGACAATGAGATAAAAATATATAAATTTTGACATCCAAAACCCGAGCAGGATATTATTAACCTCGTTAAATTGTTTTTTTCGAATGTTGACCCAAAAATGGTCTCACTGGGCAGAAAATATTCTATTATTTTAGCATTTGCACTTTGACCTAGTGATCAAAACCAGGAATTTCCTCCTCATAAATCGCTGCACGCTCTATTCGTTGACATATTTAATGCCTTTTTTATAAAGGATCAACTTGTTCAATATATAAAATATATTCAAACGAATAAAGTGATAAGATTAGCATTTTTCCACAATATGACTTTCTATCACAGAAAAATATGCTTTCCAAAATATTACTTTTTTTATCTAAAATTTGTTAGATTGACTGCTAGGTTCTATATTGTTATAGACAATTTTACAAACAATTTTTCCCTAAATTCCTCATTTTGCAAGAAATCCCTAGACCTATGTTAAAGTAAAGAGTTTCTATGCGGGATGAGGAGAACCAATGAGAGGTATTAGTTTGAACAATAACAGGAATTTATTTAGACTTTACAATAAAAGTGATCGTCTTTGGAAATTAACTAGTCAGAGCTGCAGTTCGAGAAATTCCACAGATTGGCTCCACCTTGAACAATACAGGAAAGGTGAATTTGGTAATCGATCGAATAAGTGCTTCATGATTAAAATGATCATTGAATACTTACGTTTTCAAAATTATGAATCGACTAGATTACGAGACGAAGCGGAAACCTTCCGCGGTAGATCTGAGGATTCGTAAATGTTTCTTAAAAGATCGAGGAAAATAGGTTGAATGGTACGTGGGTTCCCAAAATCGTCCTCCATATAATATATCTGGTATCGTGTAATGATGTTTACAAATATAATAATGAGTCCTGCAGAAACTGCTTTAATACTTGTTGTTTGTGGATCCGGAAAATGTTTCCAGATTCAAGTAACACGTTGATGGTCCTGCAGAAATGCCGTCTATTGGTAAAACCGTGTCAATACTTGGTATTTGTCGATCCGCAACACGGTGAGTCACAAACAAGTTCAACCTAAAAGTCTACTTACTCAATGTTACTTTTCGGAATACATGTCTGTGATGGTATACAGATAATTCAGGCACAAAACAAAAATAATCGTTTGAGTACGAAAAATCATTTTGTTTCGAAATGAAAAAAATATGTTATTTGTTTCCACGGGAGAACGATATGGCGAATGCGCCTGTCGAAAATTCCAAAATGTTCAATTTTGATTCAGTACATGTTGACGCCTTTTCTATGTACAGAATCAAAATTTTCTTCCTATGTATTATAACGCGGTTTTCCAAATTTACAATGTTTCTACCGTTAATCACGACCTGGCCGGGGATGGCCCAGTATGGAAACCAGGTTATAAAATGGACTGCCACTTACCTGTCATTCGTCGAGGGCTCATATCGGAGTGACCCGAGTTCGCTGGTCGCGCTCTTCCGACCTGCAAACAAGCCTCGAATCTCGTTTAATATTAATTTCCTTGTTGTCCAGGCGCCAGGTAGGATCCCTCGTATCCGAGCCCCGCTGATTCCAGTCCGATAGACGAGTGAGGGGCTAACAAGCTCTTATCAAAATTGCACGAGAACATTAGGAGGGTGATACCGCAAGAGTGAGAGAGATACCAAAAATTTTTACCGATTGAAATTTACGTGACAATTTAAACTTTGTTTATAACCTTAAACTTATTCCCAATAAACTACATCATTAAGAATTGTCTTTTATCGAAATAAACCTCCTCAAAAATCTATTCAACTGTATTTAATCGTGATCTTGGGTGCGGAACTTCGCGCCCTGAGGAACCCACAGTTTCAACAAAATGGCTGCCCGAGACATTTCGCGTAGCCTCAGCGCCTCGTGGTGTCCATTATCGCTTGCTCACGCGTCAAAATCCGGAAGACGGTCGAGCCAGTATATTGTCGTATCATCTGGACCGTAAACTCCGGGTGTCACTCCGCGGCAGGGGGTCTCGGGACAAGCACTTCACTATTTGGACCACACACTAATTACAACAGGCACTCGCGGTTCTACCCGGTCGTCCGCGTGTTGGCTAGTGTCGGGGCTGGAGAAGCTACCGCAAAAAAACGGAAGACCACGTACCTTGAAGCCAGTGTGCCAACTCTACTTGGTCGTCTGGTTTCATCCTTCTTTTATTCCCTTTGAATGTTTAATCTTATTTGGCCGTCGGCTCAGGATCCAAAACTCTCTTCCAGCGACTCAAGTTTCCTTCCTATCGCGCGGCACTGCCAAGTCAGGACTGTCCTCCTGCTCCAGTCTGGCCTGCGCATCTCCTTCGATTCCTTTCCACCGGGCCCCTTAGAGTTTACGTGCGGTGCCCGCTGGTTGGCTTGGTATAACGGCAGACGTCCAATGGACTGTATCCGCCAGTGTGCGTCTTCGTACTTGCGTCCGTCATGGTGATTGGGTCCGACCAACGGGCTATGGAGATCCCCATTGGTCGATAGAAAATGGCCGACCGTCAATGTGATGATCGGCCGGTGCTGCCGCTCGTAGCTTTATCGGAACCGCTGCATCGTGTTCCTTGTTCTGGCTGCTGAGTCCTTATTGGCCGCCCGACCGCAGCCTCTGAACCAGCCGTGTGAACGCGGCCCATAGAACGTAGCCGGCTGCTCGTCCCTGCCAACGCATGGTCACCTAGCAACGTCGCCACCGCATGGCCGCCTCGGATGCTTGGTTGCCTAGCAACGTGGTGTTGCAGTGTCGATGCGTCTGACGCGGCAATCATCTCGGTGCTGCCTCTCGCCGCTGGTCGTGGAATCACACTTGTGAGTCCCCCTTCTGGTCATAGTCTCGCTGTGAACTCGTAGACCGCCGACTTTCGATAGCGTCTGCTTGTTTGTTGACGACCTGTCAGTTCCCATTACGTCGATTTCCAGTGGTGGTTTCGCTGTTGTTTCGAATTGGCAAAGAATGTTGGAGATTTCTGCCTTTCATCCTCTTCGTCGCCCTGCCTCCAAATCTTCGCCCAGTAGCTTCTATCCCAACACTGGCTAACAATATTACTGGTCCGTTGCCAGTTTCGAATTTTTAGTCAAGCTAAATGAGGTTCCTCTCTGAACTCTAAATAAATAATGTATATAAGACAAGTTCCTTAACCTATTTTTTATCCTAGGCTGGGGGTCTTGGCTTGACGGTCGCGTGGGAACCCGTTTACTTCTGGTGTTTCGAGGTTATGATTGGCTTCGGCGAAACCGGAGGAAGTTTCTCTTAAAGTCACGTCAGTTTATTTCTAAAACCACGTTACAGTATATACAAAAATTATTACAGTTGTATTGTTTTTGAAATCAATTGTTTATCATAAACGTGAGCTTCATTGTTAGCCTAACATCTTGATTGAATACCAATATTAGTTTGTTTTCAAGAAGATTTGATTAAAAAAATATATTTTTCAACGTAAAAAAGTTTCATTGATACATTCGTTTATACTGTAAGGGTGGGAGAGTATATGAGGGAATATATTAGTTGGGAAGTAAGGACGTTATCGGAAGGAGAGTAGTGGAGGGGAAGCCAGAGAAGTGGTGGAGTGGTCCGTGGAAAGGATGAAAGTGGGAGGGGAAATGACGTGAAGAGGATGGAGAAGCGAGCGGGGGAGATAATAAGATATGATCGGATAAGGTATGTTTGAGATGGAGAATTTAAACAACTTAACTCACGTCTTAATAGGCTGCGAAACCATTTCTTTAGGGCCATGGCGCCTCCCTTGTCTAATTATGTGTTAATAGATTCGGGAAGATAATGGAATTATCCTGTTCTCGTGTTGATAATGTCAAACTCAGCTAATTACGTGACCGTTCGCTTGCTTGACGATTTGGCGTGTGCTGAACAGCTGCCTGCTGAGCGGTTGTCTGCTGAGCGGAACCCTGATAAGTGGCTGCCGGACGAGCGGGTTCCATCCAAACGGTTTGCTGCCTAGCGTGTAAGTACTGCCTGGATTTGTGCTGCATGTCTGTTATCTGCTCACCGGCTAAGTTCTCCTCGATAACTAAGTCCCGATCACGGGCTGATTTCTGCCTCGCTGCTCTCCTGACTGCGACGCTGGATTGTGGTTTATATTTATAATTATCTCGGGTTGATTTATCATTAGGTGGAGGGCTTTCTGGTCGATTGATTCCATTCTCTTCAACGTAATGATTTGAAGGTGGCGGACAATTTCTCGGTGAACTTAATTCTGTAAAAGGAATATAAATTCGTGAATTCTAATGCTTACAAAGGAAAGAGCGTAAAAATATAATAAATATAGGGTAATACGCTGTATATGGATATGATTCAGGGTGGCCGAAAAACTGAATATATTAATTCCCTGATTTCCCCCTGACTATTGATATAGAGCGACCAGTATTTTAATCTTGTAACATTTTTAACATAGAATCATTCATAAACATATTAAAACAATAACATTTCAGATTAAAATTTGAAATTAACATTTTTTTTGTCAACCAAGTAAGATGACTTTTCTAGCATCAAAGATAAAGTTTCAATCCGAAAGGACAATTCTTCAAAAAAAAGTTTATTTTTCAACAATAAAAGATGACTTTTAAACAAAATAATTAATTTTTTAGCAAAATGGTTAAATCTTTAAACAAATCGTTGAATTTTCACTCGACAAAGATGAATTTTCAACCAAATGGTCAAAGTTTCTGCCAAGGTAGACGAATGATTAACAAAACTGATGAATTTTTTACCAACAAATATGACTTTAAAAAAAGACTTGAATTTTGAACAAAGTAGTTAATTTTTTTTAAATTTTCTATCATAATGAAAAAGAATTTACAAGCAAAGAAATGAAGTTTCAACTGAAATGATGAATCTACAAAAAAAAAATTAGCAAAGTGGTTTAACCTTCAACCAATTAGTTCAATTGTGCACTGAGACAGATAAATTCTATATGAATGAAGTAATAGTAGACATTTAAAACAAACCAAAGTTTAATTTTGAATAGAAAACAGTTGAATTTCACCAAAACAGATGAATGATCAACCAAGAAGATTCAGTTGCTACCGGAAAAGACGGATTGTTCCAAAATACTGGAATTACTCCGTGTTACTTGAAATAATCCGCATTGCAAATCGATTACTCCAGTTGAAAAATCAATTTTCCATTAGAAATAAATTTAAAAAAATGGAGTTTACAAAATTTAGCTAAATTTTCTACAAAAAATGCAAATTTTCAAGAAAATATACATACATTTTCGGCAATAAAATGTAATTTTCAAGAGAAGATTATTTTTTGTTGCAATAAAGGCAAATTTTTTACAAAATGCATGCATTTTTAACTAAAAAGATAAATTTTAAATCCAAAATAGAATAGATTCATTTTCGACCAAAAATATGAATTTTCAACCAAGGAGATTTATTTTCTAGCAAAAAAGACGAATTTTCAACTAAAGGCATCTGGATTAGAAATTAATTAAAAGTCGATGTCTCTGGATGAGAACAGCATTACTCTGGATTACAAGTTAATCATTTCAGATGACAAGTGGATTACTTCGAAATACCAATGATTTTTCAACGAAATAGTTAAATTTTCAACCAAACAGATGAATTTTCAATAAAATAGTTGAATCCTTAACAAAAAAAATTAATCTTCGAGAAAATAGTTGCCTCTTGTATTACAAAAGATACTTTTTAACAAAATTGTTTAATTTGCAACAAGATGGATACATTTTTAATCAAATGATTTAATTTTCAACCAAAAAGGTGCATTTTTTACCAGGCAGATTAATTTTCTACCACAAAGTCGATTTTTGCAATGAAATACATGCATTTTCACCAAATAGTTGAATTTTCTGTCAGACAAATTGAATTTTTACCAAATGATTGAATTTTCAACGAAAAACATAAATTTTCAATAAATTTCAAACGAAGAAGTGCAATTGTCAACCAAGTAGTTTAACTGCAAAATATTAATTTACAATCGAAAATAGAATAATCTAATTTTCAGCTCAAGAATATAATTTTCAAAGAAAAAACGAATTTTCTACAGAAATTATGAATTTGCAAGCAAAAAGGAATTTTCAACAAAATAGTTAAATTGTTCAACAAAATAGTTCAATTTTCAACCAAAAAAATAAATTTTGAAACAAAAAGATTAATTAAATTTTCAGCTAAAAACATTAGGGTAGAATGTTTTACAAAGTAGTTTAATGTAATAAAAAATAGTTGAATTTTCAACAAAAGATATGAATTTTCAATCAAGAAGATTAACTTTCTACCAAAAAGGACGAATTTTCCACTAGAGAAAGTCAGTTTTTAACAAAGAATGGAATAGTTCAATTTTCATTATTTCCTGATAAGTGGCTGCCGACCGAGCGGGTTCTATCGAAACGATTTGCTGTGTAGCGTTTAAGGACCGCCTGTAATAGTGCTGCATGTCTGTTATCTGCTCACCGACTAAGTTCTCCTCAATGGATAAGTTCCTCTCTCTCGCTAATTTCTTTCTGGCTGCACGCCTGATTGCGACCCTCGATTGTGGATTATTATTATTCTTTATGATTGTATAAGCATTAGGTGGAGGGCTTACTGGATGATTCACTCCGTTCTCTTCAACGTAATGATATGAAGGTGGCGGTGGATCACTCTGTGAAATTATTTCTGTAAGAAGAAATATAAATTGGTGAATTCTAAACCTTATTAAAGGAATGACGTAAAAATACAATAAATATAGGGTAATATGCTGTATATGCCTCTGATTCAGGGTGGTCGAAAAATTTAATTTCCAAAATTCCCTGATTATTCCCTGATCATTGATATTCAAAGACCAGTATTTTACTCTTCTAAAATTTTTAACATAAAATCTTTTATAAACATATAAAAACAATAAAATTTCAGATTAAAAAGCTATTTCAACCAAGTAAGATGACGTTTCTCCCATCAAAGATGAATTTTCAATCTGAAAGGACAATTTGTCTAGATAACTATTTCATTTTGGACCATAAAAGATGACTTTTTAATAAAATAATTAAATTATTAACAAAATGATTAAATTTTTAACCTAGTCGTTGAATTTTCACTCGACAAAGATGAAATTATGGGAAGAATTTTTTTCAAGCGAATTATCGAATTTCCTGTACAGGTAGACAATTGTTCAACGAAACATTTGAATTTGATATACATCCTTAATGTAAAAAGTGAGAGTTGTGAAACTCTGAGTTGTGAGAATCACTGGTATTAATTTTCATTCAAGCATCGGCTCACTAAACTCCAGTTTCCCACCTCTCGCCTTCACGAGTTTGTGTTCGTGGTCTCTACGTTTAACGGCGCCTGGATGCCAGGGATCACGTGCGGCCCACGTGACTGGCTACACCGTTAGCGCCATGACTCGCATTTGGTGTACGTGACAAGCGACGCGGCACACGCGTGGAAATTTTG
>CAKNYM010050631.1:179519-212277 GCA_932195095.1 Andricus curvator
ATCAAATAAATTACGTAGGATGATAGTTATAATATATATATATATATGTGTGTGTGTGTGTGTGTGTGTGTGTGTGTGTGTGTGTGTGGATGCAGGTTGTACATCCATTTTTATGTTTGAAAGAAAATATATAAAACGACTAGTAAATACTGAAATACGGAATAAAAACAAATAATGTAAACTTTTGATTTAACCGGAATTAAACTTTTGTTTAAAATGATATATTATATTGAGACTACTCTCTGATAATCAATCGAATACGTATTTGTACAAAAACAGAAAGTATAAAGATCGTAAGATTTTCACGGATCCCTATTTTATATTATTTCAAAGACCATACACACTATTTCCCAAAGATCGTATTTTCTAATTAGAGTTTACTAATAAAGCATTAGATTTGCTTACACGTTAAGCTATTTTTCAAATTTTGTAAGGCGGAGACACGAAGAGAAAATACAGAGCGGCTAGCTGGCAACGGGCACGAATTTGCAATGATACCATTGGTGCAAATGGACGTGTTGGGGAAAACACGCGAACTTTGCATAGAGTGGGAGAGTCGCGACGAGCTTTGGTGCGCGTCCCGGACCCTCGTGCATAAAGATGCGCAGCTGAGCACATTCGTCACTCGGGCCTCAACCGGCACTCAGCGAAGATCAACCAACTCTCTGGACACTCCCCAATGACTCGAGTAGCGTCATCTTTTTTATCTCTCTCTCTCTTCTGGATCACTATCCGCCTACCGAACTTTCTGCAATCTGCCTAGGCAGCTCTGTTGAATAAAAGAGGATTACACGGAACGGACTAGTTTCTTTGATCTATATCTTTGAGAGCGACATTTTCATAGCTCTTTCATTCCTTATCAGGACTAAAGAGCCTCAGTGTAGTACGAAAACTGCTCTTTTCAGAGCAAGAATTCTTTGAAACACTGATAACTGATCTTTGGCGAGGCCTACGAGAGGTTAATTTGTGATGCTCTTCGGGTGTCATCCTCCTTAACTTTCGCCAAAGCTTTTGGGGGACTCTGCGTCCCACATTTGGAACGCACTAAGATCAAGTACTTCGGTACTTGATCGAAGTGAGATTAGAGTACAAATTGTGATGCCCCTCATGTGCCATCCAACGACGCAGCGAGGCCGAGCTGCAGGATGGGGACACTGAGCCTCTCATTCCTTCACTGCCTGGAGGCGTAACTCATGGAAATGGCGAACTTGTCACTCCTGGAAACGGCGAGCTTGTCACTCCTTCATTTTCTGAAAAAGGCAAGCTTCTCCTTCCTTCATCTTCTGAAGGCTTGGACTTTCGCGGCTTACGACGCACTTTCTTCCGGGACCTGAAGGTGCGATCTTTCGTCATCCAGCGAATTATGGACCGAATGAGGGGGAAGAAGCATTGAAGAACCAATGGAGAGAGGAAATCCGTAGCAGTTGTTTCTCCAAGCCAAGGGGAAGAGAACCTTCCTTCCATCACCTACCAGTCAAACTAATGTATCGAGAGGTATGCATCGCCTAGATACGTGGTTACTAAAGACGCAGGGATACATTTACGTGAAACCACTTCCTTCATCTTCTTCCTCTCGACAACACTCGAAGAAAACTTCCTCCTAGTAAATCAAATACGCCCTTCACTTCCCCACCCTTTCCTTTGAGATATTTTCCTCATTCACCCGGGAACGTATCAAATTTGTGACCAAAAATATGACTTCGACAAAATTTTTGACCAAGGAGATTGATTTTCTACCGAAAAAGACGAATTTTTAAATCAAATACATGCATTTTCAACAAAATAGTCAAATTTTCAAATAAAAACCATACATTTTCAACCCAAAATGGAAAAGTCACATAGGTAATTCATTTAAAAATTAATTTTTCACCGAAAAAGAAATCGAATTAAAAAAAAAAGTTTAATTTTCTACAAAAAAAGATGAATTTTTAACGACAAACATTAATTGGGAATCACATAGTTGAATCTCTACCAAAGTAATTGAATTTTTAATGAAAAATATTACTTTTCCACCAAATTGTTGAATTTTCAATCAAACTGGATTACTTCAGATGAGAACTGGATTTCGCTGGATCACAAGTAGATTATTTGTAAATACAAATTAATTGTTGGAATTATAAGTGGATTATCACGTATTACATGTGAATTGATCAGGAGTAATGGGATGTATCCGAATTAATTGAAATAAGTTGGATTATAAATTGATTACGCCGGATTACTAGTTAATCAAAAAGTAGGTTTTCAATCAAAAATGGAATAGCTTCATTTGCAATTAGAAAAATTAATTTTTTATTTTGAAAAACTAATTTAAAAAAATGGTTCAATTTTCGCCCAAAGAGATTAATTTTCAACTAAAATCATGCATCTCCATAAAAAAGTAAATTTTTAACAAAGAAGTTCGCCTTGAATTTACAACAAAGACAATTAATTTTCTACCAACAAAGACGAATTTTCAACAAAATACATGAATTTTCCACAACTTGCCTGCTTGCTGATTTGGTGGGTGCAGAACGGCTGTCTGCTGAGTGGTCGTCTGCTGAGCGGCTGCCGGAAAAGCAGCTGCCGGCCGAGTGGGTTCCATCCAATCAATGGATAAGTTCCGCTCACTGGCTAATTTCTGCCTGGCTGCTCTCCTGACTGCGACGCTGGATTGTGGTTTATATTTACAATTTTCTCGGATTGCTTTATCATTAGGTGGAGGGCTTGCTGATCGATTGACTCCATTTCCTTCATCGTAATGGTTTGACAGCGGCGGCGGATCGCTCTGTGAACTTAATTCTGTAAGAAGAAATATAGATTGGTGAATTCTAAACCTTATCAAAGGAATTGCGTAAAAACACAATAAATATAGGGTAATATGCTGTATATGGCCCTGATTCGAGGTGGTCAAAAAACCTAATTTTCAAAATGCCCTGATTTTTTCCTGACCATTTATATTCAAAGACCAGTATTTAAATTATTTAACGTTTTTGGTGCAATTGCAGAATAGGGGCGTCACCTCTGTTTTGGCTGGAAAATTTTTTTTTGGCAACAAACTATTAGAATCTTTAATTGAACGATAAATGAAGCGATTTCATGAGGGAAAAGTTTTAAATTATTTTTACTTTTGTTACTGCAATGTCTCAAATATGGGTCTGTCACGATATCGGAATGATCATATTTAACTCACCGTTTAGGTGCTTTTAAACATCCGTACGACCAGAAACACTGAAAATAATTAAAATTGAATGGGTTTTTAATAAATCAAAATGTATTTAGATATTTTTTTATGCCGACATAAGCTATTATATCGACAAAAAAAGATGAGTTTCACGCACATCAGCTATCAGTTGAGCCGGAAGGACGCCCTAGGCTATCGATGGCAATCGAGATATGTAGGACAACAAAATAAAAAATAGATATGTACTGATCACAAAAATAATGTTGATTATATCTCTACCCCTTTCCAACGTCTCGTGGGGGGGGCGGGAAGGCACCCCTTTGACTGGTCACAAAAATAATGTTGGTTAAATCCCTACCCCTTTCCAACGTCCCGTCTCCTTGTGTATCAAGTCACAGCTGATGTACGTAGTGATGCATTCGAGACGATTACAAGAAAATTCGAGATTTTCTTGAAACATGTATCGAATCGAGAATCTCGAAACTTTTTTTCGAGATTCTCGATCTCCATGAAGTTTTGAGTTCACCTAAACATGTTTCAAGAAAATCTCGAATTTTCTCGAAATTGTCTCGAATACATCACTAGAAACTCTCCTTTTTTTGTCGACATAATAGCTTATGTCGGCATACAAAAAAATCTAAATTCATTTTGATTAATTAAAAACAATGCGATTTTAATTATTTACAGTGTCTCTGGCCGTACGGATGTTTAAAAGACCCTAACCAGTGAGTTAAATATTATAATTCCGATATCGTGACAGACCCATATTTGAGACATCTCAGTAACAAAAGTAACAATAATTTTAAACGTTTTCCTGATCAAATCGCTTTATTTATCGTTCAATTACACATTCCAATAATCTGTTGCCGAAAAAAAAAAATTTCCAGCTAAAACAGAGGTGACGCCCCTATTCTGCAGTCTAACCACGTTTTTAACATAGAATCTTTTACAAACAGAATAAAACTATAGACTTTCAGATTAAAATTCAAAACTTATTTATTCATTTCAACTAAAAAAGCTGACATAGAAGATGCCTTTTTAACAGAACAATTTAATTTTTAACAAAATGGTTAAATTTTTAAACAAGTCTTTGAATTTTCACCCGACAAACATAAATTTTCAACCAAATGGTCGAATTTGCTGCCGAAGTAGCCGAATTTTAAAGAAAACAGTTGAATTTTTGATAAAAAAATATGAATTTAACAAAATAATTGAATTTTGAACAAAATAGTTACATTTTCTGACAATTTCTACCATAAGATAAACGTTTACTTTTTAGCCTGCTGGCCTGAAAAAATGGTCTTGCTTACACTTCCATTTTTTACAGAATTTTCTTAAAACTAACCCTTAAAACTAAGATCCTTCCACACCTTATCTTTAACGCCGCTCGCTCTTATAGTGTTGCCTTCCTAGCTTCGCCTCGCACGCATGTCCCTACTTTCTCGCTTTACCTCGCATTACCAAACTCTTCCTCCGCGGCTTATACCTAATACTTATCTACTATTTACAATATGTACGTTTACTTATATTTACTTCCTCCTCTATTTACAATCTTTCCTTCTTCATTTCTCTTCCTCCTTCCTTCTCTTCTTCTCCATCTTACCCAAGACTCCCTTCACCCATGCTGCTGCCCTTTTGTCCCCCCTTTCATGCATCAACACATCCATGCTTATCTCACTCCTTTCCACCTCTACGCACTCCTCCAGCCAGTGCTCCACTCTTGCCTCCCCCTTCCCACATAGTTCACACATCATCTTTTCCCTAGCGAGCCAAAACCTATTAAAACCCTCCATGCACCCACATCTCATCCTCGCTATAAGCTCCTGACTTTCTTTTTCTCCTTTCTTACAAAAATATTGCGCTCTCGCCCTTCGCATAATCCACACATAGTTCCCGTTGAACCTTGTCTCTCTGATTCTCTCTTCCCCTGCTGTCTTCTCTCTCTCCATGCCGTTTTTCTTAACCAACTCATATACCTTCCTTCCTTCCTTCCTCATGCATCCTTCTCACTTCATCCATCTGCAGTCCATTCGTTCTAAAATACCTTTCTCTTTCAACCTCCATCTTCCCACCCCCTCGCCTGTTCTCCATCTCCCACCAACACTCCCTAACCAGCTTACTTCTCCCCTCTTCCAAAAATTTCTCCTCATATTTGCACGCCCGACTCCCCGATAGAATACCTACACTCGTTTTCCCCGTCTCCCTCCTGACAATATAATTGGGCGTGTTCCTTGCCAGCCCCACTGTCCACTTGACATACCTCTCCTGTGTCCTATTTACCTCTTCGCTTTCCTTCCACCCCCCACACCTCTACTCGATACAATAGCACACTCATCCCTAGTGAGTCAAACAATTTCATTCTCCTTCCATAATCATCTGCGAATAACTTCTTTCTCAACCCCCACACCTGCCTCATCACCACATTTGCCCTCATCACTCTCTCTTCTTTGTGGCCATCCACTTCGCCATTCCTCCGAAACAAGAAGACCAGGTACACAAACTCTTTCACCTCCTGCACCGCCTTTCCCTTCCACTTCCACTCCCCTCCTTTTCTGAACACCATAACCTTGGACTTTTCCCCATTCAGCTCTACCCTGTTCTTATCCAGGTATCTTCTCAACCTCTTCATCATTTCCTTTAAGGCCTCCTCGCTTTTTGCCAACAACACTATGTCATCTGCATACGCTAATGACCAAATTCTAACCCCTCCTATCCTGACTCCTCCTATCACTCCGGCCTCCAGCTTACTTTCCATATCCGCAATTAAAATCGCAAAAAGCGCTGGGCCAAGCGGACACCCTTGTCTTAACCTCCTATCCATCCAGAATCCCTCCGAAATCCCCTGCCCTCCTCTAACCTTATCTTTGGTCTCTTCATATATCTCCCTTACCCTCTCGATCAGGCCTCTCTCCACTCCTCTATCCTCCATCGCCTCCCACAACCTCCCCCGATCCACCGACGGAAACGCGCCTCTTATATCCACAAAAAACGGGTACATTCTCGACCCCTTCTGCGCTAATTCTCTATCCACCACGTGCTGCAGAACGCAGATATTGTCGATAGTACTCCTACCTGCCCTAAAGCCCGCCTGCGTCTCCGGCAATATTCCTTTCCCCTCAAAATCCTTCCGAAGCCTCTCCGCCACCACCATCGCGTATACTTTATACGCCGTATTCATTAGCCTAATCCCTCTATAATTTCTCTGCCTATCCTTATCTCCTTTCTTATACAGAGGCACTATTAACCCTTCTGTCCACCCTCGTGGGAATCCCTCCCCCCTCCATACTTTCTTCACTACCTCCCTCAGCCCCTCCCTAACCTCCCCCGTTCTTCTACTCTCATCATCTCTCTTCCTTGAATCCAAGCCCTGAAATGATTCTTTAAAAAAAACCCTTCCAGTCCTCACTCTTTATCTTCTCGCTTATCCATACTCTATGCTCCCTAAACCTATTTATTATTTTCCAGACGTCCCCCTCTGTCTTAACATTTCCTCCAGCTCTTTCTCCTTTTCCTGTTCTTTCTTCTTACACATCAATCTAAACCCCTTCCTCATTTCTACGTACTCCTCCCTTTTCGCAGTACCCTCTTCCCACTTCTTATACTTTCTCTTCACCTTCCTTTTCATCTTTTTATATTCCCTATCTCACCACGGCTTCACCATTCCTTTCTTCTTTTTTTTGAATACCTTCTTTTGCACACACCCTTTCACTTTCTCTTTTAAATCCTACCATATCTCTTCCACCGTCTCCCCTTCGAAGCGTACCTTCCCTAACTGCTCCTTATACTTCTCTATCGCCGCCCTCGTCCAGCTAACCCTCTCCCCCGTCAACACTTCTTCCCCACCTTGCCTTGCGCCGCTCTCACCCCTTAACCACAACCCTAATGGCTGATGGTCTGATTCAACCCTCCCTTCTACTGCGAATCTCTCCATCTCCTCCCACCCTTGCATATTCATGACTACATAGTCTATCACCGATACCCCCACCTTACCTACATATGTGTATTCTCCCCAAGAGGTACCACCATACCCTCCTCTCTTTCACCTAACAGGTCTTCCACCCTTTCTTTAATTCTTTCCATCCCATCCTTATTGTACACTGTCACAAACTTACTGCCTACCTACTTGTTATCCCGCTTTTTTTAAACGGGCTCTCGACCTCGCTTTTCTCCAGACTCTTTTGGCTGTCTCTCTTCCTCTTCAAGAGATCCTCCCCGTCACTTGCGCTAGTCTCTCTCTCCCTTACCTTCTCGCTTCCTTCTTTCCCGCCGTTCCGCTTTCTCCCTCTCCCCGACGCACTGCTCGACACCGGGCCACGCGCTGTTGGCCGTCGTGGCTTGTGGAAAATTCCCTCCCCGTCAGTTTCACTACCAGCACTGCCAGTACTCTCGCTGCCCACCGCCCGCTCTGCCGCCGGTAACTGGGACCTCTCCATGCAGTACCTTCCGCAACCGACAGATGTCTCTGCAGAATGTTGGCGTCTCTCGCCGCCAAATTTCTCTTTTATTTCCCTTTTTTTTTCTTTTTCTTCAATTCTTCACAGTCCCTGCAGACACCCCTTCCTCTCCCTCAACATCCCCTAACTCTGCGAGAACCAAACTTGACCCCTCGAAATCCCACGAATCCTGACCACGAACTCCCCCGATTACTTGCCAACCTAACCTCACTTTCCCTATTTAACTAAATCCCACCTCACACCCACGCTGAAACCTACTTTTTATCTCCCCAATTCACCCCACACAACCCTACTCACCTCCTCGGCTTCCACCCTCACACCTCTCACACAAATTACGTAAAATCCTCTCACCAACTCTCACTAGACACGTTCTTACTTTCGCCACCAACATGCAAGTCCTAAATTTCTACCATAATGAAAAATAATTTTCAAACAAAGAAATGAAGTTTCAACTGAAATGATGAATCCTCAAGAAAAAAAAATTATTTTTCAGCAAAGTGATTTAACCTTCCACCAATTACTTCAATTCTGCACTGAAAAAGATAAATTTTCAACAAATAAAGTTATAGTAGACATTTAAAACAAACCAAAATTTGGTTTTCGAATGAAAAACAGTTGAACTCCACTCAAGCAGATGAATTGTCAACCATATTTTTGAATCCTCAACCTAGGATGACTAATTTTCAACCAAGTATTTGCATTTTTATTCGAAAAAGAACTCAATTTCTACTAAAACAGATCAACTTTTAGAACAGAAAAACGAATTTTTAATGAAATAGTTGAATCCTTAACCAAACAAATTTTCGACAAAACAGTTGACTCCTTACTGAAAAAGGATACTTTTCAAGAAAACTGTTTAATTTTCAAGAAGATAGATTAAATTTCAATTAAATAGTTTTTTTTCAAGCAAAAATATGAATTTTTAACATGGCAGATTAATTTTCTACAAAAAAAATAAAATTTTCAAAACGTAGCTATATTTTTTACATAAAAGACAAATTTTCAACAAAATACATATATTTTCGACAATAAAAGGTTATTATCAACAAACTAGTTGAATTTTCTACCACGCAGTAGCTTAATTTTTATTCAAAAAATCAAAATAACACCATGCATTGATATTCAACCAAATAGTTAATTTTTTAACTAAACATGAATAAAAACTAAACAAAAATATGAATTTTCATCCAAGAAGATTGATTTTCTACTGAAAAAGACGAATTTTCAACTAAAGAAGATTAATTTTTTCCAAAAAATGGCATACTTTGATTTTTTGTTAAGAACATTTAATCTCCAACAAACACATAAATTGTTTAACATAATAGTTATAAACTATTTGGAATACACATTCAAATTTCTCCGAATTATGTGGATTAAAAATGGATTACAAGTCGATCTCTCCGGATGAGAACAGGATTACGCCGGACTACAAGTTAATCATTTCAGATGACAAGTGGATTATTTCGGTATACTAGGATTACTCCCAATCACTTGAATTAAACCTGTCTAATTATCAAGGAGATGGATCAATTTTGAACCAAAACATTCAGTTTTTAACCAAAGAGTTGAATTTCCAAAAAAAAAAAAAATGATAAATTTTAATCCAAAAATGGAATAGTTACATATTTAATTTAAAAATTATTTTTTTTACCAAAAAGATGGAATTTGTAACAAAATTGTTAAATTTTCTACAAAAATGACGAATTTTACGTGACAAAAATTAATTGTAAACCAAATAGTTGAATTCTTACCAAATAATTGAATTTTCAACAACAAACATATATTTTGAATGAATTTCTAACCGAGTAGTACAAGTGTCTGCCAAGTGGTTCAACTAACATAGATGAATTCACTAATTTTCAACAGAAAAGATAAATTTACAACAACAATGCTTTTTCAAAAAAATAGTTGAATTTTTTATCAAAATAGTTGAATTTTCAACAAAAGATATGACTTTTCAATTAAGAAGATTAACTTTCTACCAAAAAGGACGGATTTTCCTCTAAAGAAGATCAATTTTTAACAAACAATAGAACAGCTCAATTTTCAGTTAAGAAATAAATTCGCAAAAAAAAAACAACGATTTTTTAACCAAATAGCTAAATTTTCAATAGAAGAGATGAATTTTCAACAAAATAATTTAGTCCTTAACAAAAAAAAACGAATTTTTAACAAAAAAGTTGACTCTTCAATCAAAGAGGATAATTTTTATCAAAATTGTTCATTTTCATCAACGTATATTAATTTTTAACCAAATAGTTCAATTTTCAATAAAAAACATGGATTTTTGAAGAATAAGGTTAATTTTCTACAGAAAAAGACAGATTTTTAATAAAATGCATAATTTTTAGGGATTCGTAGTCCCGGGCAGAAACCGTTATAGTTTCGGTCAGGTGCCCGTCCGTCTATCCGTCCGTCTTACGGCTCAATATGGGCATATGACCCAAGAATGACATAAGGGCCCAAAATATACCTAGAATCCAAAATTGACTTAGGTTCCAAATTTGGTATAGGACCCAAAACTGAGATAAGGCCCAGACTATACATGGGACCAACAAGGACGAATTTTCAACAAAATACATGAATTTTCAACTAAATAGTTGAATATTTAAAATAATTAAATTTTCAACAAAAAAGTCGCATTTTCAAAACAGAAGAAATTTTTTCCTATATCGTTGAAGTTATAACCAAATAACTGAATTTTCAACCAAGTAGTTAAATTTTCAAAAAAGTTACATTTTCTACAAAAAAAAGTCGAATTTCGAACAAAATACATGAATTTTCAACAGCAACAGTTAATTTTAAATCAAAAAGTTGAATTGTCTACCACAGTAGCTTAATTTGAACAAAAAATTACATTCTTACGAAATTGTTTAATGTTTAACTTACCTATAGAATTAAGTAAAACCGCTATGTTCAGGAAAGTAGTTCCAATAATAACCTGCATTGTAGACAAGTACAGGTGTAATTGTTTCTGGTAGAAATATATTGTGAACTCTGCGACTTCGACAATGAGATCATTGTCTTTCGTAAAAGTGTATTAGTGAGCAAAAAAAAATTCTCGTCATTCGCGACATGTGTACACTAAAGAGGCAATAGAACCGCTAACATTGCTTTTATTACAGCAACTACAGCCTCGAAGAAAAAGCAAATAGAAGAAGAATATCGAGCTTGTAATGGCCTCATTAAAGAAATTCACAATTATATCAATTGTAGCATTAGTTTTGAGAAAAAAGGAAAATAGTCTCACGCAATGTTGCAAATATCACATTGAGGGATTGTTATATGATACAAAATATAAATCTCCCAAAAAACCTCGTGAAATCCTGTCGAATCTTTTAAGATTCACCCTGAAAGTTTTGGAATTCGCTAAAGTCACTTCAGAAAACCCTGAAATTAGTTTCTGTGGCACTCTAAAAATTTCTGGAAAACTCTTCATTCTTTTTACATCCCTTAAAATCCCTAGAAATCCCTATGAATCTCATCATTTCTTCTTGAATTGGCTGGAATCTCTTGAATCTGGTTGGATCCCTTGAAATCTCTGAAAATCCTAGAATTCCCTTGAAATTTCATTTCATTTTATTTACTGTCTATAAATGCGTTCGTATCCCTTGAAAGCTTTTAAATACCACTGAAATCTAGGATAACTTCTGAAAGTCCTTTGAATTTAGCTGAAATTCTACGAAATTCGTTAATAACATTTAAGAAATTTGAATCTCGGTAAATACCTGGAAATTTGTGTAATCACCCTTAACACTTTGAAGTCCTTTGAAGTGCCTTGAAATTTATAAAATCCATCGTATCTGGTGAAATCCCTTGTAGTATACCATTAAGCCATTTCCCTTTCAGGGTAGGCGAGACACTATCCGATTTGGGTAGTGTTTCTAGGTGGATAGTTTCTTGTAGTAAATAACTACAAGTTGGGCTCACCACACCCACATAAATCGAATAAAATGCTGAAATCTACAATATCCTTCAAAACTTTTCAAAAAATGTTCGAAATTATATCACGGAGGGCAATTTTAAGTTTAAAACATTAACAATTTGCTTTAAACTGAACTATTTTTAAATTAGAGATTTACAAAATTTTATTTAAATCCTTTCAATGTAATAATTGAAATTGAAATTTTTTAATTCCTCAAATTCCTTGAAAAACCCATAAATTTGCAAATCCTTTAAAATATTTGTCATTCCTATGAATTTGAGTTCAGTGATTATCAAGGTACTGCTTCAAAGTGGAAAAATTGGAATTATTTACATACTTCATGTAATTTACATTATTGGGATGAAGTTCAGAAAAGTTCTTACGTCCCATTTTTTAACAAAACTGTTGAATTCTTCACAGAGTTATTGAATTTTCAACCAAAAATATTAATTTTCAGCCCAGAGGATTAGTTTTCTATCGAAAAAATTAATCTTCAGAAAATATGCAAATTTTTAAACAAGTCTTCGAAAAAAAGGATATATTTTCAGCCAAACAGCTAAAGTTTCAACCATAGAGATAAATTTTCAATAAAGCAGTTGATTTTTTGACGAAAAAGGACAAATTGAAAAAAAAATGTTTAATTTTTGACAAGGTAGATCAATTTAGAACTTGACCAACAATGGAATAGTTACACTTCAAATTACAAAAATTAACCTTTACAAAAAAATACTAATTAAAACAATTAGTTAAATTTGCAATCAAAGAGATTCAATTTAAACTCAAATTATGCATCTCCCTCAAAAAATACATTTTTTACAAAGTAGTTCAACTTTGAAACAAGTCCTTGAATTTTCAACAAAGAAGATTGATCTTCTAACAAAGAAAAAAAAATAATGTTGAAAAAAATACATAAATTTCTAACAACAAAGATTAATAATCTACCAAGTAGTTGAATTTTCAACAAAAAATAGCTTTTTCATAAAATTGTTGTATTTTTAACAAAATAATTTAATTTTCTCACCAAAAACATGCATTTTCAACTGAGAAAATTAATTTTCTGTAGAAAAGGACGAATTTTTTACA
The DNA here is from genome assembly GCA_932195095.1 of Andricus curvator. NCBI lineage: Eukaryota > Metazoa > Arthropoda > Insecta > Hymenoptera > Cynipidae > Andricus > Andricus curvator. Next base: position 192,142 of record CAKNYM010050631.1, read on the forward strand.
AAATACGTGAATTTTCAACCAAGTAGTTGAATTTTCAGCTACAAAAAAATTAGTTTGAAGAAGAAAAAAATTTCAAGATAGTTAATTGTCAACTGAATAGTTAAATTTTCAGTAAAAAAAAATTTCCCAAATTCTTGAATTTGTAACTAAACAAATGAATTTTGTTGCAAAAAACATGAATTTTAAAATGCGAAGATTAATTTTCAACCAAAAAAGACCAGATTCCAACCAACTAGTTACATTTTTATTAAAAAAGATAATTTGTCGACCAATAATTCAATAATCGAGTTTTAATTCAAAAAATTAAGTTTTTCCAAAAAAAAAAGAATTTTCAACGAAATGTTGCAATTTTTAAGCCAGGATGCATTTAGATATTTTGTTTTTCGAAATTGAATGCATATCGCCCCAAAATTTGTTCGAATTTACAAAAAAATAAATTATTTTTGTTTAAATTGTATTTAGAGGTTCCGCAAGCCCCATGAAGATTAACACGTATTTCCCATAAGAAGAAAGACGGTTTTTTACTTTTTATAATTGTCAATGTTAGTTTCATCAACTTGAAACTCAACATTTGTCTTCACAATCAGCTATGAATACAAATTAATGATAATTTTTTAAGTATCAGCCCCATAAGTCTGTCTTATGGGGTCCCACAAAAATCCATAAGTGAAAAATTGGTTTTTGCGAGTTTTTGGCGGTATTTGTGATTCGTTAAATACAAATTGTATTTAATATGTAGAATACTATAATACTTTATATGGATAATTAGATATTTACATACATTCTTTAATTAATTTATTATTGTCTGGAGCAATTTTCTTTAAGAATAGAGTTATCAAGTCGCAGATTTTCTGAATTTTTCGACTTTCCAGTTAGGTTGAGTAAAAAATCAAATAAATTCAACAGAAATATTTGCTCAAATCATTTACTATTATGTATAACAATATTCTCTTAAAATAATGCTGGAAAATTGCAGTTTTTTCTAAAATTTTTGCCGAGCCTTTTACTTAGAGTGGTATATTAATTGATGCAATTTAGCAAACATAATTGTTTACACAAATTATTATTGCTTCTAACTATCTTCTTTTATATTATTGCTAGATAGCTGCGGTTATTTTCTGCAATTTCTAACTTTTTGTCCAATTTTAACTTAGAGAGATAATACTTATTCCAAGTTAACACCAAAGGCACCTCTCTAGTTACGGGTCTGATAAGAACGACATAACATGTTGTGTCATATTCAATAATGAAGCAAACGAAAAGAATGAATGTTGAAACTCAAATTTAAACAAGTAATACCTATAACAAAAACAAATTCAATGAATATTTACCAATTCTGTTCGCTTTTAAAATCAATCACTTTGTCCATCAGTGTTTTCGCGCCTATTTTGCGTAGGAAATTCATGTCCATCGCGATCATTTTGCTCTTGTCCTTTTCTTGTCAGGACCATATTTCGCTACGATATAGTACAGACGGTAGTTATATAGAATTATTTATTGCCATTTTAACTTTTTTTATATGTTTTTACTTCTGATAATCGACCCTGCTCTACAGATAATCTTCTTACCCTCGTTTATGCGCCTATCTAACTCCCCATCTATCTTCCCATCACTAGTGAATAGGCTACCCAGATACACGTACTTATCAACTTGTTCTAATCTCTCATCATTTAGGACAATTTTGCATATTGTTTTCTCACTGTTTCCTTCAAACACCATGATTTTCGTTTTATTTACGTTAATTTTGAGGCCCATGTTCTTCATGCTTGTATTTAGTTTACTCAACATTCTTTGCAAGTCTTCGATTGATTCTGCCATAACAACCTTGTCATCTGCGAAAGCTAACCCACGTACCCTCACTGTCTCGAGATCTACACCTTCTTCGCCGAAGAGGGCCATTCTTAGACACTTGTCCATAAATAGTATAAAGAGCCATGAGGACATAACGCATCCTTGTTTAACACCTTGCATAATATCGAACGAGTCACTTATAGAAGTTTCCCATTAACCCTTACACTTGCTTTGCTACCTGCATATATTGTTTTTATTGCTTGTGGAAGCCATCCATTGACTCCGTATTGTTTGAAGACTTCCCAAAGATTACTTCTATTAACCTTGTCAAATGCTTTTTCTGGGTCAAAAAATGCAGAGAAAACTTTCTTTTCTACTCTCACAGTTTTTTCTGTGATCTGTCTTGAGCTAAACATTTGATCTGTACATGATCTTCCTGGCATAAATCCACTTTGGCTTTCCCATATCTTTTCTTCTGTTATTTTCATTAGCCTAAGAATAAGTATTTTTTAGTATATTTTACTCACGGTACTTAATAAGCTGATACCTCTGTAATTATTGTTGTTGCTTTTATCTCTATTTCTTTTGTATATTGGGACGATAATCACCCTTTTCAAGTCATCTGGAACTGCTCCCATTTCGCTACATAAATTTATCATTTTGCACATCCTGTGAGGTATGTACTTGCCACCGTATTCGAGCATTTCAGCGCTAATACTGTCTACACCAGCAGCCTAGCCGTTTTTCAAGTTCTTGATTATATCCCTAACCTCAGTACTCAATTGAGTTTCCTGATGTATTATGTTCTATGTCGCAGTTCTGCTGCTATATAGCTTCATTCCCTAATAATTCTTCAAAAGAATCTTTTAAAGCGTCTATTATCTCGCCTGTATTATATAGTATTTCACCTTTGCTGTTTCTCATGCTGTCAAACTCTGTACTTTTAGTTTCCTCCATAGATTTAAATATCAGTTTCTTGCTTCCTTCATAGTCGTTTTGTATTCTCTTCTCTTCTTCTGTTCTGATTTTAACTTTACTTTCCTTGACTAGTCGTTTAACTTTCCGCTTTTGGTCTCTCGCTGGATCGAGTCCATAGGCTTGTAGACATTGCTCACGGAAGCTTTCGAACACATCAGCCAAAAGCAACACGCCGGTCTTCATATACAATTTTACATACTCACTAAGAGTCTTGAGATTGAATGGAGACCATATCTGCTGCGCATGAACATAATCTTCGTCAGATATTGACGAATCATGTAGCGTACTGCAGAATATTTCTTTTGGTGGCAACTGACTTTTTTAAGTCTTTCTCGTTATAAGATCGATTTTTTCTCTTTCATTGCCCAAAAACATGGAATTGATGATTTTGTATTCGGAGAGACATGATGTTAACTTTTCTAATGATGATGCTACGAAACGAAACGAGTCTATGAACCTAAATTGTATTTGTGTATCCTGAACATACTTTGTGAATGATATGTATTTTTCTTTATTCAGAGCAAGAACTTTAACTTTACCTTCAAATTGTGTTGCATCATCTCGAATGGTGAAGTGAGCATCATATCCACTCAAATTGTGAAAGACAACAGGTATGGTCCGCGAATCCTGATATTCTCGGTTACAATGCTCGTGCGCAACACACATTCCTCTGCAATTTCCTGTAACTGCAGCGCGAACCATTTCGCTAGTTCCACATCATCGGGGCAGGACTCATAAAAAGATAGTGACTCGTCGGAACTACACTTAAGGTAATATCCTATGTCACAAACCTCATGCCTTTGAAAAACCTCTGTGTTTGATATTCTTTCCTGGTCTTCCACGGGTTTCAGCACAAATTCACAATCTGCATGAATGAGAAATGAAACCTTCTCTTGGTGCTTGAAGTTTTTAAATTCGATCATGTTTTTTCCAGGTTTCGGTAGCACAATTTCACAGTTTTGCAGGCCATACATAATGAAAATTAAATGACTGATTCCTACTATCCTGTTAATCTTCTTCTTCCTCGTCACTACTCTCTTCATTCGCATACTCTTTTTCTACTCGAAAAAGGTTCACGTGGATATTCGTGGATAAGCATTCGCTGTCATTCTTGTTTTGTACGTTGATACCTGCTTTTATTTTCTTGATGAATGAAGGAAGTTCGATGTAGGAACTGCCCTTCATTGGTTTAAGCTTATTGATGCTTAACGAAAGTTTTATGATTGAGCATAAGGTCCATCCTATGTCTTTTTCCTCAAAATCATCCATTTCTTTCAGGATCGGGTATCTCACATAGTTTTTGAACCAAAGTTTCAAATCAGTGGTATATTATATTTCTTCATTTTTTGATTTGAAAGTCTTGTCATCAGGTGTCTCCTTATGGACCTTCAAATAGTATGTAAGGTGCACAGCGTTTACTTTTAAAGCCTTGTGTTAACGCAAGGACTTGCTCACCTCAGCAATAAATAGTCTTTCAGCAACATCCAGCAGGAAAGCGAGAAAATCGTTGTGAATTAGATTGGCTACAACACATGATTGTCATGAGTAGGTAAAGTATGGTAGGAAATAGAGAAGAGGAGATTAAAAAAGATAGACGTGAATTGAGATTGAAAAAGAGATAAAAAAATATAGACGTTGGTGGATATAAAATACGATAAGATAGAGAAGAGCACATTAAAAAAGATAAACGGGAATTTAGGTTGATAATGGGATAGTAATGAAGCTGAATTTTCTAACCAATAGGATTTTTTTTAATTTTGACATCCAAAACCCGAACAGGATATATTATCCGCATTAAATTGTTTTTGGTTTCGGATATTGACCCAAAAATGGTCATACTGGGTAGAAAAGATTCTATTAATTTTAGCAGTTGCACTCTGACCTATTGATCAAAACCAGGTATTTGCTCTTCATAATCCTCCGCTCGCTCTATTTCTTGACATATTTAAGGCCTTTTTTAGAAAGGCTCAGCATTAGCTTATTCAATATATAAAATATGTAAAATATATAAGATATATTTCAACCAATAAAGTGACAATATTAGCATTTTTCCACAATATAATTTTCTATCACAGAGAAATATGTTGTTCAAAATATTACTTTTTTTTATCTCAAATTTGTTAGATTGACTGCTAGGTTCTATTCTTACAGACAATTTCACAAACAATGATTTAATTTTCATTTCTATCTTGCTACGTCGTAACTATCTAATTAAACCCTTATACCAAATAATACCTAATTATACCCTTATACCCTAAATTCCTCGTTTTGCAATAAATAGGCTAATAATAGTGATAATAGGCTCCTTGATTCAGAAATATACGTATACACATGCACACACAAAAAAACTGATGATCTAAAATTGGAATCACTGAATTAAACTATATTTTATTCTCTAGTCACTTCAACATAACAGAATAAGTACTTCTAGGGTGATAAGGAGTTATAACTCGTACATACGAATCAAAATCATATTAACTGATTGGATAACTGATTGACGGAGTGAGATTCAAAACTAAAACGACTGCAACGGATGAAAAGTTATTCTAATATATAGAATTCCTGAAAATAAAAAGAAGAATCCAACGACCAAAATAAGCTGACATAACTGGACTTGTGACAGAGAAAGGGACAGACAAAGTCAAAACACGATAAATCCTTCTTTTTAAGATACAAAATGAAGCAAGTGTAAATCTTGATTAGGGTGGCCGGAAAATATACATTTTGTAATTTTCGACCGGCACATTTTTCAAATCGTGTAAACAAATACATATTTCCTTATTTTAAAACAAAATGATTTTTAGTACTCTGTGTGACTACTTTTGTATCTTATGGAGTGTAACACGCAAAGCGTATACTTTATTTAATTCTGTGATTTTGTTCAAGAAATTATAAGTCAATTTATTTACCCTTTTCTACACTTTTTCTCTCCTCAGCGAAGATGCATTTCGTCAAATTTTTATACATTAACACAGTTACAAAAAATTGTGAGACATCTCAAAACTTGAATCAAATTGCAATATTTGTAGACTCTTAGCGAGCCTTAGATATCATTGTTTAACTTGAAATTTTCAAGAAGCATTTTTGAGAATATTGAGAACAGATTTATTTAGAAAATTTTTTATTATTTTCTAATTTATAGTGTTGAAGCAATTACAAAAACGAGTAAAAATGAAAATTCTCAGCCCAACAGCAGCTTTACTTGTAAACTGCAACATTTATGGCAGCTACGTTGAACGTAGACTCGCTGATTGTTAGAGGTTTAGGACTTCCAGATGCAGGCGCGATCATTGAGCTCCGGTCTACAGGCCCGAACCTGTCGCTCAGCACATTTCCGAATTTTCTTCGCACTTTCTGGGGAGCCAGTCAATTTTTAACAATACCCAAACCCTAGGTGGACACTTGACTTCAATGAGTGCAATGCGCCGGTAAAAAATTCCAAAATGTTCAATTTTGATTTAGTACATATTGATGCCCTTTCTGTGTTCAAAATGAAAATTTTCTTTCTGTGCATATACAGAAAATTTTTACTGTTGTATTTTTTTCTAAATCAATTGTTTATCATAATCGTAAGTTTCATTGTTAGCCTAACATCTTGATTCAATATCAATATCAGTTTGTTTCCAAGAAGATTTGATAAACAAAATATTTTTTTCCACGAAAAAAAGCTTCATTGGTGCATTCGTTTATACTATTTATACTGTAACGGTTGGTAAGTAAGTAAGTAAGGGGGTGGTGGGAAGGAGAGTAGTGGAGGGGAAGTAAGAGAAGTGGTGGGGCGTTCCTTGAAAAGTATGAAAGTGGGGAGGGGAAATGACTTAGAGAGGACGAAGAAGCGAGCGGAGAAGATAATAATATATGATCGGATAAGGTAGATTTCAAAGGGGAATTTAAACAACTTAACTAACATCTTAATAGGCTACGAAACCATTTCTTCAGGCTCATGGCGCCTCCTTTGTCTAATTATTTTCAAATAGATTCGGGAAGATAATGGTGTGCATAAAAAAGGGAAGCGGTTGGCTAGGTGATAATGGAGACAAAAATTATGAGAAGACATCGGTAGAAATGTAAGAAAAGTTTTTGATGTAGTTGTTATTGGCTTTTAACACTTTTATTCGACGTCTGTTCATATGCGACCTGATTGCGACCCTGGATTGTGGAGTATAATTATTATCCTTTCTGATTGTATAAGCATCAGGTGGAGGGCTTACTGGACGATTGACTCTATTCTCTTCAACGAAATGATTTGAACGTGGCGGCGGATCGCTCTGTGAAATTAATTCTGTAAGAAGAAATATAAATTGGTGAATTCTAAACCTTATTAAAGAAATTACATAAAAATACAATAAATATAGGGTCATATGCTGTATATGGCTCTGATTCAGGTTGGTCGAAAAATTTAATTTCCAAAATTCTCTGATTTTTCCCCGATCATTGAGAGAGAGCCAATGGAGAGAGGAAATCCGTGGCAGTTGTTTTTCCAAGCCAAGGGGAAGAGAACCTTCCTTCCATCACCTATCAGTCAAACTAATGTACCGAAAGGTATGCATCGCCTAGATACCTGGTATCTAGGCGATACCTGGTATCTATCTATCACCCTTTCCTTTGAGATATTTTCCTCCTTCACCCGGGAACGTATCAAATTTGTGACCAAAAATATGACTTCAACAAAATTTTTGACCAAGGAGATTAATTTTCTACAGAAAAAGATGAATTTTTTAATCAAATATATGCATTCTCAACAAAATAGTTTAATTTTCAAATAAAAATGATAAATTTTCAACCCAAAATGGAATAGACACATTGTGAACCAAATAGTTGACTCTCTACCAAAGTAGTTGAATTTTCAATCAAAAATATTACTTTTTCACCAAATTGTTGAATTTTGAATCAAACTGGATTACTTCAGATGAAAACTGAATTTCTCTGGATTACAAGTACATTATTTGTAATTACAAATTAACTGTTGGAATTATAAGTGGATTATCACGTATTACATGTAAATTAATCAGGAGTAATGGGATTTCTCCGAATTAATTGAAATAAGTCGGATTATAAATGGATTACGCCGGATTACGCCAACAGCCATACCACGTTGAAAAAACCAGTTCTCGTCAGATCACTGAAGTTAAGCAGCGTTGGGCGCGGTTAGCACTTGGATGGGTAACCATTCGAGAAAACTGAGTGCTGTTGGCACATCGTGGGTGTGGTGAGCCCACACTTGTAGTTATTTACCACAAGTTATCAACCTAGAAACACTACCCGAATCGGGTAGTGTCACGCCTACCCCGAAAGGGAAATGGCTTAATGGTATACATACATACATACTAGTTAACCAAAAAGTAGGTTTTTAATCAAAAATGGAATAGCTTCATTTGCAATTCGAAAAATTAATTTTTTATTCTAAAAAGATAATTTAAAAAAATGTTTCAATTTTCGCCCAGAGATTAATTTTTGACTAAAATTATGCATCTCCATAAAAAAGTACATTTTTAACAAAGAAGTTCGCCTTGAATTTATAACAAAGACAATTAATGTTCTACCAACAAAGAAGAATTTTAAACAAAATACATGAATTTTCCACAACTTGCCTGCTTGCCGATTTGGGGGGTGCTGAACTGCTGTCTGCTGAGTGGTTTTCTGCTGAGCGGGTGCCGGAAAAGCAGCTGCCGGCCAAGTGGGTTCCATCCAATCAATGGATAAGTTCCGCTCACTGGCTAATTTCTGTCTGGCTGCTCTCCTGACGGCGACGCTGGATTGTGGTTTATATTTATAATTTTCTCGGATTGCTTTATCATTAGGCGGAGGACTTGCTGGTCGATTGACTCCATTTCCTTCAACGTAATGGTTTGACAGTGGCGGCGGATCGCTCTGTGAACTTAATTCTGTAAGAAGAAATATAGATTGGTGAATTCTAAACCTTATCAAAGGAATTGCGTAAAATACAATAAATATAGGGTAATATGTTGTATATGGCCCTTATTCAAGGTGGTCAAAAACTTAATTTTCAAAATTCCCTGATTTTTTCCTGCCCATTGATATTCAAAGACCAGTATCTCAATCATTTAACGTTTTTAACAATGGTTAAATTTTTAAACCAGTCTTTGAATTTTCACTCGACAAATATGAATTTTCAACCAAATGTTCGAATTTTCTGTCGAAGTAGCCGAATTTTCAAGAAAACAGTTGAATTTTTGATTAAAAAATATGACTTTAACAAAATAATTGAATTTTGAACAAAATAGTTACATTTTCTGAAAATTTTTACCATAATGAAAAATAATTTCAAACAAAGAAATGAAGTTTCAACTGAAATGATGAATCCTCGAAAAAAAAAAAATAATTTTTGAGCAAAGTGATTTAACGTTCCACCAATTACTTCAATTTTGTACTGAAAAAGATAAATTTTCAACAAATAAAGTTATAGTAGACATTTAAAACAAACCAAAATTTAGTTTTTGAATGAAAAACAGTTGAACTCCACTAAAGCAGATGAATTTGCAACAAAATACATGAATTTTCAACAAAGTATTTGAATATTAAAAATAGGTAAATTTTCCACAACAAAGTCGAATTTTCACAAAATACAGTACAAGTCCGATAAGTTGCCGTCCGATAAGTGTACACTCTCCTTAAAACATCATCACACGCACGGCAGGCACACTAATTGGGGTTCTCCCACTACGTGTGCCATTTTGCTTATGATTTGCGCATCATTCTTACGCATGCGCCCATCTAATATCGTGCTACTAGAGGGGGCATCCAATATGTCCGCAATTCCTGGAATTTTCCGCCCCTACAGCCCCGAAATGAGAAACTTATCGGACTTCTACTGTACATGAATTTTCAAAAGCAACAGTTAATTTTAAATCAAAAAGTTGAATTTTCTACCACAGTAGCTTAATTTGAACAAAAAATTACATTCTTGCGAAATTGTTGAATGTTTAACTTACCAATATAATTAAGTGAAACCGCTATGGTCAGGAAAGCCGTTCCAATAATAACCTGCATTGTAGAGAAGTACAGGTGTAACTGTTTCTGGTAGAAATATATTGTGAACTCTACGACTTCGACAGTGAGATAATTGTCTTTCGTAAAAGTGTATTAGTGAGCAAAAAAAATTATCGTCATTCGCGACATGTGTACACTAAAGAGGCAATAGAACCGCTAACATTGCTTTTATTACAGCAAATACAGCCTCGAAGAAAAAGCAAATAGAAGAAGAATATCGAGCTTGGGATGGCCTCATTGAAGGAATTCACAATTATATCAATAGTAGCATGAGTTTTGAGAAAAAAGGAAAATAGTCTCACGCAATTTTTCAAATATTAGGACATTAAGGGATTGTTATCTGCTACAAAATATACATCTCCCAAAAAACCTCGTGAAATCCTTTCGAATCTTTTAAGATTCACCCTGAAAGCTTCGGAATCCGTTAAAGTCACTTCAGGAAACTCTGAGATCAGTTTCGGTGGTACTCTAAAAATGTCTGGAAAACTCTTCATTCTTTTTACATCCCTTAAAATCTCTAGAAATCCCTTTCAATCTCATCATTTCTTCTGAAATCGGCTGGAATCTCTTGAATCCGTTCGTATCCCTTAAAAGCTTTTAAATATCACTGAAATCTAGGATAACTTCTGAAAGTCCTTTGAATTTAGCTGAAATCCTACGAAATTCGTTAATAACATTCAAGAAATTTCAATCGCGGTAAATACCTGGAAATTTTTTTAATCACCCTTAACACTTTGAAGTCCTTTGAAGTGTCTTGAAATTTATAAAATCCATCGTATCTGGTGAAATCCCTTATAAACCCACATAAATCTAATAAAATGCTTTAAAACATCGTGAAATCTACAATATCCTTGAAAACTTTTCGAAAAATGTTGAAAATTATATCACGGAGGGCAATTTTAAGTTTGAAACATTAACAATTTGCTTTAAACTGAACGATTTTGAATTAGAAATTAACTTAATTTTATTTAAATCCTTTCAAGGTAATAAACGAAATTGAAATTTTGTAATTCTTAAGTCCTTGAAACACCCATAAATTTGCAAAGCCTTTAAAATATTTTTAATTCCTATGAATTTGAGTTAAGTTATTATCAAGGTACTGCTTCAAAGTGGAAAAATTAAAATTATTTACATACTTCATGTAACTTACATTATTGGAATAAAGTTCTGAAAAGTTCCTACTTTCCATTTTTTAACAAAACTGTTGAATTCTTCACTGAGTTATTTAATTTTCAACCAAAAATATTAATTTTCAGCCCAGAAGATTAGTTTTCTATCGAAAAAAACTAATTTTTAACTAAATTCATAAATTTTCAACCAACTATGGAATAGTTACATTTCAATTTAAAAAAATTAACCTTCACAAAAAAATAATAATTAAAACGAATAGTTAAGTTTTCAATCAAAGAGATTGAATATAACCTAGAATTATGCATCTTCCATCAAAAAATACATTTTTAACAAAGTAATTCAACTTTAAAACAAGTCTTTGAATTTTCAACAAAGATGATTGGTCTTCTAATTGAATTTGCTCACCAAAAACATGCATTTTTAACAGAGAAAATTAATTTTCTGTAGAAAAAGACTGAATATGATTATGATTAGGTTAAGTTCTATCACTATAAATCTGTCATAGAACTTAACCTAATCATTTTATAAAAACATTTCATTAGACTTTTTTAATCCATTTTTAATGCAAAGTAACTTACACGTAACATAATTTAAAAATGTGGGGAAAAAGAATTTCAGTTTTAAAATTTCAATTTTTTTAAAAAGCCCTCTAACGATTATTTTAATTTTGTGCTTAAATTATCTATGCACCATCACAGACATGTATTCCGCGAAGTACCATTGAGTAACTACACTTTTAGGTTAAGCTTGGTTGATATTCACCGTGGCAAATATTTCCAGATTCAAGTAACATGTTTTATGGTCCAGTATTAGTAGAGGATTCCAGATGATAATACAAGGATGATGTTGATCTTGTTTCTCGCTTGCGGATATGACTGTTTACACATTCAGACGTGCCGCTAATAGTGTTTTTGAAATAGTTCATTTACATGAGAACTTGACAAAAGTGAGTGCTAATAGGCTCCTTGATTCAGGAATACACGTATACAAACGCACACACAAACAAACTGATGCTCCAAAATTGGTATCACGGAATTAGACTATATTACATTTTCGAGCCAGTTCGACATAACAGAATAAGTACTTCAAGGGTGATACGAAGTTATAAGTCGTACATATGAATCAAAATCATATTAAATGATTAAATAACTGATTGACGGACTGAGATTCAAAACCAAAATGACTGCAACGGATGAAAAATTATACTGATCTCTTTGCTAATAATTTAGTATGGGTTTACATACCTTGATGGGTTCGGGTCCGTATATATGATACGTATCATGGTATAAAATGTGCCCCATATAGGTACATATAAGTTCATGTTTTGTTTTGATCCAATCATAACGCCTTTGCTTTTCATATATTTGTACACATACTATAGCATTTGGAAGTCCCCGGCCCTTACGCATAGCGTGTTATATTTCATGCATGCGTAAGTATAAATAATGTGCGTTCGAAGCACCGGAGTGCATTTTTTCTGGACTATAGTTTAGTTTTATATAGTCACGTTGCATTTTAATATCATGATTATAAATAACATAACAAATATGTGAAAATATAATGTTAGAGATGGTAAAAATGACATACTCCAGACCAAAAAGAATTCATTTGTTGGATCCTTTATTCCAGACATGCCCAACTCGGGGAAATTTCCTCCGGGAATACATGTTCCGCGTCCCCTACTCTTTCTCCTAGAGAGCGGGAGTGGTGGTAAACGCTTGCGAGAATCTCTCCTCTGTGACGTACACGTCTACCACGCGCATGCGTCTACCACTACTCCCGCTCTCCAGGAGAAAGAGTAGGGTACGCGGAACATGTGTTCCCGGAGGAAATTTCGCCGAGTTGGGCATGTCTGCTTTATTCCAATTCATCGACCTTTCGAAAACACATAGTGTTCTTCTTCAGGATAAAGTTATTCAAAGAGAAGTTTATAAACGTGAGGTTAAGGAATGGAATTTATGGAATTGAGGTTATCTTCGTGTAAAGTACAGAGCCTTACCCCTATGAGTGCAATTCCACCGCACGAGCTTAGGCAGCGTGGCGTCGCTTATACGTGAACGGCGCGGCCAATCCAGCGGCTTGGATGTGGAGGGGATACATAGGAGTGAGCGAGGTAGCATCGGCGGTCTTTTTTCAATCTCTGTATCCCCGCCACTTCTAAGCCACTGGATAGGCCGCGCTACTCACGTATAAGCGACGCCACGCCGCCTAAGCTCGGTCGGTGGAACTGCACTCTTTAACTAGCAACCCTAGACACTTAGCCGGAAAAGGGACTTAGCACCAGGCGCCAATTCAGAGCGCAGTCCCGGGTGGGAGCACCCACCCAAATGGGGCTCGCGAGGGAAGCGCCTTTTTTTAAAAAGTGTCGCTAAGACCCAAAAAGGCATTGAGGGCTCGCAGGCGAGCGAGGACAAAGCTGAGAGAATTATATTCTCCAAAGCCGGTGTCGATTGATGTCCGTGAGTTTAGCACACCAACAATTAAATATCCAAATTTTGTTTAATGGAATCGTTTGGATGTCGTCAGGATGCGTTTGGAAGCCAATTTTTTTCGTTTGAACGGCAAAACTCAAAAAGATATTGAGTTTTAAAAATTGGAGTGCTGCGGAACAAATTTTAATTTTTTTACCAATCGTTTGGATGTCGTCAGGATGCGTTTGGAAGCTCACTTTTGACGTTTGGACGATGAAATTGTGTGAGTTATCGAATAAAAAAGTCATAATCACCATACTCGCGAGCGGCGTCTTTTCAAGTGGTAGTGACCTTATTTGGTCAGCCGTGTCCTTAAATATAATATGATGCGTCACCGCAAAAACTGTCGTACCAAAACTTTCCAAAAATGTTCAAAATTTTTGGATTATCTAAATTACCGTATATTTTCAAAATTTTCAAAATTTCTAAGATGTTGAAAATTTCTGAAATTATAAAAATTTCTGAATTTTACAAAATGTTCAATTTTCTCAAATTTTCTAAAATTTGTACAAATTTGTCATTAATTAATTAAATAAATTTGAATGATTTTAGAAATGTGTAACATTTCAATAAATTCAGTAATTTTGATAAGTTTAAAAATTTTGAATATTTCACAAAATTTGAATATTTTACAAATTTTAGAAAATTTCACAAATTTTAGAAAAATTCACAAATTTTAGAAAGTTTGGGAAATTTGAGTTTGAACATTTTGTAAAATTCAGAAATTTTGATATTCCTTATAAATTCAGAAATTTTGAAAATTTTAGAAATTTTGAAAATTTTGAATTAAGTATAAGTATACCATTAAGCCATTTCCCTTTCAGGGTAGGCGTGAAAATTCATCATCCTGAAACATCCTGAAACAACGTGAAACATCATCCCAGACTTAAATTTACACATGAAACTGAAAGCAATAATCGAATTCCTTTTTAAAATGCTAAAGTTATAAAAACTGACTGGTATAGTAAAGATACTTATTCTGGTAGATATTTAAATTTTTTCTCCAACCATACAATACAACACAAATTTCTATAGTTAAAAATCTTATCGATACAGCTCTTAAATTATCACATGAATCATTCTACAAGTCAAATATTGGATTTATCAAAAAAACTCTTTATTTAAATAATTATCCAATAGTATTTAGTCGAACACATATTATTAATTAAATTAAAACAATTAAAGATTCTTTATCTAACCAAACTAATATAAATATATTTAGGAATTTAATTTTTAAACCAACAGTGTCTATTTCTTATCATGGAAAGTTATCTTTTGAAATTAAGAGGAGTTAGAATGATTTTAATATCACAACAAATTTTAGAATTGATTCAGAACTTGATAAGTTTATAAAATTAGGCAAAGAGTTATTAGATAATTTTCAACTGACTGATGTAGTATATATAATTTAATGTTTGAATTGTGAAAAATGTTATATTGGTCAAACTGGTAGATTACTTTCTACTAGAAATAAAGAAAATCAAGATCATTTTAAACAAAATCCAAAAAACCATAAAGTCATAGCTAAACACCATGTTGAAACTGGACATTTAATTGTTTGGGAAAATGTTACAGTTTTACATCATGAACCTAATGAATTTAAAAGATTAATAGCCGAAATGTTCTTTATTAAGAAAAATGTTAACAATTGCTTAAATATAATTTCAGGTCTTAATAATTATAGTCCAATATATAATATAATCATGGATTCTTTAATTTAAAAAATTAATAAAATTTGAATTTTGTAACTAATTAAATAAAAAGAATATAAAATTAATATTTGGAATCTGAAATTTTTAAGTAATTTAATTATGTCGTTTTTGTAATCTTATCCAACTCTTAATTGAACAAAAACAAATTTAACCAAATTGCTCTATTCTTTAAATGTACAACAATAGATGACTTATATTGCTAATAGTTGATCTTCTAAATTTTTTTTCAAATTGGTGAATTTTTTACTTAATTCTTTATATTACTGTAATTTTTACTTACATTCAATTAATTATCAACAGCAGTAGGTATCATTTCAATTTTTAATGATTGCTAATAATTTTTAAATCTTTTTGTTTAATTTTAGTTATTAGAATTATTTAGAAATTTTAGTACCTTTTTATATAAATTGATGATACGGCATTGCTATTTCTGTCTTTGTTAATGTTTCTTTTTTTCTCGTTTGAAAAATGGAGCAAAACGACAGTTTTGTCTCCGCTCTTTTCACAATGTTTTTTACAACATTATTATTGTTAATTACAATTTTGGAACATACTATTGAAATTTAAGTATCAACATAAAGCTGCAAATTGTAACAAAAATGTAACCTGAAAAGAAGATAACCTAAAGGTCAATATATCAATCGCATTCCTTAACCTCACTTTTTCACTTTTTTGTTACACTTACTTTTGTAAAAAATAAATTTTATATAAAGTATTTCCATAACTTTTTTATAGAGCAATGGGAAAAGGAGAATTTGTAACTGTTTATACTTAATGATGATGTTTATAAACTTCTCTTTTGAATAACTTTCTCCTGATGAGGAAAACTATGTGTTTTCGAAACGTCAATGAATTGGAATAAAGGACCCAACAAATGAATTCTTTTCGGTTTGAAGTATGTCATTTGTACCATCTCTAACATTATATTTTTATAAATTATATCATTCAGACAAATAACATCGCTTTCCAACATCTTTTCTAATCTAACTATAACAAACACAATAATAAATGTTAGCTTTGTTTTATAAACAAATTATTAGAAATATATATATAATACGGTATTCGGTTTTGATTCCTTGGGATTCGAACCGAAGGGCCTATGACAAAGCCACCGGACGCGTCCTCGGGTTGCGGATAGAGGGTCCCTGTACCAAGGTTTTCTGCTGAATATGGTTACAATAATTAATAAGCAGTCGCGGAAAATTGTCCAGGGATGGTCCCGAAGGAATAACTCCTAAGCAAAGGCGTAACAACCGTGCCGAAAGCTGAATGGCACCGCACCTGGGTGAGGTGTCTCAAACGGTGACTCTGGGATACCGGGCGACCTCTCAGAGTATCAGCCTTATCCTTGCACGCGGGGCTCTACAAGGATGGACTAACCCTTTTCCCTAGCTGCTCGTGGGAACAACAATGACAACACCAAACATAGTTGTAGGAAGTGCGGTTCAAAACAATCGAACGTGCAGGGCTCCCGACAATGGGTCGGACAACAATGCCGACTACCCTAGAGTTGGGGGAGCCAATCAAGACGGAGTCAATGCGATTGACCGGCGCAATCTCGTTACTTTTAGGTGGACGGATCGACTCAGGGACGACCTGCTGGAGTGCTATGATACCAGTATGGCCCCTGAACGAAAAGGTTACATGGCGCGACTGCATGCTCTGTGGTGCGAGAAACACCCAGAGCTCTCGGATTTTTCGCAAAAACGTCTGCGAAACCGTGCCGAGGACCTCCGGAAAAGCGGTTATATAAGCGGAGCGCCTACACAACCGCAGCCAGAACAAGCCGGCAACAGAGAAAGCGAGGCGACACTGAGACCAGCCTCGAACAGGCATGCAATAGAGGGAGAACAATGCTTCAAGACCCGCAGAAACATCAACATTCAGGTTTCTCCCAAGCCCAAAGATCTGACTGAACTGGATGATGAGCTTCGTGGAGATTTTTCCGAAGAATCCGACCTCTGGACTATCAATTGTAGTGTGTACAATGCAGCGAGAACTTTGGCAGATGCAAACCGTAAAACAAAACCAACGGTTGATCATAAGACCAAAAGACGAATGCATCAACTTAGCACAAAGATAGGCTGGGCAAGACAGTACGCGTCCCGCATTCAGTATGTGATTGACTACATAACATCTGGCAGGACTTTCACTGCCAAGGTTCGACAGTTCACGCGCGAACTGCGGATCCGTCATCACACAATCAACAAATCAAAGCTACTGACCATCAGGCAGCATATTGTTGACAGAATACGAGTACTATCTGACGCTAGGAGAAGTCTAGAGCGGAGAGAGAGATGGGTCAGAGAAAATCAACAGTTTTCGTCTGACCCATCTCGACTCTTCCAAGACCCTCCAGTTACTGTCGACCATCCGCCCAAACCAGAGGAGGTCGAAGCATTTTGGAGAGAAGTCTACGAAGTCCAACATCCACTTAAAGAAGGCTCAAAGAACATAAACAGCTTCAAGGAGCTGTGCAATGCCCTCATCACAGCTGAGGAGGAATGCCCACCTATCACTGCCGAGGAGGTGAAAAACGTATTAAGAGGCATGAAGAACTATTCCGCTCCGGGACCAGATGGCATCAAGACCTTCTGGTGGAAGAAGTTTCCTTCAACACACCAGCATCTGGCCCGAATTTTCACCTCGTATCTAAAGTCGGAAGAGCCTATTACGGGGTGGTCGGTGGAAGGGCGCACAGTGCTCCTGCCGAAGACGGGCAACTTAGCTGACCCTAAGAATTACAGGCCAATAACTTGTCTGAACACACTGTATAAGATCTTCACAGCTATCCTAAATGATAGGATTGTTCGGACAATTGGACCTGTATGGCGAGAGATGTATGAACAACGTGGCTCAAAGAAAGGCGTAGCAGGATGTCGGGAGAACTTGCTCATCGATAGATGTGTCTGTAAAGACGCAGCATACTATCAGCGATTTCTATCGATGGCCTGGATTGATTACCGGAAAGCTTTCGATTCAACCTCCCATAGACTTATCATCTGTCTGTTGGAAAGCCTAAAGGTTCATCCACACATCGTGAGGTGCATAGAGACATTAATGCCGGTTTGGAAAACCAGATTTACTATCTCATCTGGAAAACATCGTGTGATCACTAACAGTATCACCTTTCAGAGAGGTGTATTTCAGGGCGACACCATGAGCCCTCTCCTCTTTTGCCTCACATTATTGCCACTATCTCTCGCACTTGGCCATTCCGAAGGGTATCTCTGCGGCAAACCTGGAAACCGAAAGCATAAGGTCACTCATGTATTTTACGTGGATGATCTTAAGATCTATGCTAGGAATCAAGAGAAACTACATCTAGCTCTGAAAATTGTCAAAGAGTACACTCAAGAGATTGGAATGGAATTCGGGTTAGAGAAATGCGCCAAGGTTAATTTGAAGAAAGGAAAACTTAATGGCATCCCCAAAGATCCTGAGCTCGTTGACAGAAGCGCTATACGACACCTTTGCGCTGGAGAGACCTATACATACCTGGGCGTGCCACAGAGCCGCATTCAGGACGTGACATCTATAAAGGATACTCTCCGATGCAGATACAAACGTCTCATCCGGCAGATTTGGTCTTCCGAACTGTCGGCGAGAAACAAAGTATCCGCAACGAACATGCTTGCCGTCCCGGTAGTACTCTATTCATTTGGAGTGGTTCCATGGACGAAGGACGAGCTCAGATCCGTTGATATGGGGACGCGAAAGGTTTTGCACATGAACAAGAGCATGCACCTTAAGTCTTCTGTTCCGCGACTTTACATCTCACGCCGCCTAGGTGGTCGCGCAATACTGAATCTTGAATGTCTTCACAACAGACTCATTCTGGGTACAGCACATATAGTTGCAAATGGACAAGACCCTCTTCTTAAAATGGTCAGGAAACACGAAGAAGTGAGAAAAGGGGCGTTTCTGTACAAAGCAGCGGAGGAGGCTGCTGAAACACTCGGCCTTGACTTCAATATTAGGGGTGAGCAAAATGCATCAAATCTTATCCATCTTGAATACTCACTCCTGAAGGCCCGGATTAAGAAAGCACAGGAGAAAAACTTCCACGAACAGCTCCTCGACAAGAGGATGCACGGCATCTTCCACAGAAATGTGGAAGATCAGTCGATGTCGTATGAGCTAACGTTTGCTTTCCTTAGATCACCCGGATTGAAGTCGGGCACGGAGGGCTTCATTTTGGCATGTCAAGACGGTGTCATTTCCACTCTAGCATACCGTCGCCACATTTTGAGCCAAGACATTCCCGATGATAGCTGCAGAGCGTGTCATGCACACCCGGAGCATCTAGGACACATACTATCTAGTTGTCAAACTCATGCGGGAACGACCTACATCCAAAGGCAGAATGCGGCACTAAGAGTGCTTTATTACCATCTCTGTCACTCTTATGGCATTAGCCCAAATACCTCTCCGCTAAACGCTCGTAGAGAAATTGAGTCAATTGTCGAAAATGAGAAGTGCCGCATATACTGGAACTTCATATTCTCGACAATTGTTTCTGTTGCGCACTCGAGGCCTGACATAGTTCTCCTTGATTTCGAGAAACGAACCATGTTCGTTATCGAATTTTCGGCACCAGCTGACAAAAACGTCACAGCCAAGGAGAAAGAAAAGAAAGAGAGGTATAAAGACCTTATAAGGGAGTTGCGACGGTTATACCCGGAATATTCTGTTAAGCTAATCGTCTTGATCATCGGCGCTCTTGGAAGTGCCAAGGTTTCACTGGTTAATAGCCTGAAAAGCATCCCTGCGTGTCAGAAAAATGCTGAGACACTTGCATGGAAAATGCAGAAGGCGGTCGTCCTTGGGTCGCTCCGTGTCCTCAGGGTGCACGAGACTTTTGCCGGACCATCGTATTGAGTTCGTCGCAGACTGTAACCACCTATCTCACGGTCGTGAGACGTGGTTACAGCTGAAATTTTACCGCGATTTCGCTGGGAGCGGGTGCAATTTTTCAGATTAGCTCCCGCTCCTGGCGAAATCCTGCGGTTGTCCTTATGACAAACTTTTAACTATATATA
>CAKNYM010050631.1:212377-229715 GCA_932195095.1 Andricus curvator
TTTGTTTGAGGTCATTTTCTTAGAAAATCATTTTTAACTTCAGTTATGTTCGTGATGGAAACCAAGTTTCAATGTTGGAAGCTTAATTGAATAGGCAAAATATTTTTATTATTCGAACGTTTATTATTAACAAAAAATAAGCTGACATAACAGGACTTGTAGCATGCGAGACAAAGTCAAAACACGATAGATCCTCGTTTTTAAGATACAACATGAAGTTGGTGTAAATATTGATTAGGGTCGCCCAAAAATATACATTTTGGAATTTTCGACCGGCACATTCACCAAATCGTTCTCTCGTGGAAACAAATAAATACATATTTCTTTATTTTGGAAAAAATTATTTTTTGTACTCTTTGTGACAACTTTTGTATTTTATGGAGTGTAACACGTAAAGCGTATAGTTTATTCACTTCTTTGATTTTGTTCAAGAACTTATGAGTCAATTTATTTACCATTTTGTACACTTGTTCTCTCTTCCGAGAAGATGCATTTCGTCAGATTGGTATACATCAACCAAGTTATAAAAAATTTTGAGACATCTCCAAAGTTGCATCAAATTGCAATATTTTTAGACTCGTAACGAGCCTCAGATATGATTGTTTAACTTGAAATTTTCAAGAAGTATTTTTGAGGATATTGAAAACAGATTTATTAAAAAAAATTGATTATTTTTTTATTTTACAGTTTCGAAGCAATAACAAAAATAAGTAAAAATGAACATATTCAGCCCAATAGCAGCTTTACTCGTAAACTGCAAGATTTGTGGCAGCTATTCTGAACGTGGAATGGCTGGTAGTTAGAGGTTTAGGACTTCCAGATGCAGGTGTGGCCATTAAGCTCCGATCTACAGGCCCAAACCTGTAGCACAGCAAATTTACCAATTTTTTTCGCACTTTCTGGGAAGACAGTCAATTTTTGACAATGCCCAAACCCTAGGGGGATACTTTACTTCAATGAATTCAATAGCAGATTCATAACACTAAAAATGCCGTTTGGGTTAAACCTCAGGGCACGCTTCAAGCTCTCTGGAGACTTTTCTATTTTCCACGAGATTTTGTTTCTGTGTATATACACAAAATTGTTACAGTTGTATTTTTTTCTAAATCGGTTGTTTATCATAATCGTGAGTTTCATTGTTAGCCTAACATCTTGATTGAATATCAATATCAGTTTATTTCCAAGAAGATTTGATCAACAAAATATTTTATCGACGAAAAAAAACTTCATTGGTGCATTCGTTTATACTATTTATACTGTGAGTGTTTTTTTTTGTTAGTAGGAGGGGAAATCTTGCATAAGAAACCCATGTTAGCAATCGTCTACCGGAATCCGCTTTCGCATTACTTCAGGAACATGGGGATAAGGCCAACTCACCGTGCTTCGGTGCCACCATTATTGCCAGCTTGGACTTCTACGTGCAGTTTGTTCTCACCCTCCGGGGTTACGCGTCATCCTCGGTAGAAGGGACAGATGTCACCTCTCGGGGTCGCCGGCCTTCGACCCTGTAGGACAGTCTCTTGTCGTGCAATTGTCTTTTGACGATCTTCTCAAATCCCGCACAACCATTATTGTTGGTCATAGCGCTGCCTCTCCTGCTCCTCCTTCTTCTTCTGCGGAAGGACCGATTCGATATAAAATGCCACCGAATCCCAGTACTGCTGGTTGCGAAGCATCAACGCTACGGTATTCTTAGGGGTTAGTACCTCTCCGAGCACAGTCTCCAGGGAATGCTTCTTTATTGCCCATCTTCCACATTCGTAGAATGTATGCTCAACTGTATCCACCTGTGTGGGACAGTAATCGCATAATTCGCTTTCCTTCCTGCTGCGCCGGTGTAAATAGGAGTTGAAGAGTCCGTGACCCGTGAGGAATTGGGTGAGGTGAAAGTTAACCTCACCGTGCTTCCTCCCAAACCACGGGGCCACCTCCCCTATAGGCCGCGCTGTCCATCTTCCTCTAGAGTCGGTGTCCCAGCAATGTTGCCAATCCGCTAGGATTCGAGCTCTCTCCTCAACTCTGAAACTTGGACGGTCTTCCTCCAATTGGGATCGCTCGTAGTTTCTCTTCCTCTCCTTGGCAAGTAGAAAAATGGGGATTACTCCAGCCACAATCATCACCGCCGGAGCTGAGACTGCGCGATACTCTGTCTGTCCAAATCTCTGCTCCGTATAAAAGAATCGAGTGAGCTACACTCATCAACACTCTCCTGTTACTGGCTCTAGGGCCTCTGATGTTAGGCATAAGCCTGGAGAGATTCGCCACTGTAGTACTAGCTTTGGCCGCTGCATACTGAATTTGAGGCCAATGCGTTAGCTTCTGCTCCACATTTTCACCCAGATATCGAACAGATTTCGAAGCCACAACAGGTTGACCTGTTATACTAAACGTCACCATGTCACCAAAATGCCTCTGCCTCGTGAAGACAACCACTTCCGTCCCATGTTTCCTAAGCCAATCATTCACCAGATAGATAACATGTGATACTCTTTCCTGAGCTTGCTCTGTATCTCTCGCTATTATCATGGCCGCGAGATCATCAGCGAATCCAATTAATTTGGTCCACTCTGGCATCACGATTTCAAGCACACCATTATATAAGACATTCCAGAGATTTGGACCAACTGCAGACCCCTGTGCCACACCAGCTGTGACTTTCCATCTCTGTTGACCTTCCGTAGAGTCGTACAATAAATCCATGTCGTTAAGGTAATCGCTGATCACTCTTCGCAGATACGCCGGCATCCTGAATCGGTGCTCGAGAGCATCCAGGATGTCAACCCACTTTGCTGAGTTGAAGGCGTTCTTCACATCGAGAGTGACCAGCACACAGGAGTTCCTTGATCTGCGGTTACCCTGCCATGCTCTATTTGTCACTGAAATGGCATCTCTAATGGCTCCGATTGTAGAGCGATTAGTACGAAACCCGTGTAGGTTTTCGGAGAGCCCACCTGCTTCTTCAATGGCCGTCCGTAGACGGGCCCGTAGAAGTTGTTCGAATACCTTCCCTGCGTTGTCCAGCATGCAGAGTGGTCTGAATGATGAAGGTGTGATTGGAGGACCCTTGCCCTTGTCAAGAAGAACAAACCTCTGCAACTTCCCATCTTCTCGCAAAGATGCCAGCCAAAAAACATGAACATTGAACATATTCAATAGCACGACTGGAAATTCACAAACATTCAGCTTGAGTACTTCAGCTGGTATCCCGTCTGGACCAAAAGCCTTATAGTTGCCCAACGAGTAGACTCCGCTACACAGCTCATCATTTGTAAAAAGCTGGATTTCCGCTTCTACAACTGGCAATTTCGGCACAGACTCTCTCCGGATGTTGTGGAAAGAGTGAGTCCATGACAATCTTCATTCTCAAGGGATCCCGTGGGGTTTCCGGAGCTCGATATCCCAGACTACGGGTAACAACTTGATAGCCGCCTCCCCAGACGTCCTTATCGACTTCGTCGAGTAGCGAAATTCGCCCTTTCTTCTTGGTGTCCTTGAAGGCTGTATTCAATGCCTTCTTGGCCAGAATATAGCGTACCTCAGCCACACTGATGTCAGCGCGACCCCTCTCACGTTGGGCCTTCCTGCGCGTCGCCAGAGCCTGTCTGCGTAGATCGACGACTTCATCATTCCACCAGTAGTTCTGTTGATTTTGACGATGTTTTGATTTTTTGGGCATTGACATGTCACATGCCCCTTTAATCTAATTT
The DNA here is from genome assembly GCA_932195095.1 of Andricus curvator. Lineage (NCBI taxonomy): Eukaryota > Metazoa > Arthropoda > Insecta > Hymenoptera > Cynipidae > Andricus > Andricus curvator. The sequence continues at coordinate 216,085 of CAKNYM010050631.1, forward strand.
ATAGTGTCTTCCACCAGGCTTTCTGCTATTCTTCTTGTCACATTTGTGGGGCGAACAGCCAATCTAGTAAGACCATCCGCTCTGGACAACGTTTCGAGCACCGCCGGGCGACTGAGCTTAGCCACATTCCAACCTCGTGCCTTTGTGGCGACAGCCTGCGCTCCACCTACTCCAAGATTTGACCAATAATTTTTTAAAAAAATTTTAAGGGATAAACTTTGAAATTATTATTATAAAATAAGTTGTTTAATTTAAAATAAAATATGGACCTGCCATCCACGTATTCTGGATGAGAAACCAGCAAATGCCGGAGTAATATCAATGATAGTACCCTGGCAGCCACTGCGTCTAAATGTTGCAACCGTACCCGTATTAAGGATCGTTAGGTGCAACCTAGCCGCCATCTCTACCACCCTACCACCTCTGTTGCAGATCCACGACATGCCCCACTCCGCCGCAATGATGATTTCTCCATCTAGATTCCGAATGCTGTCTTCCAGTGCAGCAAGTTTTCTTACGTATACGTCTATTCCCTCATTGGGTGAGAGGTATACACTTACGTAAGTGATATTCCCACACTTGATCCAAACATAGCCCTTACACATGTCCACCACTGGAAACTTGGATACGTTTCTTACTCATATTGCTGCAGTGCCAGTGTTGTCTGGGTACCAATTGCAGCCACCCATGCCACAGTATTGCTCCGAAATAATCAGCAGATCAGCCTTGTGCTCTCCCGAAGTCTGGGTCAGCAAGTCTCTGACAAGTACTCTTTGTGACAACTTTTGTATTTTATGGAGTGTAACACGTAAAGCGTATACTTTATTCACTTCTTTGATTTTGTTCAAGAAATGATGAGTCAATTTATTTACAATTTTCTACACTTGTTCTCTCTTCCGCGAAGATGGATATCGTCAAATTGGTATACATCAACCAAGTTATAAAAAATTTTGAGACATCTCCAAAGTTGCATCAGATTGCAATATTTTTAGACTCGTAACGAGCCTCAGTTTCGAAGCAATTACAAAAATGAGTAAAAACGAACATTTTCAGGCAGCTTTACTCGTAAACTGCCAGATTTATGGCAGCTACTTTGAACGTAGAATGGCTGGTTGTTAGAGCTTTAGGATACTTTACTTCAATGAATTTAATAGCAGAATAATAACACTTAAAATGCCGTCTGGGTTAAACCTCAGGGCACGCTTCAGACTCTCTTGAGACTTTTCTATTTTCCACGAGAGAACAATTTGGCGAATGCGCTGCTCCAAAATTCCAAAATGTTCAATTTTGATTCAGTACATATTGACGCCCTTTCTGCGTTCAAAATGAAAATTTTCTTTCTGTGCATATACACAAAATTGTTACAGTTGCATTTTTCTCTAAATCAATTGTTTATCATAATCGTGAGTTTCATTGTTAGCCTTACATCTTGATTGAATATCAATATCAGTTTGTTTCCAAGAAGATTTGATCAACAAAATATTTTTTTCGCAGAAAAAAAACTTCATTGGTGCATTCGTTTATACTATTTATACTCTGAGGGTTGGAGAGTATATGAGTGAATATATTATTTGGGAAGTGAGGGGGTGATAGGAAGGAGAGAAGTGGAGGGGAAGTGAGCGAAGTGGTGGAGTGTGCTGTGAAAAGGACGAAAGCGGGGAGGGGAAATGACAAATTACTTGGAGAGGATGGAGGGGTGAGCGGAGGAGATAACAAGAAATGATAGGATAAGGTAGGTTTGAAAGGGGGAATTTAAACAACTTAACTAACGTCTTAATAGTCTAGGAAACCATTTCTTTAGGCTCATGGTGCCTCCTTCGTCTAATTATTTTTTAATAGATTCGGGAAGATAATGGTGTGCACAAAGAAGGGAAGCGGGTGGCAAGGTGACAATGAAGAGAAAAATGGTGAGAAGACGTCGGTAGAAATGTAAGAAAAGTTTTTGATGTAGTTGTTATTGGCTTTTAACACTTTTATTCGAAGTCTGTTCACAAGCGACATTGTATATTAATTTTACACTGAATTATCCTGTTCACGTGTTGCCAATGTCAAACCCAGCTAATTACGTGGCCGTTTGCTTGCTCGCCGATTTGGTGGGAGCTGAACGGCTGCCTGCTAAGCGGTTGTCTGCTGAGCGGCTGCCGGATAAGCGGCACCCTGATAAGTGGCTGCCGGCCGAGCGGGTTTCATCCAAATGGTTTGCTGCCTAGCGTTTAAGTACTGCCTGTAATTCTGCTGCATGTCTGTCGTCTGATCATCGGCTAAGTTCTCCTCAATGGATAAGTTCTGCTCATTGGCTGATTTCTGCCTGGCTGCACGCCTCATTGCGACCCTGGATTTTGGATTATAATTATTGTACATTCTGAGTGTGTAAGAATTAGGTGGAGGGCTTGCTGGACAATTGAATCCATTTTCTTCAACGTAGTGATTTGAAGGTGGCGGCCAATTACTCTGTGAACTTACTTCTGTGAAAAGAAATATAAATTGGTGAATTAAAATCCTTATAAAAGGAATTACGTAAAAATATAATAAATATAAGGTAATGCGCTGTATATGTATATAAGATTAAGTTTCTATCGGAAAAGACGGATTATTCCAAAATACCAGGATGACTCAGTGTTACTTGAAATAATCCGCATTGAAACTAGATTACTCAAGTAGAAAAATAAAATTTCAATTAGAAAACGACAATTAAAAAAAATGGTATTTTCAAAATTTAGCTAAATTTTCTACAGAAAAAAAACAATTTTTAACCAAATACATACATTCTCGACAATAAAATGTAATTTTCAACTAACTAGCTGAAGTTTCTACCACACAGTAGCTTAATTTTTAACCAAAAAATTACTTTCTCACCAAATTTTTGAATTTTCAACCGAATTCTTGAATTCTCACCCAAAAACATACATCTTCAACCGAAAAGATTGATATTGATTGAAATGTAATAGTTAAATTGTCAGTTAAATAAAAGAATTTTCAAGCAAAAAAACGAATTTTTCACGAAAAATGATGAATTTTCAAGCAAGAAGATTATTTTTTGTTCCAATAAAGACAAATTTTTTACAAAATGCATGAATTTTAAACTAAGAAAGATCAATTCTTAACAAAAAAGGGAACAGTTTGATTCTCTGTTCAGAAAATTTGTTTTCAAACAAACAAAAAAACTGTTTAACAGAATAGTTAGAAACTATTTGGAATGGATATGTAAATTACTCCGAGGTATCTGGATTACAAATGGATTACAAGTAGATGTCACCGGATGAGAACAGGATTACTCCAATCACAAGTTAATCATTTCAGATGAGAAGTGGATATAATTAAAGCGAATTACAAGTTCAATGTTAAGAAAAAAATTAATTTTTCAACCAAAAAACAATGATTTTTCAACAAAATAGTTAAATTTTCAACCAAAGAGATGAATTTTCAATAAAATAGTTGAATCCTTAACAAAAAAACTGAATCTTCGACCAAACAGTTGATTCTTCAATCGCAAAAGATACTTTTTAACAAAATTGTTTAATTTTCAACATGATGGAATTATTTTTAATCAAATGATTCAATTTTCAACCAAAAAGATGCATTTTTTACCAAGAAGATTAATATTCGACCAAAAGAGACTCCCTAAAGGCGTTACGTATTTTTCGAACAGCTCCTAATCAAATTTTCAGCTCAAGAATATAATTTAAAAAAAAAACGAATTTTTAACAAAAAAATTAATTTGCAAGCGAAAAGGAATTTTCAACAAAACAGTTACATTTTTTACCAAAATAGTTCAATTTTCAAACAAAAAAAGTTAACTTTGAAGCACAATATTTAAATTTCCAGTTTAAAACATTATGCTAAAATTTTTCACAAAGCATTTTAATGTTACAAAAAATAGTTGAATTTCCTGAAAAGATATGCATATTCGATCAAGAAGATTAACTTTTTACCAAAAAGGACTTACTTTCCACTAGAGAAGATCAGTTTTCAACAAAGATTGGAATAGTTCAATTTTCAATTCGGAAATAAATTCTCACGAAAAAAACAAAGATTTTTTAATTAAATAGCTAAATTTTCAACAACAAAAATGACACTTCAATAAGAAGGAATAATTTTCGACCAGATTGTTATATTTTAATTCAAACTGGATTACTTTAGCGTTTAACTGGATTACACCGGATTAAAAATAGATTATTTCGAATTACAAGTGACCTATTGGGATTACATGTGAATTATTACGTACTACATGCAGATTAATCATGAGTACTGGGATTACTCTGAATTAATTGAATTAAACCGGATTATAAGTGGATTACACCATATTCTCAGTTGGGATCACTGAGCGGTTCAGCAGAATAGCTCAATTTTCAGCTAAAAATACATTTTTACACACAAAAAAGACGATTTTACAACAAAATAGCTAAATAGATTAATTTTCTGTCGATTAAAACTAATTGAAAACTAATTTCAAACAGAATTCATAAAGTTCCAACCAAATAGTTTAATTTAAATTGAGAAATAAAATTTTAACGAATAATAGAATAGTTCTATTTGAAATTGAATAATTAATTTCTAAGAAGGAATCTGTATCTCTGTAGCTCAATTGGTTAGAGCACCTGACCGGGAATCTTTTTTTCTGAATAAATTGAAATTAATTTCTGATGAAAAAAAAAAACAATGGAAAAAAATAGTTCAATTTTCACCCAAAGATATTATTTTCAACTGATATTATACATCTCCATCCAAATAAAAAATTTTTAATACAGTAGTTCGTCTTGAATTTTCAACGAAGAAGATTAATGTTGTACCAACAAAGACGAATTCTCAACAAAATACATGAATTTTGAACAACTTGCCTGCTTGCCGATTTTCTTCAACGTAATGATTTGAAGGTGGCGGCGGATCGCTCTGTGAACTTAATTCTGTAAGAAGAAATATAAATGAGTGAATTCTAAAACTTATTTAAGGAATTACGTGAAAAGATTACCATAAAAAATGAATTTTCAACAAAATTATTAAATTATCAACAAAATGGTTAAATTTAAAAAAAAATCGTTGAATTTTCACTCGACAAAGATTAATTTTTTTAATGCATTTTTTTGAACCAAATTATCAAATTTTCTGTTGAGTTAGACAAATGTTCAACTGGAATTTAACTGTTGTTTTAAATCATATATTATATTGAAACTACTCTCTGATAATCAATCGAATACGTATTTGTATAGATGCATGAAGTATAAAGATCGTAAGATTTTTACGGATCCCTATTTTATATTATTTCAAAGACCATACACTCTATTTCCCCAAGATCGTATTATACTGTTCATCGCGCTACTATCTCTATTCTAATTAAATTTTACTTATGAAGTATTAGATTAACTTAGACTTTAAGCTATTTATAAAAGTTTGTAACGCGGAGCAACGGGCACAAATGTGCATTGATACCATTAGTGCAAATCGACGTGGTGGGGCAAACTCACGAACTTTGCATGGAGTGAGAGAGTCGCGACGCGACGAGCTGTGGCGCGCGCCCGGGGCCCTCGTGCATAAAGATGCGCGCCCCAGCCACATTCGTCACTCGGCCGAAAAACTGATAATTGATTTTTGATCATCACTCGAACGCACTACGATCAAGTACTCCGGTACTTGATCAAAGTGACATTATAGAATAAATCGTGATGCCCCTCGGGTGCCATCTACATTGAATCTCTTGTCGAAGCTTCTTAGGAGTCTCCACACTCCACATTAAACGCAAGTTCTTTCCAAGTTCTTCCCAGAGCACAACTTGCCTCAGAGGAAGACTTCAGACGAATGAGGCTTAATCCACGGCAGAAGAAGGCGCCGCGATGCCGAGCTCCAGGATGGGGACACTGAGCCTCTCATTCGGTAGAAACGGTGGACTATCGGCTATTACCGGTGTCCGGAGAAACCGGCCCTCCAATTGAGCGATTCGCCGCCTTGCCACCGGAGTCGATCAGCCCAAGGAAAGCTCGAATTACTCGTCGCGTCGTGCGATCAAAGTTCGTACAATACGGAAAGAAGCAGTTTACACCAGTCACCTGAGTGGGGCGGCACTAAGGGGACTCGTCTAGCCCGCGAATCTGGAAAGACGCACTTTCTTCCGAGACCCGAAGGCGCGATCTTCCGTCATCCAGCGAATTCTGGACCGCAGGAGGACGAAGAAGCATTGAACGACCAACGGAAGGGAGAAATCCGTGGCAGTTGTTTCTCCAAGCCAAGGGGATGAGAACGTTCGTTCCACCATCTACCACACAAACTAATGTACCGAAAGGTATGCATCGCCTAGATACCTGGTTACTAAAGACGCAGGAACACATTTACCTGAAACCTCTTCCTTCATCCTCTTTCTCTCAACAACACTTGAAAAACACCTTCTCCTAGTAAATCAACGACACCTTTCATTTACCCACCCTTTCCTTTCAGATATTTTCCTTCTTCATCTGGAAACATATCAAATTTTTGACCGAAAATATGACTTTCAGAAAATACTTGAATTTTGAACAAAATAGTTACATTTTCGAAAATTGTCTACCATAACAAAAAATAATTTTCAAACAAAGGAATGAAGTTTCAACTGAAATGATAAATCTAAATCACTTAAAACAAGCCCAAATTTAATTTTAAATAAAAAACGGTTGAAACCGACCGAAACAGACGAATCTTCAACAAAATTGGTGAATCCTCAACCAAAGATGATTAATTTTCAACAAAGTAGTTGCATTTCCATCCAAAAAAGAACTCTATTTCTATTCAAGCAGATAAACTTTTAGACCAAAAGAACGAATTTTCGATAAAATAGTCGAATTTTCAATCAAGAAATATTTTGAGTTGAATTTTCAACAATAAAATACGAATTTCCAATAAAAAGTTAATTTTATACCAAAATAGATGAATTTTTTGCCAAAAATACGAATTTTCAACAAAGCAGTTGAATTTTAAACTAAAAAGAATGGCTTTTTAAAAAAATTGTTGCATTTTCACCAAAATAATAATTTTTTTAACTAAAAATGTAATTTTCAGGAGAAAACTTCGTTTTCAAAGTCATCCTTGTGACATTTTTTACATAGAATCTTTTATAATCGGGATAAAACAATTTTAAATACAAATTTAGGAATGGCCAATTTATTATAGTTGAATTTTCACCAAAAAATATGAATTATCAACCACGTTTGATTTATATACGATGGCTGTTTGATAAGTCACTCACTTTTTAAATAAAATTTTTTTTTCGGCAAATAGGCGTTTTATATCTCAACACAATCTCCTTTTAGCTTGATACATTTAGTCCAGCGTCTTTCCAATTTTTTTATTCCTTCCAAAAAATAGGTTTTCTCAAGGCTCTCGAAACAGTTATTTGTTTCGGTGATGACCTCTTCATTCGACCCACATCTTTTACCGCCCAGCCATTTCTTCAGGTTTGGAAACAGGAAATAGTCGCAGGGGGCTAAGTCTCGAGAATATGCTGGATGAGGTAGCAGTTCGTAGCCCAATTAATGGAATTTTGCCATCGTGACTACACACGTGTGCACCCGTGCATTGTCCTGATGGAACATGACTTTTTTCTTCGACAAATGCGATCGGTTTTGCTTTAAATCAATATCGAATCGGTCCAAAAGCTCTGAATAATATTGGCCGTTGATCGTTTTACCCTTCTGAAGGTAATCGATGTGAATGATACCGCGTGCATCCCAAAAAACGGTGGCCATGACCTTGTTGGCCGACAGACCCATCTTGGCCTTATTTGGTGCACGTTCACCCGGAGAAACCCACTGTTTTGATTGTTCCTTGGTCTCTGGTGTATTGTGATGGATCCATGTTTCGTCCACGGTCACGAAACGGCGCAAAAGCTCGTTCGGATTGCGGCTGAACATCGCCAAACACTCCTTTGAAGTGGTCACACGGTTGCGCTTATGGCCGAGTGTGAGCAATCACGGCACCCATCTCGCGGATAGTTTTGTCAGGTCCAAATATACATGTAAAATGTGATGTACCCGTCCAGTTGAGATGCCTACAGCCTCAGCCACCTCACGCACTTTTGTTCTCCTATCGTCCAATATCATTCCATGGATTTTATCGACGATTTCTGGCGTGATGACCTCTTTTGGGCGACTTGAACGTTCGGCGTCACTTGTGCTGGTACGACCACAACAGAACTCAGTAAACCACTTCTTAACCATTGAAATTGATGGTGCAGAGTTCCCACAGTATTCATCAAGCCTTCTCTTGGTTTCAGTGATGGGTTTTTACGCAAAAAATATTGCTTAATCAGCACACGAAATTCACTTTTTTCCATTTTCGTTAAAATTCACGAGGTTCTCTGATTTCAATGGCTATCAAACACAAACTAAATAACCCAGCTTGCTAAAACTTGGATTTAAAGTTACTGCACTGGAAATTCAAAAAGTCACTGACTTATCAAACAGCCCTCGTATTTGAATTTAAATTTGCCGCGTTAGACGCCTCCTATTGTTTGATTTAGAATCTATGAGCACTTTTAGTGGCCATTTACGATCTTTTTTGTAACCATCAGATATGGACAATACCTTGTTAAAAGAAGCAAGCACGTTCTCATTTATCTTTAAATTTTTTCCGCTGAAATCCAGTACAACAAAACAAGAACTCCGGCATGGTCATTCGGTAGCTGAATTTTATAATTTGGAAATGTAAAACAATGTTAAAATGGCCAAAACAAGCCAGAAGCTAACAATTTGTATGGACGACGCGTTTCCTTTGTCTTTCGTTGGCGTCGTCAAGTGATCGCATCGTGGAATTTCGTTCCGTCACAAAGGAACAGCTACGGTTATATCAATAGTTTTCAGTTTGTGTATTTGTTGATGTGCATCAATGCACATAAATCAAGATTTGATACGTTCCGCCGCAGATGAATATCTTTTGTGAAAATTTGTGCAATTTGTGATGTTTGCCAATGCAAGCGTGTCAAGGTTTGGTCGATTGCAATCGATATAGAATGAATACAAGTGCATTGCTCCGTGTGCGTGTAGTGCTTGCATATTATGCGACATTCAAACACGCTAGTCCTTTCTTCGATATTTGATTTCGTTACGCCACAGAGTCCATTCGAAATTTGATCAAAATCAAGTACGTACTGATAAAATGGTTCAATAATACCCTTTCGAAAACTTGTACCTTTGTCTGTGTGCATCTATCTAGATCACGTGAGCATTCCTTAATCTGTTTCTTTACCTTTTAACCATTCGACATAGCATTCACTCGAAATCTTTTAATAATATTTAACAACAATGTAGCGAAAAAGCAAAAAAGTAAAACTAATCAAACAACGCCAATCAACCAAAACATTTAAAGATTTCAAAGAACACCAAGTAGAATAAGATAAACTGACCTACGATAAAGCAGAAACTACTTATTATCGCGAAAGCTTTGAATCAGAGTATTTTCGAATATTAGCCCAAGATCAAAGCTTATTGTCCCGTGGAGCGTCAGTTTATCAAGCTCAACCCCCTTCAGTCCTAAATGCACAAGAAAAAAAGATAGTCAACAATAACTTCAATATACCGCACTCTTATTCACGAAAGCGCCCAAATCAGTAATATTTAAAAATTCCATTATTTGAGGGCAGCATTGCAGGGCAATGATGAATAAGTAATCAAGTCTCTTGAATTTTCCGCGACTAATTACACCGTGGCTTGGGAAACCCTGCTTAATCGGTTTGATACCACAAATCTTTTGATACACAACCATATCAAAGCAATTTTCGAAATCGAACCGATCCAGAGAGAAAGTGCATCTCTAATTCGAAAAACTTTAGATAACTTAAACAAACATTTGAGGGCCCTAACTGCATTAGGCTAACAAACAACTCATTGGGAAGTTTCAATAATTTATATCGTATCAACAAAATCAGATAAAGTGACTGCTAGGGCTTGGGAGAAAGAAAAAATGGAAAACGAAGAATCTAGCTCTTTAGAAGTGTTCAGAAAGTTTTTGAAGTCTAGAACTGATATGCTGGAGATATTAGAAAAAACCAACATGCAAAAAAAAAAAATTAGGCCTAACAGCTCCAACAATCAGTCAAAAAATTCTCTTCTGACAAAAAGGGTAATCTGCTTAGTTTGTGAAAGCGAACACCCCATTCAAGAGTGTCCAGTGTTTCTTGAACTCTTGTCTCAACAAAGGACCGCGAAGGTTTTAAGCTTTGCCTAAATTGTCTTTGTCCAGGACATTTCGTAGAAGATTGCAAAGCTTTTAGGTGTCAAAAAAAACATCAGAACAAACACAATACTCTTCTACGCGTTGACAAAGTCGAACCAAGCAACTCCTCAGTCGCTTCGTCGTCTCAAGAATCCAAAACTGTCACTTCGTGTTGTGTTAGCGTCAAAGATGACGCAGTTTTGCCTACATCATCGGCTCTTAAACGGGTCTTATTTCTGAAGAGCTTTGTGATTTGCTTAATTTATAAAAAATACCTGCGGATGTTACTCTACGTGTTGTAAACAATCTCGCGCCTAGTGTCAAATATAGATGTAACGTTAAGATCGTCTCAAGACAACACAATTTAGAGTTTAAGGTTTCGTGTCTTGTCATTCCGGAGATTAAAAATCACTCTCCAAATTCAGCAATTAGTAGAATCGTTTAAAAGATTCCTTATCACCTCAATTTGGCTGATCTTGCAGTTGAAAAAGCCGGTAAAATAGACAAATTGATCAGTGAAAATGTATTCTGGAATTTAATTTATATAGGTCAATTCAAATTGAATAACGAAGGTTTGATTTTACAAAAAAACTAGATTGTGGGGGATTTAAGCAGGTCAAATTCCAGAGTCTTCGTTAAGTCCTCAGTTTAATATGATTCGTTGAAATTTGAGTGAAACTGTGATTGTCGAAAAACATATAATCAAATTTTGGAAATTGGAGGAACATTCAAACGAAAACTCGAAATCTGGTAAAAAAATGGTGTTAATCGCTTTTCGTAAATACAACCAGGAGAGATGAAACAGGTGGATTTATCGTTGCAATTCCTTTGAAAGGAAATCTCAATAATTTGTGCGAATCCAAATATTAAGCTATGCGTCGGTTTTTACAATCAGAAAAAAGATTAAAAAGAAACCCTGAACTGAAATATGAGTAGGCACTATTTTTAACTGACTACCAGAATTTAGGGCATGTGTCAAGGGAATTAGATGAATCAAGGTCTCCCGTCTCGTATTACATGTCACATCATTGCGCAATTTTAGAAGATAGCGTGTCGACAAAGGTGCGCGTGGTGTTCAATCCTTCGGAACCAACAACAAGTGGAGTGTCATTCAACTACCTTCAAATGGTTGGCCCGATACTGTAAGATGATTCGTTTTCAATTTTGGTTCGTTGTCGGAAATAACCTTACGTCGTTAGTGGCGATGTAGAAAAAATGTACCGTCAGGTGCTCGTGACACCTGAACAGCGTCCTCTACAACGAATATTGTGGCGCACAGATCAAAATCAGCCGGTGCAAATTCACCGTTTAAACACTCTTCCCTATGGCACGGCTGCTGCTTCGTATCTCGCTGTTAGGTGCCTTCATCAATTAGCCGATGGTTGTGAACAAGAGTTTCCCAATTTAGCCAAAATGATTCGAAAGGATTTCTACGCTCATGATTTGGTCACTAGTACTAACTCAATAGAGGAGGCTAAATTGATCGTAAAGCAAGCATCCCAAATGTTGGCAACTGGGGGCTATAATCTCAGAAAATGGGTTTCAAACGACCCTTGTGTAATCGATGAGATAAAGGATTCAGATCAATCTCCCAGTTTGGTTAGCGTCGAGAATGATGATCGGGTCAAAACTCGCTTTAAAATGGCAAGCAATTCCGGACGATTTAAGTTGCACGGTCAATATCACGAACAACACTAAACTAGAAACTAATCCTAGAATTGGCTTAGCAAAAATTAATTTACAAAAACTTTTAATAGAAAAACTTTCGTGGGACGAGAGCTTGCAAGCTGAACTTTATTCGCAGTGGTTAACTTATAGAGATCAACTTTCCGCTTTGAATTTAATCAAGGTACCACGGAATGTGATTTTTAAGATACCAGTTAATGTGCAATTACATGGGTTCTATGATGCCTCACAGGCTTCGTACGGAGCCTGCAAGTGCATGCGATGAGAAGACAATGCAACTTAACAATCTAGAAGTATTTGAAGCAAATAGAGTAGAACGAATTAAAAAATGAACAAACGTCGAGTCTTGGAAGCACGTTCGTAGTAGAGACAATCCAGCTGATTGCATATCGCAGTTTAGTCGAATCTAATTGGCCTTCAATGCCACCTTTATCTTACGACATAGCAGGACATAAAAAACGTCACCTTATGTTATAGGCCAGTAAGCCTAAAATTGGTAACCACTGTTCAAAGTGATTTAGTCACGTGAAATCCAACTCGAGTTTCAAAGCGAAGCTCGAGTGGGCAATTTTCCGGCTAAATCGCTTTACAACGGTGTTTACAAAACGAGCTTGCTTTCACCCATTAAGTGAGTCATCACAACATGGGTGAGAAGGGCCTGGAGGCGACAGTGCCAATAACTGTCCATTGTTACGGTCACGTAAACGGCGCGCCAGGCTGGCAGCTGGCCCGACGGGATTTTCCCCGAGCGTAGAAAACAAGTTGTTAGTCACGTACGCCGGGAGCAAACAGGCCGCTCGTCACGTACGCCAGGAACGAACAGGCCGCCGGTCACGTGCACCGGTTGCGACTGTTCGCTATCTCTCTCTGGCCTGTGCGCGTGAATACAGTGGAGCTCAGTGAGGACGCTTTCCTCATGCTTCCAACTATTTTCAATTTTTCTTTTAAATTAATACTTTGCTTTTTTTAAGCCTCCGGTTTTGTTTTCACCCATGTCACTCTATTTAGTTTTAATTTTCTATGCTGGAAATGATTATGCCTTAGGGTATCTGCGTTTTAAAATTCTTTGTTTAAACAAAAATTAATAATAATTTTTATTATAATTTTACTTAGGTCTGTAATTAAATAGGAATGATAATTTTACTCTTTTAGGGATCAATATTCATTAATATCATTGATATTTTTGTCTAGTATCGTAAAATGAATATTGATCATTAGTGTATAATTAATTAGTGAACATAAAAGCCAACTTTTTAACTAATTAGGTTAGAGTAATTCTGCTTGCGCAGAATGAAAGTACGAGTAGATAAATAATATTTTTTCTAATTTAAAATATAAATTTTCATTGTCTAATATTTTTAATGTTAATTTAAGACTTCGTAAAAATGTTAAAAACGGCGCAAGGCGCGCGAGATCGGCGGCAGGCAGCACGGAGACCGGCGTCCCCACCGCTCCGTTGCGACTCCAGTTTCGAGCGTCTCAGCCAATCAGCGAGTCAGCTGCCGCTTCCTGCCTCGCTCAAGCTCGCGCCCCTCTCGCCCATATAAGCCGGTGCACGAGCGATTCTCGTCACTTGGCGACTTGCAACCTCTCCAGTTGGCAATGCGAGCTCGCTCTCTCTGAAGCTCGCACACACTGAATCGAGAATTTTGTGCAATAGCCTTTCGAAATTAAACTGAGATATCCTTATCCTCGCTTTTACTTTACTCTTACCTTCTCTCTCTTTCTCTCTCTCTCTCTTGGTGGCTGGTCTGCCTTCGTGGCTCCAACCC
>CAKNYM010050631.1:229725-240829 GCA_932195095.1 Andricus curvator
TCTCTCTCTCTCTCTCTCTCTGGTGGCTGGTCTGCTTTCGTGGCTCCAACCCCGCTCTCTCTCTCTCCCGGCACCACCCGGTCCTCTACCTCCACCCTCTGTTCCTCAACCTTCCAAACCTTCCATCCTTCTGCTCAGTACGAGTCAAACCCTTTCTCCTCGCTCCCGCGTTCGGTTTATCCGTGTCCCAACCACCTCCTCTTCTTCCTCTTCGTCGGGCCGCTTAGATTTTTCTAAGCGTTACGACGACCTGGAACCTTTCCGGCCACGTGCCATCCCTGCCACCCCCAAGAAGGTCGACTCTCCTTACGACTTCTTGGTGCCGGTAACCCCTAAGGGACCTTTGCCACCCACTCCTGGGAAATGGTTCCACCACGCCATTCCTATCCCCTCCAAGCCTCCGACTCCTCCCGCTCCTTCTGATTCTCCTGCCGACGTGCTCATCCTACACGCCGACGACTTTCTTTTCTCTCCTCCCTCCAAGCGACCGAGGTTATCCAAGGCTTCTCCTTCTCGCCGCTACCTCGTCCTCTAAATTCTTTCCTACCTTGACAACGGGGCTTCACCCCTGCAAAAAAAAATAATGATAAAAAAAAATAATAAAAATAACAAAAAAAGATAAAAAAAAATAAAAAAGAAAGCAAAAAAAATATAAAAGAGGTCCTCGGACCCAACACGTGGAGCCCCTCCACCTTCGGGTGCGAACGGCGGCCCACCATCACAATTACGTCCGTCGCGGCCCCACTGTGCGGCTCCGGACTCACCACCGTCTACGGTGGCCCCTCTGCGTGGCCCCAGACCGTTTCGCTCGCGCCGCCTAGTCAGCCCGACTAGCGCCCGGCCAGCACCCCGCCAGGACTACCAGGACTGCTCCTCGCCAGCACCACACGAACGCCTCGTGCGGTACCAGACCATCTCGCTCGCGCCGCCTAGTCATCCCGACTAGCGCCCGGCCAGCGCCCCACCAGCGCCTTACCAGCTACCGGAAACACTCATCCAGTCTTTCTCTCTTGATGATTTGCCCCCTCCATCAATCAAAAAAAGGGGGCTTACATCATATTGGCGCCCAACGTGGGGCATCTACATTCCGACTTCGTCAGACGAGCGCCTGACCAGCGCCCTGCCAGCTACGGTTTCACTCATCGAGACTCAGACTAACCGACACACCTGTGATTAAGCGGTTCTCCCCAAGACCACGAAACGGGCTTACATCACTTAGAGCCAAAGAAGAAACATGGGATCTCTCTATTTTTAAACGATACTATAGCTTAGATCGCCTTAGATCTTAGATCTTACTGCAAAAGATTTGCAATTAACTGCAAAACTGAAAAAAATAAACGGTTCGGGCATCTACGCTTTGTTCAACTTTCTCAAACAAAGATTTCTCTTGCTAGGCTTTCGCAAAGAGTTACCTTCTCCACGGAAATCAACACGTTAACTAAAAAAGTGCCTATAACGAGAGGTACACTAGCTTTACTAAACCCTTTTTTATATTATTGCGCAATTTGGAGAGTCGGTGGCAGATTGAACAACTCTAACTTCAATAAGAATAAAAATCATCCTATACAAATGCTACGTCCAACAACATACATTTTCAATCGAGAAGATTAATTATCTACCAAAAAGTACGAAATTACAACTAAAGAACATCAATTTTTACCAAAGAATGGAATAGTTTAATTTTCTGTTAGGAAAATTTATTCTCAAAGAAACAAATTGTTTCACAGAATAGTTATAAACTATTTGAAATACATATGTAAATTTCTCCGAGTTATCTAGATTAAAAATGGATTACAAGTAGGTGTTTCCGGATGAGAACATTATTACGTTGGATTACAAGTTAATCATTTCAGATGACAAGTGGATTACTTCGGAATACCAGGATTACTCCCAAATACTTGCATTAGACCGGATCAGAAGTTCAATGTTTAGATGAAAATTAATTTTTTTCATTAAAAAACAATGATTTTTCAATAAAATAGTTAAATTTTCAACCAAAGAGATCAATTTTCAATAAAATAGTTTAATCCTTCACAAAAAAAAAAAAAGAATTTTCGACAAAACAGTTGACTCTTCAATTACAAAAGATACTTTTTAATAAAACTGTTTAATTTTCAAAAAGATGGATCAATTTTGAGCCAAAAGATTCAGTTTTCAATCAAATAGCTGAGTTTTAGAATGAGAAAGATAAATTTTCAACCAAACAAAAAATAGTTACATTCTACTATTTAAAAATTAATTTTATACCAAAAAATCGCATTTTTAACCAAATTGTTAAATTTTCTACAAAAAAGTCGCATTTTCAACGAAGAATAAAGTTTTCAATAAATTGTTGAATTTCTAACAAAATAAATGAATTTTCAACCAAGAAGATTAATTTTCAACAAAAAACATGAATTTTCAACCAAGTAGTTGAATTTTCAAAATAGTTACATTTTTTAAATAAAAGTCGCATTTTCAACAAGAAATGAATTTTTCACGAAATAATTGAACATCTAAGCTAATATTTGAATTTTCAACCAAGAAGATTGATTTTCCACCGAGAAAGACGAATTTTCAACAACAAAAAAACATGAATTTTCAACCAAGTAGTTGAGTTTTCAAAAAAGTTCAATTTTCTAAAAAAAAGTCGAATTTTCAACAATATACATGAATTTTTAACCAAGTGATTGAATTTTCAAATCAGTTAAATTTTCTACCGAGAAAGACCAATTTTCAACAAAAAACATGAATTTCCAACCAAGTAGTTGAATTTTCAAAATAGTTCAATTCTCTACAACAAAGTCCAATTTTCACAAAATACATGAATTTTCAACAGCAGCAGTTAATTTTAAATCGAAAAGTTAAATTTTCTAGCACAGTAGCTTAATTTCAATTAAAAATTACTTTCTCACAAAATTGTTGAATTTTTAACTCACCAATAGAATTAAGTAAAACCGCTATGGTCAGGAAAGCAGTTCTACTAACAACCCGCATTGTAGACAAGTACAGGTGTAACTGTTTCTGGTAGAAAGATATCGCGAACTCTGACTTCGACAGTGAGATCATTGTTTTTCGTAAAAGTGAATTAGTAAGCAAAAAAAATTATCGTCATTTACGACATGTGTACACTAAGGAGGCAATAGAACCGCTAAAATTACTTTCATTACAGCAAATACAGACTTGAAGAAAAAACAAGTAGCGCCACAGAAAAATGTCAGAAGAATATCGATCTTGAAATGGGGTCATTGAAGAAATTAAAAATTATATCAATAGTAATATAAATAAATAATAAAGTAAAATAATAAAAAATAAAATAATAAAATAATAAAGTAGCATGAGTTTTGAGAAAAAAGACAAATAGTCTCAATAGTCTCACGCAATTTTTCAAATATTACATTAAGAGATTGTTACACATCTTTTTGCAATTGCATTTTTTTTCAATTACCCTTAACACTTTGAATTCTTTTGAATTGATTTGAATCGTTTCAATGTAATAATTGAAATAGATATTTTCTAAATCCTTACAGCCATTGAAAAACCTGTAAATTTGCAAATCCTTTGAAATATTTTAAATATCTATGAATTTTAGTTAACGTATTATCAAGGTACTGCTTCAAAGTGGAAAAATGAGGATTATTTACATACTTCATATATTTTAAATTATTGGGATAAAGTCGCGAAAAGGTTTTACCTCCCATTTTTAACAGAACTGTTGAATTCTTCACTAAGTAATTGAATTTTTAACTAAAAATAATTATTTTCAGCCCAGAAGATTAATTTCCAATCAAAAAAAATGAATTTTCAAGGAAATACTAAAATTTTGAAACAAGTAGCAAATTTTAAAAAACAAGGATAAATTTTCAGCCAAAAACTTGAAGTTTCAACTAAAAAAGATTAATTTTACACCAAAAATTGAATGGTTGAATTTCTAGTTAAATAAGTAATTTTCAACAAAAAAATCAAAGAATTTTCTACAAAATAGTTACATTTTTAACCACAGAGATAAATTATCAATGAAACGGGTGATTTTTAGGGCAAAAAGGACACCTTTTGAAACAAATTGTTTAATTTTTCACAAGGTGAATCCGTTTAGAACTCAACTAATCAGTTTTGAACCAAAAATATGAATTTCTAACCGAGAGGATCAATTTTCTAACGCTAAAAACGAATTTTCAACAAAATTAATAAATGTTCAACCAAAAATGGAATAGTTACATTTAAAATTTTGAAAATTAATTTTTCACAAAAAATACTAATTAAAACAATTAGTTGAATTTTCAGTCAAAGAGATTAAGTTCAAACTAAAATTATGCATTTCCATAAAAAAATGTATTTGTAACAAAGTAGTTCAACTTTCAACTATGTCCTTGAATTTCAAACAAAGAAGATTGATGTTGAATTTTTAATAAAAGAATTGAATTCTGTCACCAAAAACATGAATTTTAACTGAGAAGAATAATTTTCTACAGAAAAAGATGAATTTTCTACAAAATACGTGAATTTTCAACCAAGTAGTTGAATTTTCAGCAACAACAAAATTAGTTTTTAAAAATATTCAATTGGGACATTTTTTCTCTCGAATTTGAATGAATATCGCCCCAAAATTTGCTCGAATTTACAAAAAAATGAAGCAGTTTTTTTTTCGTTGAAAAAAAAATTGTATTTAGAGGTTCCGAAAGGCCTATGAAGATTAACACCTATGTATTTCCAATAAGAAAAAAATACGTTTTTGTACATTTTATACAGAATCTTTAATACTAGCTGAATCGAGCTGAAACTCAACATTTGTCTTTAGAAGTAGCTATAAAATACAAATTAATAATAATTTTTTAAATATCAGCCTCATAAGTCTGTCTTATAGGGTCCCAAAGAACCTGAGAAGTGAAAAATTGGGTTTTGTGAGTTTTTGGCGCCATTTATGATTTTTTGGGGTTTCTTAAATGCAAGTTGTATTTAATATATAAAATACTACTTTCTATGGATAATTGGATATTTACATAAATTCTTTAAATAATTTATTATGTTTTCGAGCAATTTTCTCTTGCATTAATGTTATAAAGTCGCGGTTTATTCTGGAATTATTAATTTTTTGCGGAGTATTTCACTCAGAGCGATATATTAATTAATTCAATGTAGCAAACAGAATTGTTTAAAAAAATTATTATTGCTTATAACAATTTTCTTCTATATTATTGCTCGATAGTTGTGGTTTTTTATGAAATTGCTAACTTTTTGTCCACTTTTGACTTAGTGAGGTAATAATTATTGCAAGTTAACACCAAAGGCAGCAAAGGGCCCACCCTAGTTACGGATCTGATAAGAGCGTCTCTGATAAGAGCCACATAAGATGTTGTGTCACATTTAATAATGAAGCAAACGAAAATAATGAATTTCAAATTATATGTTCAACAAATAATATCTATCAGAAGAAAAAAGTTTGATAGAAATTTACCAATTCTGTTCGCTTTTAGAATTAATTCATAGAATAATTATCAAAAATAATTTAATGTTTCATAAATAGATCATATGAAACTAACAGTTTTATACGCGCGCTATTGCATTGCCAATTAATAATATACTTAAGTATAAAATATATTTAGAAAAATAATTTGTGAGGCAATGAGTTTGAAACCTCTTCAACAAAAAATGTCTAAAATAAAAAATGTTTGAAACCAAAAAGAAGAACTTTCAACAAATAAAGATATTTCAAGCATGCAGGTAAACAAATTTCATGTAAATTGTTGAATCTTCCAGCCAAAAGACGAATTTTCTGTACGAAAATTGAATTTTCAACCAGAGAATAGGAATTTCCAGCAAAAAATGGTCTCACTGGGCAGAAAAGATTCTACTAATTTGAGCATTTGCACTCTGACCGAGTGATCAAAACCAGGAATTTACTCTTCATAATCCTCTGCACGCTCTATTTTTCGACATACGTAATGCCTTCTTTAGAAAGGCTCAGCATGAACTTATTCGATATATGAAATATATAAGATATATTTAAACAAATAAAGTGACAAGATTAACATTAGTAGTAGAGCAAAGCGGCTATGGGCAAACTCACCGACAGATGGCGCCACAGTCGCAAGTTACCGACACCAAAAGATGGTCCCACCGATCAAGTGAGGGTTCTGTTCCATGCTAAGTTACCATCAGTCCGTAAAACAAGAAGGTCTGTAATTGTTATATGATTGTTTTACTATATGCCGATAGGGCATGGAATCATGTTACCATCAGTCGGTAAAATAGGGAGGACGACAATTTCTTATATTATCATTTTACCATATGTCGGTAAGGTAGGCTTTTAGCATAGGTCGGTAAAACAAGGGCCGTTGGTAATGCACATCTCCAGCCACATATTGAGCGTCAGTCGCTATATCAGGAGCCTACCTTATCAATCAAGGGTAAATAGCTATCAATAACAAATGGCATCACTGTGAAATTAGTCAGTAAACTAATGACGTCACTCAGGACTTTAATCGAATATCAGCAGAAGGTAATGTATGTCTCGACCGTGATTTCATTGAAAAAATCACGCGTAGTGTGCGCTGGTATTCTCCTAACTTCGACAGGTAACAAGTAAGAGTCACATGCGCTGGGATTCCCCCATCGTGAACAGGTATTCACCTGCAAGAGTCACGTGTGCTGTGATTTCCCGACGTCCACGGGTATTCACCTGTGCGAGTTTGTATGAGTGTGTAGCATGCGCTGGGATTCCCTCAACCTCCACGGTTATTCCCCTGGAGTAGTGAAGAGTGGGTGGGGGCGTCCTATATAAGGGTGCGCAGAAAGGGAGGCTGGTCATTCCGTCTCTTCACCCGGTGCGAGCCACATCGAGTGATCCAGGAGACGAATATTTGCATGGCTTTTCCTTCTAGTGCATGATACTTTTGCATGGCTTTTTGCTTCTAGTGCATGGTTTCTTGCATGGCCTTTTGCTTGTAGTGCGTGGCTTTTTGCATGAATTTTTGCTTGTACTGCAAGACTTTTTGCATATTGCTTTGCGCCGACTCCGATGTGGAGTAGGGGTAACGGGCTATAATTCAGAATCTGGAAAGAAGATATGGAGCTCTGACGTCATCCAACGATGGATCAAAAAGTGCGGTACTATTTTAAGAAGTGTAAATAATATACAGCGAGAAATATGTGTATCGACGGCTCAGCGACAGAGATCTGTAAATACCATCGAACAAATTATATATATGCGTGTCCACCTTGAAGCGTTATTGATACAAGGTGTGGGTGTGAGAGACCCTCTTACTGATGGCGTAAGATGGGCTGATTGTGACGTGGCATTCAAGCGACGACTCCAAACAGGAGTAGTTGTAAATATAGTCCACAAGAATATTAATGCGTTCTTTGATGATGCTTTCATTCTATTGGAGAAGCGTATCAAAGACGCATTAAATTAGTTCGGAGCGATACAATTTTACACCGAGTTAGATGCTAAATTTAAGAGAGTTGTCAACGACACTGAAAATGTAGAACTAAAAACGTTTATGTGAAAGACAAAAGAAATTTATCCGACGACTGTATTAGATAATTGGTTCAACGACAAGGTAAAACAACCAATCTTGAAGAAAGTAGAAGATTTCCAGGAAACCGATTTTGAATGGAAATTACACTCGATTGTGAAGCTATAAATCAATATTAACAAATACAATCCTATTCGAGCTAGTTCTTAAATAGACTTACCACTGCCAATTAAAAAGAAACGTGCTTGTATCAATGTACAAAATAACGATAACGAGTGTTTCAAATGGGAAGTGTTATCGGCGTTTTATCCAGCATCACAAACTATACATCATGTGTCTAATCTTGGTCTATAAGTGATTCAACTGAAATAGCGCCACTGATTCTACCAGTGACGCCAAATGACCGATTGAACCAGTGATATAGCGCTCTATGTGGACAAGGCATGAACCTCCTGTCGTCTGGTACGGGCGCGTCGCCGGTTAGGTCTTGGCATTTCTCGAGTGAAAGCCAACCCTTATTGTGTACTAGTGTTTGTTCTATAAATATTTGGCGCCTGGTTGCAATGAGCAGGGGATATAATATCTTTCGCTTGGCAGTGGGAGGACCCTGGCCTCTTGGGTTTGACTTTGAGCGACGCGACACGTTGACATAACGACGATGCTTCTCACAATTAGCCGCAACATATTATATCCCATTATATTCAAGTTGACAAGTACGTATATCTGGGTAGTCTATTCACTAGCGATGGAACAATAGATGGGGAGATAGATAGGCGCATAAATAAGGGTAAGAAGGTTATCGGTAGAGCAGGGTCCATTCTCAGGAATAAAGACATATCAAAAAAGTCTAAAATGGCCATTAATAACTCTATATTTGTACCGACTAGCGAGACATGGACCTGTCAAGAGAAGGAGAAGAGTAAAATTAACGCGATTGGCATGAAACCTTTGCGCAACATATGCGGAAAAACACTGACGGACAAAGTCCGAAACGAGATACTCCTCAAAGAATGTAGTACAGGAGAGACACTAGTTGACATATGGGAAAGAAATCAGTTAAGATGGTTCGGACATGTGGAAGGAATGAAAGATAAACGTCTGACCAAACAAGTGTATAAAGGTCATGTAAACGGTAGGATGCATGCCCAGAGGTAGACTGCCGAGAGAATGGTTAGAATCTGTGAATGTGACATTAATCCGAAGAGACATACGAAGCCATAGAAACCCCAGAGCTTGCATGAAAAAATGCATGGACGTGAAGGAAGCTAGAGTAGTATGCTAGGACAGAAAAGTGTGGCGACAAATAGTTTTTAAACAGAGTGACAATAGAGTGAATGGAGGCTGAAACAAAGACCTTGGATACTAATGGGCCCAAGTGAGGAACCACACATAACAATTTTGTGAGGCTCTTCACTTGGGGTGATCGCTAGAGACATTGATCAGCGACCTCAGTCGGAGCAGTGTTGTGGAGTGAACGTGTCATTTCAATAAATAACACGAGAATTCTAGATCAATCTACAAAAAAATCTATACCCCCTACCTCACACTACTCCTTTCCTCACCGAGCAAGTCATGCCTACCCCGAAAGGGAAATGGCCTAATGGTATACTACTAATGTAGCTGGCCAGCGTCAGGCTCATTCCATCGCGAACCAGACGCAAAAGGGTGTTCTTCTGGGATCAATTCATTTGATCCACCAACACTGTTCCTCATAACATTCTACAAAGATTGGTAGCTCTAAAAAACTATCCAGAGGTGAAACCTTCATCTCCAACTGTCCCGTCTGCCGGGTAAGGTCATCCGTGGCTACAGACTTGACTCCAAAGAACAGTGTTGCACGATCTTATTTCGCGTAAATTTCCCGCTCTTGCTTACCCCCTAGGGCAGAAGGAGCAGCAGTGGATGACGTGCACGTTCCTGTTGTGACGGGATTGGTTGCTTTAAGGAACCATGATCGTAGCTTCCGGAGCCTACAACTTTTCATAATAATAATATTGCAGCCCGGCCTTCATTTATTGTTGTGAGAGTAAAGTGCGTTTTTTAAAAGATAATTTTATAACTGTTACCACAATATTGATGAATGATAAGTGTCATACCTAAACAGCTGACAGACGACAAGGCGTGCCAGAACTCCACTGAATGAACCAGTGAATTTTCAATGATTGTCAGTGACACACTTCTGTGTATTTCAACCAGTGAGATTTCACTGGAATTTAGTGAGATTTCACTAATTTATTTTAAGAGAGTGTAGTTGGTTCAACTCATGATATGGCTGTCACAACCACAATCTTGTAGCTACAGGCTTGTGATGGTTGCCAAAACCACAGTGTGTGGATGTCCCACAACCACAGTGTTTGCATCTCATCCATTTCTTCTTGGCTTCACATAGTTGCGCAGATTGACGTGCGCCGAAACACAACACGTAGCGTCAGCCATCAGGCTCCCGACACCATCATATTGCTTCTTGTGTGCCACCAATGTAGGTGAAAATAGAGTGCAATCTGTTGCAACTACTGAAGTGCTGACATATTGGAATGTTAACAGTGTCTGGACAGACAATTTTTTTCACATATTGGAAGAATGCGTATCGCCTAATTTTATCTAAAAAAACTAACTTGTTCCATCCCCGCGAGATTCTGCAACTCCAACGGTACAACATTGCGTGATACAAAATAGGTTTAGACACAGTGTAGATCATACAACTAGTCTCTTATACAAACAGCTATGTAGTTGTGGGAACTACAGTTATAGTTGGACCATATTTTGCTACTTTTTGTGGTTATGACAGCCATAATTGTGGATCATACAACCATACAGTTTTCTCCGTGTGATTCAGTACAGTTTGACACCCTTTCTTTGTTCAGAATGAAACTTTTCTTTCTGTTTATATACACCCCAGCAAAAGAGAAGGAATTGATACCGATTGGCGCGAATTAACATTTTTGAATGCGCGTGAATCCAGTTTTCTGAGTTGTTTAAACGAATTTAGACTCATTTAGATGAATTCAGACAGCGCGAATTGAATGCGTGTGAATTCATATGAATGCATGCGTCGAGTCCTTAACCAGCGATCCCTCGTGTATCAGTCCACAGTGTTCCCACTGAGCTACGGGACAATTTACTAAACATTTAAAATAAATTCTATATGCCCCGCACGTTGTTTTCCCTGTTAAGGATTAAATTATATAAATCAACACTTGCTGGAATTCGTCGTGACGAATTGGGGCTAATGCGAGTGTGTATTTACTCTCACGAATTCAGACGCATTGACCAATGTTGAAGCGTCTGCGTGCTGACGCATTGAAGTGAATTCGGTGACTTTAAACTTTCGCACCGTATTTGTACGTATAGGAAGATTCAAAATTGAAATACCGTCTTCTCGAATTTATACGCATTGACACACTGGTCCAATGCGTCATTGTCGACAAGCGGGATTTGCGTGGTGTCTTAATCTTTCCAATTCAAATCATCTGGATACTTTGCTGGGACAAACTAGTTACCGTTGTATTATTATTATTATTATTATTATTATAGATTAGCAGTTTGAACTCGAAAGTTCATTGCCTCTTCTACCCGAGACCGCCACACATCTCTGTCTTATGCATTCTCCATCCAGTTTAAGTAATCATGTCCTAGTTCTTTTAGAT
>CAKNYM010050631.1:250829-265525 GCA_932195095.1 Andricus curvator
GAGGGGTAATTGTTTTTTTTCAACTGAACTAACTTTGTAATTTCAAATTGGAACCCCAATTTTTTATCACAGATTCAGATTCTCCTTTATGGAATACGTAACTTTTATTCGAAAATTTTTTTTCGATTCGCGAAAAAAAACCCACCCCATCCTACCCTGGGGGAGGGGTAAATTTTTTCAAAGTCGCTTTTCCCCCTTGAAAATAAAAAGTTTCTTGTATGAATATTTTTTTCATAGGATGCGTATTTTTTGCGATATTTCGATGTCTCAAGTTAAAAGAAACATTCTGTATATTATACTAGAAACGTCATATAAAAATTAATTTTTCAACCAAAAAGAAATTATTTTCCAACAAAATAGTAGAATTGCCAACGAAAGAGATGAGTTTTCAATAAAATAGTTGAATCGTTAACAACAGAAAAATGAATTTTCGACAAAACATTTGACTCTTGAATCACAAAAGATACTTTTTAACAAAATTGTTTAATTTTCAAGAAGATGGATCAATTTGTAACCGAATGACTCAATTTTCATCCAAAAAGATGCATTAGATTAATTTTTCATCGAAAAAGACGAATCTTTAATAAAATACATGCATTTTCAACCAAATAGTTGAAGTTTCAAATAACAAAAATAAATTTGTAACCAAAAATGGAATAGTTACATATTTAATTTAAAAATTACTTTACAAAAAAATTGTTAAATTTTCGACAAAAAGGACGAATTTTCCACGAAGAAAATTAATTCTAAACGAAATTGTTGAATTTTCTACCAAACAAGTTGAATTTTTACCAATAATATAATAATTCAATTTTCAGCTCAAGGAAATAAGTTTAAACAAAACGAATTTTCAAAAAAAAAAATATAAATTTTAAAGCAAACAGTTAAATTTTCAAAAAAAGATATGAATTTGCAATCAAGAAGATTAACTATCTACCAAAAAGACGAATTTTCCACTAAAAAAGATAAAGCTTTAACAAAAAATGGAATAGCTAAATTTTTAATAGAAGAGATGAATTTTCAACAAAATAATTTTATCAGCAACCGAAAAAAGTTGCCTCTTCAATCAAAAAGGATCATTTTCATCAAAATTGTTTATTTTCATCAAAGTAGATTACTTTTCAACCAAATAGTTCAATTTTCAACCAAGATTACTGATATAACCGAAGATTCATCAAGTCAGCACCTCCACTATATGAAAATTGAAAAAAAATTAAAATCAAATACGACAGAATTTTCGGTCCTTTTTGGGTTCTTAAACGCACTAAAAACCTAGTTTACAAAAACGGCCCTGACCAACAATAAAACTACCCCCTATATAAAAACTCAAATTCGAAGAAGACGAAGTACACCAGAATTTGGGGCTTATTTTGGGCTCTCGAATGCATCAAATTTTTTTTCATAAACAAACCCTATGTACAAAAAACCACCCCCTTATTGAAAACTCAAATCTGGAAAAAACAAAATGGAAAGTAAACACCTATCAATAAATTCGAATTTGAATTTTCAAGGAACCCAAAAATCAGAAACTCTATTCACCCTATAAAATTCTGAGAAAAGATAATTGACAATAGCACTGCGTGCTATCAAGGGGTTGATTTTTAACATTGAGGGTTGGAGCCCAAAAAACGGTGTTGGTATTTTTGAGGAACCCAAAAACCAGAGACACTAATGACACAGTAAAATTCTTGAAAAGATTACTTTTTGACAAAGTCATATCTGCCTAGTATCAAGGGGTTGTTTTCTAGCGTTAGGGATTGGAGCCCAAAAATTAGTGTTGGTATTTTTGAGGGGTTCAAAAATCAGAGACTCTATTTACTTTGTGAAATTCTGGAAAATATTTTTTTTTTTTTGATGAAGTCTTATCTTCTTGGTGTCAAAAGTCTCTGACTTTTGGGCTCCTGAAAAATACCAAAACCGATTTTTGGGCTCAAGCCCTCAACGTTTAAAAAAACCCCTTGGTACCAGGTAGATATGACTTCGTCAACTAATAATCTCTTTGACAATTTTAGTGTCAACAGAGTCTCTGATTTCTGGGCTCCAACACTTAATGTTAAAAATCAACCCCTTGATACCACGCGGATTTGACTTTGTAAAAAATAATCCTTTTAAGAATTTTGAAATTTCATTAGAGTCTATGGTTTTTAAGTTTCTCAAAAATACGAACTCTGATATTTGGGCTCCAACCCTTGACGTTCAAAAACAACCCCTTGATACCAGACATATATAACTTTGTCCATAAATAATCTTCTTGAGAATTTTTCAGTGTTAATAGTCTCTGATTTTTGGGCTCCTAAAAATTTCCAACACAGATTTTTGGGCTGCAACCCTTGACGTTAAAAAACAACCCCTTGATACCAGGCAGATATGACTTTGTGAAAAAATAATCTTTTTGTGAATTTTACAGTATCAACATTGTCTCTGACTTTTGAGGTCTTTGAAAATACCAACTTCGATTTTTGGGCTCTATCCCTTAACGATAAAAACCAACCCCACTGCACACTGTCAGTAAGACTTTGCCGGATAATGATCTTTTCTGAGAATTGTATAGGGTAAATAAAGTCTCTGATTTTTGCGCTTCCAATTTTCGTTCAGATAGCAAAAATGCCGAAAATATCAAATATACTTCCTTAAGCACTCAAGTTGATACTTATTCCCTTCGTGCCTAATTAAGAAAACAAGTTTTTGGAAATTTTTTAAATTATCAGCGGGAAATAAAAATTTTCACTCTACTCGAATCTCGCTCAGGTGTTTGAAACGAGCTCAATTTTTTTCAAGCTTTATTACCCAATTATAAATGTACTATAAAATGCTTAAAAGCAACACTTTGGCAAGAAACGTAAAAGAAATTTATTCTTTCTTAAAATTTTTCTGGACGACGAGGCGATTTCTACCTAAGATTGTCATATAAAGTATAATCCTATGGATGAAAACTCGTAATTTTATGGAGAAGGATTTCGTGTTAGTTATAGTAAGTCATAGGGTGACCTCTATATTTTAAAATTGAAACTAACAGAATTAAAAAAGTAGATTTCTCATTTTATGGATCGCCGATAATTATTTCGATATATTTATTTTTACTATTACTTTCAACGTACGTTGTTATTCAAGGTATTATATCTTTGGTTGCTATGACTGACTGTCTCCATACACGTCGTAAAATGATATGCGCGTTATATTTCGGCCCATACTATTGTATGTACTGTACAGTATACACTATATTCTACTCGATTAGATTAGATGAATGACAAAATGGTCTCAGTCCATGGCGCCACCGCAGAGATATATTATATAGTACAATCTTTCTTGATTCTCAAGCTTGAACAGATATAAAGTAAAAATTAATTGCATTTTTAATTAAAACTTATAGTTCCATGCTTCTTATTTTCTGCACTGATTGATTAATTATATTTTTAAAGTGTTTGTTACGTTGTGAAATGACTATATATGAATTAAATTCTCAGAATGATATGTACATGTAACCATATTTTAATTTTTTTTCTTTAATTAGTTTTAAAGGTTATTATTGAATTAAAGGTATAGAAATGCAATTTCGAACAAAACAAAAATATATAATGTCAAAATTACCTTAGTGTTCCAATGAAAATAATTGTTCAATGCTTTTTATATTGTGAACTGATATTTTAATTATTATTAACTGATTCTATTCAAACTTACATTTTCTGGAATTAGTTTAAAAGGTTTTTGATAATTCATATCGTCTGAAATGAGAGTTCAAATAAGAAAAACAAATATAAAGTAAACATTATTTGAATGTTTCAATGAAAATAATAGTTTCATGCTTTTTATGTTGTAAACAGTTTAATTAATGATTGGTCGATTGATTTTGTTAAAAATTTTAAATTAAATAATGATTGAATTTAAATTTGTCTTCAATTGAGTAACATAAATTGATTATTTACTTGAATGTTATGTAATTAAATATGGGCTATTATTTTTGTAATGAAAGTTTATTTTTTATTTAAAATACCTCCATTGCAATCATACATATAATCTTTTCACATGCTTGTGACGTTGTGAAATGACTATATCTGAATTCAATTTTCAAAATTATATGTACATATATTTTAGTTTTTTTGTTAATTAGTTTAAAAGGTTAATAAGGAATTAAATGTATAGAATTGAAATTTCAAATTCAAAGGAGAATATAATGTAAAAATTATTTGAATGCTTCAATGAAAATAATTGTGTAATGCTTCTTATGTTGTGAACTGATTAATTAATTATCAATTGATTCTATTAAAACTTACATTTTCTGGGGTTAGTTTGAAAGGTTCTTAATAAATTGAATTTTCATAACTGAAAGTTCAAATTAAAAAAGAATTAGATACAGTGAGAATTATTTGAATGTTTTAATAAAAATTATAGTTGAATGCTTCTTATTTTGTAAACTGATTAATTAATTATTACCTGATCAATTTTCTTCACAATAGTAAATTACCTAAAGATTGAACTTTAATTTTTCTCTACTAAGTGACATAAATCGATTATTTATTCTTAAGTTATGTAATAATTGAATATTGGCTAGAATTTATATAGTAGAAGTTTATTTATATTTGAAATACCCGTATTCTACTTACATAATTTTTTTAATTGTTTTTATCTTGTGAAATGAGTATCTGAATTAAAATTTCAAAGTTATGTGTACATACGTATTAATTTTTTTTTTAAATTAGTTTAAAAGACAAAGATGGTAATAAAGCACTGTTAGGGCCGCATTATGTCTGTAGATATAGGTCGTTCCCGCGTGGGTCGAACACCCTGATAGTATGTGTTCTAGGTACTCAGCGTGTGCATGACACGCTCTGCAACTATCACTGGGAACTTCTTGACATAAAATGCGCACACGGTATGCTAAGCTGGAAATGACACCGTCCTGGCATGCGAATATGAAACCCTCTGTACCTGAATTAAGCCCTGATGATTTGAGGAAAGCAAAAGTTTGCTCCTTCGACAAGGACTGTTTTTCTACATTTCTGTGAAAGTTTCCGTGCATTTTCTTGTCGAGTAGCTCTTGGTGAAAATTTTCAACCTCTGCTTTCTTCACTTTGGTTTTTAGAAGTGAAGTATCTAGACGAAGTAATGCACTTTCCTCACTTCTGATGTTAAAATTCAGGTCAAGGGTCTCGGCCGCTTGCTCCGCGGCTTCGTAAAGGAATGCTCCT
Source organism: Andricus curvator (assembly GCA_932195095.1). NCBI lineage: Eukaryota > Metazoa > Arthropoda > Insecta > Hymenoptera > Cynipidae > Andricus > Andricus curvator. The sequence continues at coordinate 256,016 of CAKNYM010050631.1, forward strand.
TCGCCAATTATCTCGTGGTTTCTGACCATCTTTAGGAGAGGATCTCTGCCATTCGCAACGATGTAAGCTGTACTTAGAACAATCCGGTTATAAAGACACTGGAGATTCAGAAGTCCGCGTCCCCCTTGACGGCGTGAACTATATAATCGCGGAACTGACGAATTGATATCAAAGCTTTTATGCATATGCATGATCTTGCGTGTAATGACATCAAGGGCCTTAAGCTCGTTCTTCGTCCATTGAACTACCCCAAGCGAGTAGAGTAGAATAGGGACGGCAAGCATGTTAGTCGCAGATACCTTGTTCAACGCCGACAGATTGGAAGACCAAATCTGTCGAAGAAGATGCTTCTATCTGCTTCGGAGAGACTCCTTCACTGATGTTACGTCCTGAATGCGGTTTTGAGGCACGCCCAGGTATGTATAGGTCTCTCTAGTATTAAGATGTCTGATAACACTTATATCCACAAGCTCAGTGTCCTTGGGAACGCCAGTAACCTTTCCTTTCTTCAAATGAATTTTGGCACACTTGTCCAAGCCAAAGTCCATCCCAATCTCTCCTATGTAGTTCTTGACAATATTTATAGCAGTTTGAAGTTTGCTTTTACCGGAGGCATAGATCTTAAGGTCATCCATATAAAATACATGAGTGACCTCATGCTCGCGCTGATTAGTGTCGCCACAGAGGTATCCAGGAGAATTTCGTAGTGCGAGAGATAGAGGCAGAAGTGTGATGCAAAAACGCAAAGGGCTCATGGTATCACCTTGAAAGACGCCCCTCTGGAAGGTGACGTTGTTCGCTGTCACACGATAATTTCTAGATGAGATAGTAAATCTAGTTTTCCAAAGAGCCATCAATCTCTCTATGCATCTCACTATGTGTGTCTGTACCTTCAAGCTTTCCAACAGACAGATGATAAGTCTATGAGCGGTTGAATCTAAAGCTTTCCGGTAGTAAATCCAGGCCATTGACAGGACGCGCTGATGGGCTGCAGCGTCTTTACAGACACACCTGTCGATTAGCAGGTTCTCTCGACAGCCTGCTACACCTTTTTTCGAGCCACGTTGTTCGTACATCTCTCGCCATATAGGCTCAATTCGTCGAACAATCCTGTTGTTGAGGTCAGCTGTAAAGATCTTATACAGCGTGTTCAAACAAGTTATTGGCCTGTAATTCTCTGGATTGGACAAGTTGCCTTTTTTTGGCAAGAGTATAGTGCGTCCTAACACCAACCACTGCAGAATGGGCGTCTCCGACTTCAAATATGAGGTGAATATGCGGGCCAAATGTTGGTGTGTAAAGGTAAACTTCTTCCACCAAAAGTTCTTGATACAATCTGGTCCAGCAGCGGATTGATGGATATTCCTCCTCAGATTTTATGAGGTTGTCGCAAAACTCCTTGAAGCGGATGATATTGTCAGTATCTTCTTTCAACTCTAGTGTTTTCGGGATCTTGTACATCTCTCTCCAAAAAGTCTCTACCTCCGTGGGCTTGGGTGGATTTTTTACAGAAATAGGTAGATCGCTGAAGAGGCGCGATGGGTCAGCGAGAAACTGTTGATTCTCACTGATCCATCTCTCCCTCTTCTGAATTCTCCTCCTTGCGTCAGATAACAGCCGTATTTTGTCAACAATATGCTGCTTGATTGTCAGCAGCTTTGACTTGTTTAGTGTGTGATTCAAGATCCTTAGTTCTTGGGCGAACTTTCGAACCCTTTCCGCCTTTCCTTTGTCTTTTGCAAGGCATGCCTTTCCTTTATATATATATATATATATATATATATATATATATATATATATCCATATATGCATATATATATATGTGGAAGGGCGCACAGTGCTCCTGCCGAAGACGGGCAACTAGGCTGACCCTAAGAATGACAGGCCAATAACTTGTCTGAACACACGGTATAAGATCTTCACAGCTATCCTAGATGATAGGACTGTTCGAACAGTTGGATCTGTGTGGCGAGAGATGTATGAACAACGCGGCTGAAAGAAAGGCGTAGCAGGCTGTCGGGAGAACCTGCTCATCGATAGATGTGTTTGTAAAGACGCAGCATCCTATCAACGATTCCTATCGATGGCCTGAATTGATAACTGGAAAGCTTTCCATTCAACCTCCCATAGACTTATCGTCTGTCTGTTGGAAAGCTTAAAGCTTCATCCACACATCGTGAGGTGCATAGAGAGATTAATGCCGCTTTGGAAAACCAGATTTACTATCTCATCTGGAAAACATCGTGTGATCACTAACTATGTCACCTTTCAGAGAGGTGTGTTTCAGGGCGACAAAATGAGCCCTCTCCTCTTTTGCCTCACACTAATGCCACTATCTCTCGCACTTCGTTAATTTGAAGGGTACATCTGCGGCAAAGCTGGTCATCGAAAGCATAAGGTCACTCAGGTATTTTACATGGATGATCTCAAAATATATGCTAAAAATAAAGAGAAACTACATCTAGCTCTAGACATTGTCAAAACCTACACTCAAGAGATTGGAATGGAGTTCGGGTTAGAGAAATGCACCAAGGTTAATCTGATGAAAGGAAAACTTAATGGCATCTGCGACGAACATGCTTGCCGTCCCAGTAGTACTATATTCATATCGAGTAGTGCCATGGAAGAAGGACGAGCTCAGATCCCTCGATATCGGGTCCCGAAAGGTTATGCACATGAACGAAAGCATGCACTCTTAAGTCTTCTGTTTCGCGACTCTACATCTCACGCCATCACGCTGTACAAACCAGCGGAGGAGGCTGCTGAAACACTCGGCCTTGACTAAGATTAAGAAAGATTAGGACTAGGATTAAGAAAGCACAGGAGAAAAACTTCCGCGAACAGCTCCTCGACAAAAGGATGCTCGGCATCTTCCATGGAAATGTGGAAGATCAGTCGATGTCGTATGAGCTAACGTTTGCTTTCCTTAAATCACCCGGATTGAAGTGGGGCACGGAGGGTTTCATTTTGGCAAGCCAAGACGGTGTCATTTCCACTCTAGCATACCGTCGCCACATTTTGAGCCAAGATATTCCCGATGATAGCTGCACAGCGTGTTATGCACGCCCCCAGCATTTAGGACACATACTATCCAGTTGTCGAACTCATGCCTGAACGACCTACATCCAAAGGCACAATACGGCACTAAGAGTGTTTCGTTACCATCTCTGTCACTCTTACGGCATTAGCCCAAATACCGCTGCGCTAAACGCTCCTAGGGAAATAGAGCCAATTGTCGAAACTGAAAAGTGCCGCATATACTGGAACTCTATATTCTCGAAAATTGTTTCTGTTGCGCACTCGAGGCCTGACATAGTGCTCCTTGACTTCGAGAAACGAACCAGGTTCGTTATCGAATTTTCAGCACCAGCTAACAGAAACGTCACGGCAAAGGAGAAAGAAAAGAAAGAGAGGTATAAAGATCTTAGAAGGAAGTTGCGACGGTTATAGCTGGAATATTCTGTTAAGCTAATCATCTTAATCATCGGCGCTCTTGTAGGTGCCAAGCTTTCACTGGTTATTAGCCTGAAAAGCATCCCTGTCTGTCCACAAAATGTTGAGACACTTGCGGGGAAAATGCAGAAGGCGGTCGTCCTTGGGTCGCTTCGTGTCCTCAGGGTGCACGAGTCTTTTGCCGGATCATCGTATCAAGTTCGTCGCAGACTGCAACCATATATCTCACGGTCGTGAGACGTGGTTGCAGCTGAAATTTTACCGCGATTTCGCTGGGAGCGGGTGCAATTTTTTAAATTAGCACCGGCTCCCAGAGAAATCCTGCTCTTGTCCTTATGACAAATTCTTAACTATATATACAGTTAATGCTATCTTGCATTATTTATTGAATAAAAACTATTATCAATTAGCGATTCTGGTTGCTATGGAACCATCCTTAGTGCCTAATCTGCACGTGTACATAAAATCGATCTGTGCAACGGTGTGGCCACGGTGCAGTGTGGTGCAAAGATTTCGAGCCTCAAGTGTACAAATTTGAATTTTATATAGCAGATTTTTATTTGTTAGACGGATAATTCGCTACTGAAATGCGTGCAAAAATTTTTTTAAATATATAATATATAAATTATAATAATAATAACAACACAAGAGTACATAATAATGATTATTTGTAAACGGTAATTGCCAAAACAATGATCACAATCACGTATCTTTGTACAGTCATAATTATTCCTTTTACATATATCGAAGAGTACTAAAAACATGATTGTAATTAAGTCTTTCCATGCAGCAATACTTTTCGTATATTCGAATGTATGAAAGCGTATGAAGAATTTTTAATATGCAATACATGAATAATGATATATACATAAATAAATAATTATTCGTATAGTACGATTTTCGGTTTCAAGTAATCGCCAAAACTTATCATATTATACTGTTGAGGTATAGGATAGAGTGGTCCTAAGTCGGCACTGTGGGACGAGCCGGCACCCCCGCGTTTCTCAGAAATGGCGTGCGTGTCGGCTTAAACATTTTGTCTTATGACAGGTTTGGTAGACATGGATGGGATTTACGCTGACAATTGTCACTTTAGTTTTCGCTTGACAGCGTGAGCGGGGTATGCATTTTTCGTGCAGAAGGAATTCCATTTTCTTCTATTCTTCTGAAGCAGCTACAGGTGTGTAAATATTTTGAAAAGTTCAATCGATTAAAGGCATGTGACAAACATAAATACCTACATTACCGACCTCACTTTTTCAATTTTCCGGATTTTATTTTGAATCTAAGAACTTTTTTGTAAATGAAATATCGGGCTGAAACTTCGGAAAATGTAAGAGGAAACAATAAACTATGTTCGCGTACTTTATTCGGGAGGGAATTTCGCAAAAAAATTTGTTTGAAGAAATTAAAACTGGGTGCATTTTTTGAAGCTAAGAACTTTTTTATAAGTGAAATATCGGTAACTCCGGTTGCCAGTTCGGTCGGTATTCGCGATGGGCACGAAAAACTAAAGTGACCATATTTGAAACATTCAAATGCGGGACTGTCCTGCGAAATACAGGATGATTGGTCACTTTACGAAAATGTGAAGTCTGGCGGCCACTGAACGAGGCCAATAATGATATCAATACTTACATAATTCAACATTGAAACAACATATTTCACTCAACTTTTATGCTGGACTCACCTTTTCCAAAATCTTATTGTAAGAACACCGCATCATCAATCTTTGACAGCGTGGACCACACATTTCAGATGTGGACGAGCCAGCTGATAGAGCCTCGTTTAGTGGCCGCCAGACTTCGCATTTTCGTGACCATCGCGAATACTGACCGAACTGGCAACCGGAGTTGACATTTAGTTGGACTTTTTCTTTTTGCATCTTTTATACTCAAATGATGTACATAAACGTACCTTACTGTCGACTCTCGCATTTCTCAAAGTTTGAAACCAATATTTCACTTATAAAAACAGTTCTCAGGTTCAAAAAATGCACCCAGCTTCAATTTCCTTGAAAATAATTTTTTGCGAAATTCCTCCTCGAATAGAGTACGTAAACGTAGTTTATTGTCTTTTCATACATTTTCCAAAGTTTCAGCCCGATATTTTATTTACAAAAAAAGTTCTGAGATTCAAAAAATGTATGTCTGTCACATGCCCTTAAGTGCGTTTGTATTATTTTATTTTGTTGTGTTTAAATTCCATGTCACCCGTCTCTTGTTGATTTTTTTTTAGTTTAGTTGTATTTTGACTGCACTTTGCTTGTCTTTGGTAGGTGTCCATTGTATAAATAAAGTTCGACAGCAGTCTGCATGTCCTTTCATGGTAAATGGTTTAAATTCATCATTTCCTCCTTAAGCTCACATAAACTCCCCTTTTTCTTGCATTTGAGCGGAAAAAATTATATACTGACTCAGGACCAGCGGGTGCTGGCTTAGAACAATCATTTTGAGAAACAGTAGAAAACGACTTCTTCACTTTGAGCAGCATTGCCACCGCAAAAATCACTTAACATTGCTCCGAACGACATAGAATTGTAGATAAAGGATCGTGATACCTGGCCAAATACATTAAAGTGCCATTAAATCCTGTTTACCCTCTGTTTTTGACAAAAAATCTTACTGTGCCGACTTAGGCTCACTCTCCCCTACAGTCAATATGCCCATCACTTTCCAACAGGAATTCGGAGGAAAGTGTAGTGAAATAAACTAAGTGATTTACAACACTTATATACAATACCGGCGGAAAATATCTACACGCCTGCTTATTGAGCTATTGCTGCAGTACCTTAATTTTTATAATATCAACATGGACAATTTTTGCTCAATATACGGCGAAAGTTAATACAGTTCTTCGCCTAATAAGTCCAAGTTAAAAGCAAAATGTTGATTTCGTGAAAAGACATTGCAAAAAACGTAAAATTTCGATGATTAAAAACTTGTAATAACTCTGGAAATAATTAACATTTTTGGAAAGTTCTTAGACTCATTTTAAAGGTAAGTCTCCTCTGCCGTTGGGTCAAACTTGATCCAAAAAAGTAAAGTTTTCGAAAACATCGAAATTAGACGTTAATTTTTGATATCTTTTTATAAAATTGAGATTTTTCCTTCAACTTGTTCGAATTAGAAAAAGAATTTCACTACCTTTTATGGTATCATGAGGGAAAAAATTTCATTTCAATATTATACAAATTAACGAACTTTAGCAACAGCTCAAAAAAATAGGCCTGTAGATAATTTCGCTTTCGTGTACCATGAATTTCTGAACGCCTTTATTAGATTCATAGTTCAGAACTGTTGAGGTACATCAGTAGGTATGAAGGGTCTAGCCGGATAAGTATGTGAAATGTGCCCTTGAGCCTTATCCAACCGGAATTGGTCTTATGCGTACGTTACAAAAAGAAAACTCTTTCCTGAAATGTCCAGCCTTTTAAGCTTGAAGATGACCTTTCAAGGTCACGTTCATGTTTTTCCGTTCTTTTGCGTATATCTCGGAATTTTTTTTGACGGATTTCAATTAACCTGGGGTCAAATTAAAGAGCTCTTAAAAATACATTTAAAACATCTTTTCAAACATTTTTGGCGCAGAATTCAAATTTTGACAGACATTCCAATATTTTAAGTCGAATTTTCTTGAAAATGAAAATACTTTCATTAGCGAAATATTACACATAGTTTGCTTCTGCCACAGACACCATATATTTCTATACGAAATTCTCCTATTTGCCATATCTTTAGCAGTTTATAAGGCCACTGGAGATTACTTCTTTAGTAATATACGATTTATGATTTAGCCAGCAAGGTTTCAGCGATTGCTGGATCGATTGATAACACCAGAATTTGAGCCCCATGCATTTGCGTACATGGATGACGTTATTTTAGTTAGTGAAACCTTTAAAGAACACATCAATTGGTCGGAGAAAGTCTTACATGTGATCATCAATGCCGGACTTACGGTCAATACCTATAAAAGCGAATTCGGTTGTAGTCAAGTACGATATCTCGGATATTTGATGGATAATACGGGAATGCACCCTGACTCAGAGAAAATCGAGGCAATAAGATCCTATCCGATTCCTTCTCCTTTGCGCAAACTTAAACGATTTCTGAATGTGGTATCGTGGTACAGCGATTCATAAAGGATTTCGATCAAAAAGCAGAACCACTCCATCGATTATTAAAGAAAAATCGAAGATTCGATTGCGGTGAAGAGCAGGAAAAGGCCTTTCAAGAATTGAAATCCGCATTAATCTGCGCTGCCACGTTATCTAGACCAGATTTTAGTTTGTCGATTGTCTAAAAGCAGACGCAAGTAATACGGGTTTGGACGCCGTCCTCACTCAAATTCAAAATGGCATGGAACACGTCATAGCCTTTGCTATTCGATCCATGCAAGGCGCTGAGAAAAACTACACCGTGACAAAGCAAGAATGCTTAGCTTTGTTATGAGCAGTAAAAAAGTTTATACCTTATTTGGAGGTCTATCACTTTGTAGTGATTACAGATCATAGTCGTCTCCGATGGCTTCATCAAGTAAGAGATCCTACTGGGAGATTAGGTGAAATGGGCCCTCAAGGTGTTACAATATGACTTCGAGATTAAAAATAGAGAAAGTGCCTTTCACCATGTACCAGACGCGCTGTCGCGAATGTTTGAGCCGAACTCTGAAGTAGTATGTGTCATTGGCAAGTCTGACGATCTTTGGTATACCCGAAGACCCAAATTGGTCCAAGAAATGCCATATCAATTTCCGGATTGGAAATAAGAAGGCAACCGACTATACTGTCATCGCCCTGACCACCAGACTGTCCCATTACTGCCTGATCTGGAGGCCAGGATAGTTTCACGACTGCCGGAAAATTAGGTGTTGATAAGACCTTCCAACGTCTCTCGTTGCTCTTATATTGGCCTGGAATGTTCAATGACGCTGCAAAATACGTCCGAGCATGCAATATTTGCCAAAAGATGAAGGTAGACCAGGCTGGTCCGGAAGGTCTGATGGGTAAGCGGGTAATCGAACAACCGTGGTCGGTGGTAGCGGCGGACATGATGGGTCCATCCCCACCTAGCCGCTTATAGGGTCCGATCGTCAGGTGAAGTATTATATTCGCAGGAGAAAAGACATTCGCTATCAAGTAGGTGATCTCGTGTGACGCAGGACCCATACTTCATCTTCAGCTATAGATTTTGTTGCAAAAAAGTTATCCTCGAAATATGCAGGCCCGTTCAAGGTTATAAAAGTAGTATCACTAGTAGTTCATGAAATCCAGGATGAGTCCGGAATAATCGAGAGAGCTCATGTTAAAGATTTAAAACACCACTTGTCTTTTCGTGTAGTTTCAGAGTGTACAGTTAGTTGTAAACTTCAAAGTTTTCTTTTCTTTTTACTTTAGCTGCCTGATTGCAGAATTGTTAGAAAACATTCTGTTCTAAAGATTTCAGAAGTGTCTTTTGTTTGAGTTTGAATCAATTTAGACTGGACTACAGTCCAATAAGAATATGGATCGACAATATTTGCTAAGGACGGATTGCTTAAGTAGTAGGAAATTTGCACTAGTTCAAAGAAACTGGAAATAAGCTAAATTTCAAGGTACAACAATCATTTTTCACCAGGGAGTCTGATGGATTGCACACTGCAACTAATTTTTATTTTTTTATTCATTTAATATTATTTTTTTTATTTTTTTTTGTCCTGAATCTAGTGAATAGCAGACTGATTAAAGTCATATTCTTTTCCTTATCACAAGTTATTTAGAATTTTTGCATTGTTTTCCGAAGACTTATTTTATATTTCGTTCTTATATTTCTTCTTCTGGGGAACTATTATACTTGACATCTCCTAAGACCGAAAAGGATTATAGTAAATTGCAAGAAAAATCAGCACAATCATGGTCTTGAACCTAATTAACAATCTGGAGGTCGGATTGGTGACGCCTGCTGATTCTGGGACCCAACAGGTCAGTCTGGGAGGGGGTGCTGTAACGTGGTTGGTAGCCACCTCTTGTGGGTCCTCCCCCAGCTCTTTGTCTAGTCAAGAAGTTCAAACAATCAGACC
>CAKNYM010050631.1:270525-295650 GCA_932195095.1 Andricus curvator
CAACAAAATAAGATAACACACGACTGATAACGAAAGTAACAAAAAAAAGGTGCCGATTCAGGACCACTACGAATGTTTACACATTTCATGCTATTACGCACACGAAACAAATCCGAATGAAAATCAACTTTATCAGGCGAAAGCACACAGAACAAAGAATCCAACACACTTAATCACGCTATCAAGCGAAAACTAAAGTGTTAATTATCAGCGTAAATTGCGTCCATGTCTACCAACCTGTCATACGACAAAATGATTAAGCCGATACGAGCCATTTCTGAGAAACGCAAGGCTGCCGGCTTAACCCACTGTGTCGACTTAGGATCACTCTTCCCTATGCTGAAGCGATCATTTTGTCAATAAAAATGACTGATTATTCAGTAAAAATATGTTTAACTTTAAATCGTTAAAATTTTGTTTCAAGTAATTAGAGTGTAGAATCTTCTGCAATTAGGACAAAAAGAAAATTGAAAAAGTAAAAAATATTTGTTTTATTACTCTATTATAATAAACAAAGTTGATAGAAAAGAAAACACCATAAATACAGTATTGCCAGTGAAAAATGTATGTATTTCAAAAAATATTACATTAAAAAAAGTACTTTAAAAACATAAATATTTGAATTATTGAAAGCTATTTACAATAGCATCAGGTGTGACGTAATACACTTACTTCCTTAACCCCCCCCCCCCCCCCTATAGGAAGGATTACGTCCATCACTAGAAAGACGTGGATTGTTGGTATTATAATAAGCAGCATGTCATGACTCTACTTATTGTTCAGAATCGGAATGATGTTGCACATTCATGAAACTTTGATGGTGCGGATCCTGGTAAGTTTGATAATGTGAATCCTGGTAAGTTTGATATGGTAGATGCTGCCAATTGTCGTGATGAAAAGATAGAGTTCCTGGTGAATGAAGCCCATCAAAAGCTGTAAAAAAAATTATTTCAGGGACAATTTCAGGTATTGAAATAAGACTCAGAAAAAATAGTCTCGTGTGGTACTAAATTGAGATGGTGGTATGTCATTTTTCCCAAAATTTATTTCACCCAAAATTTATTTTATCCAAATATGGAAACACAGACGTGTGAAGTAGTATTAGAAGTCGTAAAACAACAGCGTTAACTGCTAAATGAAGAAGCCGAGAATATCGACAAAAACTGTTCGAATCTTTATTCACGTGTATCGCGTATTATAATTCATTTTTCAAACTATTTTTGGTTTTTCTTGAATAATTTGTATACGATCTTTTCATTTCTGCAAAAAAATTGTTTGAAAATGTTAATTAATTATTGAAAATGCAGTTAACAGTGTTAATTGGGATGCTGAAATTAGGAAAACACCGTAACGGGCAGTTACGGCTCTCTTCGAATTACGAACCTTAGAAATAGGCCTGCCGTGCTTTGAGAAATAAAAAAAAGTTCACGGAAAAGGAATATAAAAGAGTGGAATTATTAAAATATATTATTTAATTATGAAATTATAATTATTGTGAAATATTACATAAGAATAATATTATCATTAATAATTTTTGAATTTTCAAAATTAAATGCTCTTCAATTTTAAAACGTTTGCAATTCAAAGTTCTGCAATTTTGATGAGTTACAATTGACAATTCTTGAATGTCGAAAAATTGGAATTACAAGTTATTCAATGTTCAAAAATTATATTTGGAAGGTGTATAATTTGGAATTTTTTTTGCATAGTTCAATATTGCAGACCTACAATGGAAAATTGTTCAATTTCAACGATTTGCAATTTAAAACTTCACAATTCTTGAGTTGTAATGATTTTGAAGATCAAAAGTAATTCTAAATCATCCAAAGTTAAATGAAAAATCTTGAGTTTTGAAGATCACCATTCAAAATTTGACAACTTTGAATAGTTACATTTAAAAATTCCTGAATTTTAAATATATAGATTTGCAAATTATTCCATCATTAAGACTTATATTTTAGAGGAATGTAATTTTTAATACATTTTTTAAATAGTTTAATTTTCAAGATTTACAACTGAAAATTCTTCAATGTTAACGACCTTAAATTTAGTATTTGTGAAATTTCAATATTTGAAATTGAAGACTCTTCATTAATTTTATTATTATAATAATTAATATTATTAATATGAATAATTGTTTTCTGTTTTTTAAAATGATCTTTAAATCCGCGAAGTAGATACTAATTTTATAAGTTTCAAAAAATTGGAAGTCGAACGTTTGTTTTTTACCGGAAATATGGATAAGTGTTTTATAACTGTTATTAAATTTTATGAATAACGAATAACACGAAATTCTAGTGGAATTAGTTCATGCTTATTTATTAAATGTACATAAATTCCGAATGTATTAAGTATCAGCAAAACCCGAAATTATTGAATAAAAATAAAAACTCTATTTATTCAGAAAAAAAGGATCTCTCTCTTTTTACTCCACTGGGATTCGAACACCAGATCAACTGATTTCCGGTCAGGTGCTCTAACCAATTGAGCTACAGAGAGATCAGAGAAAGATTCTGTTTTTCTGATAAAGGCTAATTTAGCAAGGTGTTACACATTCAATATTTAAGTACGAATCTGCATTATCATCGGAGAAGGTAATTATCGATGCGTTGAGAAATCCAATCACACATTTGTGAATAATGGAAATCTACAATATCGATCAAAGTTAAATCCTCTAAAAAAAAATTAGAGGATTTAACTTTGATCGATATTGTAGATTTCCATTATTCACAAATGTGTGATTGGATTTCTCAACGGATCGATAATTACCTTCTCCGATGATAATGCAGATTCGTACTTAAAAATAAAAACATTTTAAACATACTTGGATTACAATCAAAGAGCTTTTAACAAACGAAAAAAATATTACAAAATACATTCTTTAAATGTTGAGTCTGAAACAAATTAATATGTTTTACATAAATTTAAATATAAAATAATAAATTTAACAAATTTTTAAGCTCTAATAAATTATGATGAGATCCTCTTAACAGAGGTAATTATATCAGGAACACCGTTGGTGGTCATTAATACAATTTTATTATTTCTTTTGAAAATTTCCAACTATGTAACTGTTTCCACTTTAAACAACTGAAAATATACAAAAACATTATTGTTTACCTATTGAATTTTTCAACAATATAACTTCTTGTACTTTAATGCCGTTATTAATTATAAGAAATACACACTTTCAATTATATTTTGCATTTTGCAACTTATAATAAATGCTGTTACGGCTTTCTCTCAAATCACGAATCGCCAATCTTTGCAGTTAACGGTGTTTTCCAAAAATTATGCAAATAATTATTTTTGAAATTATTAACAATTTTTTAAAAAATATGTTAATATTCAGGTGTATCTTTTTCGCATGATTCCAACAATATAAAACACTTATTTTTCGATTGTTTGCAGTTAACGGTGTTTTTCCAAATCACGGCAGAACTTTGAAATTAGCATACTTTTAATAAAATGGACAAGTTTGCTCTGGGAATTACCAGTATAAAAATTGTAACGTGGTAATTGGATAGAAGGACAGCAAAAGTTGTGTTTTTCTAAAGAAAATAGTATTTTTTGCAAATACCGAAAGTGCTTATTTACAAATAAGTAGTTGGATTATTTTGAGGTTATGAATGGACAAATTAACAGAAAACTGGAATTTTTTCGCAAAAACCATCAGTACCTACTTCAAAATAAGTAGTTTGAATATTTTGACCTCATGATTGGATAATTTAACAGAAAATTCGTATTTTTTTGCGAAAACTAACAGGACTTATTTAACAGTAAGTAGGTCGAGTATTTCAAGTTTATTCGCAAAATACTCAAACTACTTATATGTAGGTGAGTCCTGTTGGTTTCTGCAAAAAATAGAAATTTTCTGTTATTTGTTCATTCATAACCTCAAAATATTCCAACTACTTATTTGTAAATAAGTGCTTTCGATATTTGCAAAATAACCCATGTTCTTTAGAAAAATGCAAATTTCACCGTGTCCTTATATGCAATCATAACCTTATAATTTTCAAACTGGTAATTTCCAGAGCAAATTTGTCCATTATATTAACGGAGTGCCTGAACTTACGCGAAATAAAAATGGCCGAGAACTTGCGACGGTCTGTGATTGGTGGAAAAACAAGCCCTTTTCCAGCTCGACCAATGCAGCCTTTTATTAATAGTATGCTAATTTTAAAGTGAACCTTAATATTATATCATGTTCGTAGACGTTTGAAAAATAAATGTATTCTAAACTCTACAAATATACACGTCTTTACATATGTTGCTGACAAGTGTTCCTTTTATTTGACTTTATTTAAGGCTGTTGGAATGGGGTGCACAAAAATGGCGAAATATATAAAGCACTCAACACTTACGAACTACCGACGATCATTCGGTTTCGAGGTTTGAAAAATGCTCTTTGAAAATTTCCTACGCCCCGAAAGGTGTTTCGCGGTAGTGGTAGTTGAGGTAAGCCTCTGTTTTTTCTAAAAAAAATTCGGTAACTGCTAAAAAATGAGCGTAAAGTGGTTGTAGCAACCAAAGCAACGACGTGAAGTGCGCAGGAAGCCGAGACACCGCTGATAGCTCAACTGTACTTGATCGTACTGCGGAAATGCACTGTCGGTAAAAGTCGCATCTGCCTTGGCGGCAATTCTAAATTAGAATGAAAAATGCAATTTGTGATTTTCTTTTCTTAAATTGTTTATTGACATGTCTGAATGATTGGAGAATACAACAGCATCACTGCAATTATTTACATATCTTCTTGTGTTGTAACGTGGAAAAAACATATAAAGATGACGCATTACGTAGAATCGTAACAATAAGGTAAGTATTGTACACCCTATTCTCGCTTTGTGGAACACTAATATTACTCGCATTCCCAGAATTTGAAACGGCCTCAGAAAGGCACACGCAGAATCTTCACAAAAATTTGCTATTACTTGAGAGAAAATTATTATTTGAATTTTTTGCAGGAGAAATGATAGTGTTCTATAGAGCGCGACCAGGGTATACAATACTTACCTTATTTATACAATACTACGTAATGCGCCATCTTCATATGTATTTTGCGCGTTACAACACAACACGATATGTGAATAATTCAATTAATAACTTTTTAACATTTGCAAAATCATTATCGATTTTCATCAGCGAGTTCACAGCGGCATCCTTTTATCACCTGCCACACTTTTTCTATTCTGAGACCAAGTTTATTATTCTAAGGAGAAGTTTGTTTTTCATTCAAATTGCGGTGATACTGTTGCATTCTCCAATCATTTCGACATGTCAAAAATAATTTAAAAAAAGAAAACATAAATAGCATTTTTCATTCTTATTTAAAGTTCCCGCCAAGACAAATGCGACTTTTACTGACAGTGCATTTTCGTAGTACGATAAAGTACGGTTGGGCTATTAGCGCCATCAGTTGTGTCTCGGCTTCCTGCGCACTTCGCATCGTTGCTTTGGTTGTTACAACCACTTTACTCTCATTTTTGAGCAGGTACCAAATTTTTTTCGAAAAACCAGACTTACCCCAACTACCACCACCGCGAAACACCTTCCGGGGTCTAGACAATTTTCAAAGAGCATTTTTGAAACCTCAAAACCGAATGATCGTCTGTAGTTGGTAAGTTTTGAGTGCTTCCTAGATTTCGCCATTTCTGTGCACCCTGTTCCAACAGCCTCAAATTTTATTATAATTTGACTTCTACTAATGTTACATGCTACTAAAATTACATGCTACCAATTGAGAGAACTGGCGGAAATCTACCCATGTGGAAATACACCATTGGCGCAGTACTGGCCCAGTACAGATTGCCGGAGTCCCAGTACTGGGCATCTGTACTGGGCTAGTGCCGGCCTGTTAAATAAAAACCATCCTCATAAGCTACAACTCAAAATCCTTAAAACAACAATTTTTTAACTCTGTTTTCTCATACATTTTTTAATATTATATGACATAATATAGATGTAAAATAAATGAACTGTCAACGGGAATTTAAATAAATAATTCAAATCGATAAAAATTTTTCTTCATGTAATATTTTGCTTTTTCGCGTTTTAGACCATGTTACAACGTTTGATACTAAAATAAAATGTCATTTTCAATGAGCATTTAAAATTTGTATTGACGGAACTTAAAAATGTTATGGGGTACTGCGACAATTTTTTTAAATAATATTTTTTAACTCTCGTATAACGTTTTGGTTTTTAGGTGTTTTAGACTATTTTACAATGATTAAGAATTACATCAAATGTAATTTTTTCTGAACATTTACAGTTTACCATAAAGATGGAACTTAGAATTGTTTTCCTTTATACAAGAAAAAAACAGAAAAAAAATGTTTGGGCGATATTTGTATTGATAGTGTTTCGAAATTTGAGAACACATGAACCATATTTCTACACGTATTTTTTTCATTTTTCTATTATTTATACTGTCGGCATGGTATTGCCCCGATCGTGGAGTCAGCCGTGCGTCAGTACTGGGCGAACTGCCGATTATCTGTACAGGTGGCCAGTACTGGGCCTGTACTGCGCCGGTGCGGTGGTGAACTCCGGCGGACTACTGAATTTTCCACCTGGGTAGATTCATTTGCTTCACAATGTAAATAACAGCATGCAGTTATCATATTAAAAAACAGGACATGCAAGACATGACACCGTAAAAAAAGAGATCTCTAGTTTTTGCAGTGAAATAAGTATTTGGCTTACGATCAGTCCACCCGTGTAGACGAGGTGTGGCATAGTCATCTGGGACTGTACCAAATCCACGAGAACCT
Source organism: Andricus curvator (assembly GCA_932195095.1). Classification (NCBI taxonomy): domain Eukaryota; kingdom Metazoa; phylum Arthropoda; class Insecta; order Hymenoptera; family Cynipidae; genus Andricus; species Andricus curvator. Next base: position 277,305 of record CAKNYM010050631.1, read on the forward strand.
GAACCGCCAGTTGTTATAGCTACATTTGCCAAGTACAAAAAAAATAATCATTACAAGGGATAAAACTTTTTCACTTAGCGTGCGCGAGGAATATATTCTTAAAGAATTCTTTGCAATACTTGAGAATATATCGGCAAATTTGGGAATGCAGGCGGGTGTCACAAAAGTCCCAAGACGGCTGAATGTTTCATCAAGCAATATATTTTTCAGGGAGGTCAAGGTCATTCTTGAAGTAACTTTCACCGTGGAATGCAATGGTGACCTTTATTCTCATCTTGACGATGACCTTCTAGGTTTTTTCAAGGTCAACTTTTTAAAAATAGAAACCTCCCTTTTTTACATCGGTAACCGATAGAGCGAGAAATTTTACGTTCAAATATGTACCCAGGTCATACATGGGTACATTGTAACCTTGAAGGTCACTCTAAGGTCAGTTAAAGTTAAACAAGGTCTGCATACCTCTGGAAATACGAGGTTTTAAATTTTTATTCGAAACGAGTAAAGTTACTAACTTTAACAAGTCGTATGCAATAGTGACCTTGATCATGAATTCCAAGGTCATTTCAAGGTCAATTTTTTTTCATTGGGAACCCCCTTTAAGGTAAGAATGTACCTATGTATGAACTGGGTACATATTTGAAGGTAAAATGCTTTCCATTTGAAAAAAAGTTGACCTTGAAAAAACTTTGAAGGTCATCGTCAAGATCAGAATATAGATCACCATTGAATTCCTCGTTGAAAGTTACTTCAAGAATGACCTTGACCTCCCTGAAAAATATCTTACCTTGGGAAATATTCAGCCGTCCGGGACTTTTGTGACACCACGTATATCTTTGAATACAAGGAATACTTGGAATATACATATGTTCTTGAAGTTCTGTACGTTCAAAGGAAGGAAATTTGTTATTGACGACTTTGTAAACAATGAAAAGTGCTCAAATGTTACTTTCATTTTCAATGGAATATTTTGATATTTTAACATGTAGTTGGAACAATATTTATGAATGAAATAGGATTAGGGAAAATATTTTGATCATTTGAACGTTTAGAATTTCAATTACATGATTATATCAGAACATGAGAAATCATATGAGAACATTTGAGAATACTTAAGAATATTGTGGAATCCCTTAGAATACTTTGGAATATTTCAGAATATATTTGAAAGCAAGTCACAGAATATATATTTTTTTAATCTGCCTAGCTGCGACAAGTGCACCCTTTAATGGAATTTTTAACCTCATAGTTGAATATCTAACCAAAAAAGTCAATAAGTCACCAAGAAGGTTAATATTCTAACAGAAAAGACGAAGTTCCAACAAAATACAGAAATTTTCAAACGAATAGTTGAATTTTCAACTGAAGTAGACCAATGTACAAAAAAAACATGATACAGTAAAATTTTCACATGTAAAATTAGTGTTCAATAAAAAAACTAATTTTGAACCAAAAAGAATAATTTTATGCAAAAAAAAAATATTTTTTAATACAATACATAAATTTTCAACCAAATAGTTGAATTTTAAAATGAAGAAGTTGGAATACTTTAATTTTCAGTTAATAAAATAATTTAAGCAAATGTTTAAGAAATAGTTGAATTTTTAACAACAAAAAAAGAGTTTTTAACTCAAATGATGATTTATCAACCAAAAAAATCAATTTTTAACAAAGTAGTTCCACATAGTAGTAATATTCCTAGCTGGCCGATTTTAAACTCCAATTCAAATGACAACAATAAAAATCAATTTTACCACGATTTTTCACTTGAGTTTCCTTCTCAAACTAGTCCATGTTTCTGGTACTTTTTCACCGTATTAAGTAAGTAAATCGCGTTTTTTGCTAAATCGGTTAATTGAAGGGTCTACATGAAAGTTTCAAATTAGCTGGAAATAACTACGAATTTACGCAGGGAATTTTTTTTAATATCCAAAAATCATGTTTGTGCAATTTGACCTGTCCCATTGCACTCAGGAGCAAAATCTCTAAAAGGAAAATTTAACTAGACAATATTCTGAAAAAAATTGAAAAGAAGAACCTTCTATCTCTAATAAATGCCGAGTTATGATTCTTCAATGAAACCTGATTTTTTTCAAGAAACAGGCTAAAAATCAAATTCTGAAGTTTGCATCTGTACTTTGGAACCTGTTAATATTACGAAAACATGTTTCAGAAGTTAATCAAAGTAGCTCTTATAGATCACATAAGAGCTGAAACATTTTTTTTTCGCGCAAAATTTCGCCCCCTGTAATTAATCCTGTTAGAGTTTTTTCGTAGGATTTTTCTGAAGAGTCATAACTTTTGACCTATAAAGGTTAAAAAATTATATTTTTTTCAGATTATTCCGAATTTTCTGCACCACAAATTTTTTCATAACGTCATTAACGTAAATTTAGCCACAAAAAAAGTATTTTGGCAAAATTAACACTCATAATTCGCCCTGAAAGAAGGTCAAAAGCGGTAAGCTTTGGGAGGCCATAACTTATGACTTCATGAGGCTAGGTCCTTGTTTTTTCACAGGTTCCAAAGTACAGATTAAAGATTCAGAATTTGATTTTTTGGCCTCTTTTTCGAAAAAGATCAGGTTTCCTTTAAAAGTAATAACTCGGCACCTATTATTTAGAAGTAAAAGGTTTTTTTCTTCACTTTCTCAGAATTTTGTCAAATTTAATTTTTCTGCTAGACATTGTTCTCTAAAATGAAATGTGAAGCGTCAGTCTACGCAAACACGATATTTGTAACTTTTTTTACAAAATTTCCAGAGCGCTTGATAGTCATTTCTGGAAAGTTTAGAATTTTCACCTGGACACCTTGATAAACCATATAAAAAAAAAGCGCTTTTCCTACTTAATTCGCTAAAAAGACATTTTTCATACGAGGTGCCTCTTTCGAAAATTCAAAAATTTCTAGGCAAAATTTGCAGAAATCTTCAAGGAGAACTACGTATTTTGTTAATTTAGTATCTATTGCTCAAATAAAGTCATTAATCGAGGGAGCGCTATTTTCAAAATAAAAATGTTTGATTTTAAACAATAAGAAAAAAAATTTAATAAAAAACTTTTCTTACTCGTGTATTCTTAGAAATTAAATATAGTCAGAAAAGTTCTACAAAACTTTTTCTAAAATTATAACTGTTGATTTTTTTACAAAGGTTTATATATTCCTTTATTGGAAAAGGTTATTAAAAATTTATATTACTGGACTTTTTTTCGGCAGAATTTTCTCCTCAGATGCTGTCATAATATTTTTTTGATACGCAATTAAGAAAATCGTGGAAGCGTGTCTTTCAAAAAAAAATTCCAGTCTTATTTTTTGTATTCTTCTTTAAATATAATAGGCTTTTTTTCTTAAAACCTGAGTAAAAAATTATTATGAAATTTTGTTTCAAAATGTAAAGTGTTTAATATACAGAGGTTTTTGTATATTTGAAAACAAAATTCTAACACAGAAAAAGTTGTTGAAAAATTTTTTTAATCACCTTTTCATCTCAGATTGTAGTTAAATGATGCTGGTATGATTTTAAAAATAAAAAAAATGATGAAAAAAGCTTAAAGTTTTGAAAAAAGAGCTTACAATTGTAAGAAAAATTTTATGAAAATAAATTTTGTATTCGGAATTTTTTTTTGCTTGAAAGGAAATGTTACGACAACATGAAGTAGTATCTAATAAATATCATCCAACTTCAAGGATCTTTTGAGAAAAGATTTTTGAGCCTCGCCGTACTCTCTCGTCTCAGGAATATAATAAAAAATGAGTTTTTAACAAAATTCTTGAATTTTCTACAAAGTAGATAATTTTTAAGGAAGCAGTTCAACAAAAACATGAATTTTCAAACAAAGAGATGAATTTTCAACTAAAATTATGAATAAAATGAGAAATTTTCATAAAAATAGTTGAATTTTCAACCAAAAGCGATAAATTTTCAAATAAAAATGACAAATCTTCAACACAGGAAGATTAAGCAGTTAAGAAAGAAAAAAATTTTAACCAAATTTTTGAATATTCAAGTCAAAAAGAGGAATTTTCAACCCAAAACATGAGTTTTAACAAAAAAGTTAATTTTCAACCAAAAGATTATTTTTCAACCATATCGCTGAATTTCAAAGCAAAAAGGATGACTTTAACGTAATCATTAAATTTTTAATACAAAAAAAAATTTTCCACAGAATACATGACTTTTCAACTAAAAAAGGTAAATTTTCAACCAAAAATGGTGTTTTTACATTTTCAAAATAAAAAATTAATTTAAAACACAGCAACAAATTTGAAACATATGTCAATACATTTGTATACAATGAGATGAATTTTCATCTAAACTGATGCACCTCCAAACATAAAATAAATTTGTATCAACCAAAAATTATTTGAAAAAAAACGAATTTTCAACAAAATGGTTTCATTTTCACCAAAATATTTCAATTTTAAACGAAAAAGATGAATTTTCAAACAAGAATCTTAATTATTTTACCAACAAAGACGACATTTTAAGACAATTAATAATTTGTTATCAACTGAGAAAGACAAATTTTCAACAAAAAATACATAGTTGAATTTAAAATTACAAAAATTAATTTTTAATTTTAAAAAACGAACTGCCAAGAATATAGTTTAATGTTCAAACAAAATATTTTGAATTAAACTCAAGAATCTTCTAACAGAAGAATGAATTTTCAAGAAGCTAGTTCGCATTTCAACCTTGCAGTTGAATTTCAAATTAAAAAATCTGCGAGCTACGCGCTCGGTCTTCGTATTTCTTCCACATTTGTGCACAGAATTTTTTTAATTAAATGTCAAATCATCGACAACTCTAATTTGGTGATTGTGAATAATGTTTTGTTAAAGCTCCTTCGGATTTAACGAATACATTCTCATCACCTACCTCGTGCTTCGCTCTCGATTTTGTCCAAAATGCGAAATTTTCTACATTATATGTTCAACATTATTATCTCAAATGTGTATTACATTTATTTATGTACCTCGGCTTGTGATTGCTTATTTAGATACTGAAAAATAAAGTACAAATTGTATTTAGCATGATAACTTTAATATTTGTTCATGATTTTGAATTTAATTCTATCCTCAGCTACCGTGAAAATTTTATTTCATTTCAATAAATTTATGTTATTACAATTTTATTGCAACTTGTGTCGTTTTTCCATAAATTTAATTTGTTTATGTTCAATGTTATTTTTTACGATTTGAATCAAAAATATGCATCCTAGCGTAAAGTGGTTCTAAGAAAATTTTTTAATGTAATTTAGGCGAACAATTTTGTTATATAAAATGTTATTGTAGCGTGTATCGTTTTTCCAAAAAGTTAATTTTGTTATTTTAAATGTCTTTAAGTGTATGTATAATGTATTGAAGTTTATACAGAATTTGTAGATCTTTTTTGGTTGAACAACTTTGATCTATTCATCTTTTTTCGTACCTTGCGTCGTTCTTCCACAATTTTTTTCTTTATTGTTAATGTTATTTTTCACGTTTGAAACAAAAATTACGCATCATATCAAAAAATGATTAATGAAAAATGTATAGCTTTCTCCCCAGTGAAACACTTCTGTCTATTAATTTTTTTCGTGATTTGTGTCGTTTGTCCAAGAATGTAAGTGATTTTATTCTAAAATCAGTTTTGTACAAATGAAAAAAAACTACGCGTTCCATCAGAAATTGATTTACAACAAATTTGTAGATCTTCGCTCCGTGTAAAATTTTTGTCTTCTTATCTTCTTTCGTATCTCGTATACTTTGACCGCAAAATGGAATTTTTTATTTTTCATTATTTTTTTTGTGCGATAAAAATTTGAATTTTCGATTTTTCAAGAATATTAAAAAAAAATCTCATAACAATATTGTAGAGTGTTTAAAAATAAATATTTTTCTATGCTTGACTTTTTTGATATCGTCCGTTGTTTGGCTTAAAATGTTCATTTTCGTTTGTTTTTTGAAATTTTGTAAACGCTATAATTCCGGTAATTTTTCTTCTATCAAAAGAAATCATGTGCTCTCAAAAATTTTCAAAATGTGCTCACTTTTTGAATTTTTATCCAGAATGGCTGTCTAACGAACTTGACCTTCATTCCGGGACACTTAAGAAGTATACCAAAGTCCAATCCAAGAAGTTAATTCTTTTGAAAGTTATCGTGCTAGCAAAATAAAAATCTACAGACTAACAGACAGACATTTTGTAAAAACCTGTTTTTTGGGTTCAGGGGGTCTCAAAACGTGGAAACTTGATAAAAACGGGTGGGAGGGGGGTCAAATTTTACACAAATCTAATACCTTCTCATTATAGAACGAGAATGTAAAAAAATTTTAAAAAGTATTTCGCCTTGAATTCTCATCGAAGAAGATTAATGTTTTACCAACAAAGACGAATTTTCAGCAACTTGCCTGGTAGCTGATTTTGTAGGGGATAAGCGAATAAATCCTCTAGATCAGAATTATAATTTCCTCTGATTGAATTATCATTATGTCGAGGGCTTGCTGATCGACTGTCGTCATTTTCTTCAACGTAATGATTTGAAGGTGGCGGCGAATTGCCCTGTGAACTTGAGCCTGGAAGAAGAAATATAAATTGGTAAATTCTAAACCTTATTAAAGGAATTACGTAGAAATACCATAAAAACAGTATAATGCGCTGCATATGGCTCTGATTCATGGTGGTCAAAAAACTAAATTTCCAAAATTCCCGGATTTTGCCCCGATCATTGATATTCAAAGACCAATATTATAATCTAGTAGCATTGTTAACGTATAATCTTTTATAAACATTTAAAATTAAAATTCAAAATTTACATATTTATTTCCACCAAGTAAGATGACTTTTCTACCATCAGAAATGAATTTTCAATCCGAAAGGACAATTTGTTAAGAAAACAGTTTAATTTTCGCCCAGAAATGATGACTTTTTAACAAAATAATTAACTTTTCAACAAAACAGTTGAATTTTTTATCAAAAACTATGACTTCAACAAATTAATGGAATTTTGAAGAAAATAGTTACATTTTCTAACATTTCCCACCATAATAAAAAGCGATTTTCAAACAAAGAAATGAAGTTTCAACTGAAATGTTAAATCTACAAAAGAAGAATTGTTTTTGAGCAAAGTGGTCTAATTTCCAACTAATTAGTTCAATTTCGCACTAAGGAAGATACATTTTCAACGAGTAATGTAATAGTAGACACTTAAAACAAAGCAAAATTTGATTTTGAAAAAAAACAACAGGAAAAGTGCACCAAAATAGATGAATTTTCAACAAAATTTTTGAATCCTCAACCAAAGATGACTGCTTTTGAACCGAATAGTTGCATTTTTATCCAAAAATGATCTCAATTTCTAGTAAAACAAATAAACTTTCAGACGAAAAAGACGAAAAAGACGAATTTTCGATAAAATAGTTAAATTCTCAACCAAGAAATATTTCGGTTGAATTTTGAACAATTAAATACGAATTTCCAATTAAAAGTTAGTTTTTCACCAAAATAGATGAATTTCCTGCAAAAAAAAAGAATTTCCCACAAAGTAGTTGAATTATCAAATAAATAGAATGTCTTTTTCACAAAATTGTTGAATTTTTACCAAAATACGAGTAATACATTTTTTAACTGAGAATATAATTTTCAGGACGAAACTCTATTTTCCAAGTTTTCTATATTTTCCCTCACCAACTGTTCATTTCCGTTCACAATTAATATTCAAAGACCAGAATCACGACCTTGTGATATTTTTAACAGAATCTTTCATATTCAGAATAAAAAGATTTCAAATAAAAATTTAGGATTACTCCAGTTAAAAAAATAAATTTTCAGTTAGAAACCAACAATTTTTCAAAAAAATATATTTTGCAAAAAAAATAGAATTTTCAGAATTTTGTTAAATTTTCTACAAAACAGATCAATTTTCGACAACGAAAGGTAATTTTCAACCATCTAGTTGAATTTTCTTTCACACAGTAGCTTAATTTTCAACCAATAAATTACTTTCTCAACAAATTGTTCAATTTTTAACCAAATACTTGAATTTTCAACCAAAAACCTATTTTTGAACTGAAAATTTTAATTCTCTAACAAAAAAGAGGAAATTTTCGCAAAAGATAATAATATTCAACCACATAGTTGATATTTTTACTAAAAGAGATTAAATTATAATGTTAATTGGAATAGTTAAATTTTCAATTAAATAAAATAATTTTCAAGCAAAAAAAACGAATTTTCAACAAGAAATATAAGTTTTCAAGCAGAGAAGAATATTGTTTGTTCCAGTAAAGACAAATTTCTTACAAAATTCATAAATGTTTAAATAAGAAAGATCAATTTTAAATCAAAAACAGAATAGATCAATTTTAAGACAAAAATGCAAATTTCCAACCAAGAATATTGATTTTCTACCGAAAAATACGAATTTTCAACTAAAGAAGATCAACTTTCTAACAAAAAATGGAATAGTTTGATTTTCTGTTGAGAACATTTGTTTTCAGACGAACAAACAAATTGTTTAACAGAATAGTTAGAACCCAATTACTTAAATTAAATAGGATTAGAAGATCAATATCCAGATAAAAGTTAATTTTTCAACAAAAAAAAATGATTTTTTAACAAAATAGTTGAATTTTCAAATAAAAAAGATAAATTTTCACCAAAAAATGGAATGGTTACATATTTGATACAAAAATTAATGTTTGAGAAAGGAGTTCAATCGACCCTCAGTTAAAATAATATTTGGATGTTGATGGTGAAATTGGCTTTAGGGTCACAAACAATAGAAATCAATTTATCATTGAGTCAGACGTTTCGGCCTCGATTATCGGGCTTCATCAGTGATTTATTTCTGAAATATGGTACAAAAAATTTTTTGTTGATTCCTGGAAAGATATAATTTTATAGTAAAAAAGAAAATTTTGTATAACAAAAATTAATTTTTTTGGAGATGCAAATGAAGAAAAAAGTTCTTTCCATAATACAAAAGTTAAAGTTATATGGGCATGGTTAAATCATAAGGATAATACTTTAAAAAATTTACAGAAGTTATCAAAATTTGTCGGAATCATCAATAGGAGGGAAAACTCGCCTTACAAATTCATAAGAAGGAGGTTGAAATTAGTGAATGAGATCATTCAACACTTTTAAAAAGCTTTACTTTATGGCGTTTTTTAAAAAACGTAAACACAACAAGTAAAGTCTTTTAAGAGTGTTCAGTGATCTAATTAGTATTTTTAAAAGTGTTGAATGGTCTCATTCATTAATTTCAACCTCCTTCTTATGAATTTGTAAGGTTAGTAAATTTTTTTAATTTGTAATATTCTTATGATTTAACCATGTTCAAATAACTTTAGGTTTTGTGTTGTAAACAAAATTGTTGTCTTCATTTACATCTCTATAACAATAAATTCATTGGTCAATGCAAATAATTTTCTTGTCTACATTTACATCTCCAAAAAAATTAATTTTTGTTATACAAAATTTTCTTTTTTACTATAAAATTATATCTTTCCACGCATCAGCATAACTTTTTTTGTACCATATTTCAGATATAAATCACCGACGTGGGCCCATAATCGAGGCCGAAATGTCTGACTCCATGATAAATTCATTTCAATTTTTTTGTGACCCTAAAGCCGATTTTACCATCAATATCCAAATATTAAAAATTAATGTGTAAAAAGAACTATTCACAAAAAAATTGTTAAATTTCCTACAAAAAAGACGAATTTTCCACGATAAAAATTAATTGTATACCAAATAGTTGAATTTTCTACCAAACAAGTTGAATTTTTACCAAATGATTCAATTTTAAACAAAAACATAAATTTTCAAGGAATTTGGAACAAAGTAGTGCCACTGTAAACCAAGTAGTTTATCTAGAAGAGATTAATTTGCAATCGAAAATAGAATAATTAAATTTCAAGCTCAGGAAAATAATTTGAAAAAAACGAATTTTCAACAGAAAAGATGAATTGGCAAGCAAAAAGGAATTTTCAACACATTAGTTAAATTGTTTACCAAAATACTTTAATTTTCAACAAAAAATATAAATTTTGAAGCAAAAAGATGAAACTAATTCTAAGCTAAAATTATCATGGTAAAATTTTTTATCAAGTAGTTTAATGTTACAAAAAATAGTAGAATTTTCAACAAAAGATATGAATTTTCAATCAAGAAGATTAACTTTCTACCAAAAATGACGAATTTTCCATTGGGTCTAAAATTGATACAGCATGAAAAAGCTCCTATAGCTAAGAAACCCTTCCTAGCAAGCGCTCGGCGCCTACTTTGCAAATTTGCAACCTAATAGTTGAATTATCAAATTAAAAAGATGTTTTTTAAACCAAAAATGGAATAATTGCATTTTTAATTTAACAAATTAATTTGCTACCAAACAAAATGGATTTAAAAAAATAGTTAAACTTTCTACAAAAAAGAGGAATTTTCAACGACAAACATTATTGCTAACAAAATAGTTGATTTTTCTACCAAAGTAGTTGACTTTCTGATAAAAAATATTACTTTTTCACGAAATTGTTGAATTTTTAATCAAACTGGATTCCTTCAGCTCAGAACTAGATTGCGCCAGATTTCAAGTAGATTATTTTGAATCACAAGTGAACTATTGAAATTACAAGCGGATTATTACATATGAGATGTGGATTACTGAGGAGTACTTGGATTACTCCGAAATAATTTAATTAAGCCGGATTATAAGTGGATTACACCGGATTACTAGTTGGGATAACCGAGCGGTCCAGCGATATAGCTCCAGTTTCAGTTAAAAATGAATTTTTACAAAAAAAAAACAACAAGTTTTTAACAAAATAGCTAAATTTTCCACCAAAGAGATGAATTTTCAACAAGACGTTTGATTCCCCAATCAAAAAAGACATATGAAAAAAATTCTTTAATTATTAACAAGGTAGAATTATTTTGCTGGAGTGGGGATGCCCCTGAGCACTTGAAAATAAAGTTTTCAATTTTAATTTTTAAAATACATAGCCACACCGTAAATTAAATTCCGCATCTTTTTTTTCTAATAAAAACAGTTGTAGCTTCTTTACTTCCCGAATTATTTATGAAAAACTGGTTTTTCCTCGGATTAAAATATTTCGCCTTTTTTCACTTTAACTCGCAACTTAGTCGGCACTTTTTAATATTTTAAATTGAAATCATGAGAAGTATGCATTGACATCTTCTGCGACCGATGACGTTAGCAAAGGTTGAAAATGTTCATTTGAGAAAAAGTTAATAATTTTTTGCCGAGGCGTTGCACAATTTGTGAACAAAGAACTTTGATCGTTTCAGGAGTCAAGGGAATTTTGAGCAAGCAAAAACTGTCAGTGAGAAGATGGCAAGATGGGACACCTTTGAGAGCAGGCGAGTTTTTTTGCAATATCTCGGTCAATTTTTGAGCTAGGAAAAAGAGAAAAAAAGAAATTGTAGGGGTTTTCAAGCCCTATAAACCTATATAGCCGAAAAAAATGTTGGCGCGAAATTCAAATTTTTACAGTAAAACACGATGGAGTGGTTGGTTTCATCGTAGGAATTATGTAGGAAGAGCTAGAGGCGAAAAACGCGGTTTTTAGTGGTTTTTATTTTTTTTGAGATCGTTCCTCCACTTTTAAAAATCTGAAAAAAAATCACAGGAATTTTCGAGCCAAAAATACACAACATATTTTTTTTCTTTTTCCTAGCTCAAAAATTGACCGAGATATTGCAAAAAAACTCGCCAGCACTCAAAGGTGTCCCATCTTGCCCTATGGGGATCTAGGGGTCTGAAAATATAGGAAAAGGGGTTTCTTTACATGCCGAATATGATGTTGTATTTAGTTATAGAGGTTCCTTACAAGGCAGATTTGACTATCTTATCCGGCTAGGTCAGGAAGTTTCAAAGAAGTTTTCTGGAAATTTTTAGCTCAATTGCAATAGTAGTTAACAAACTGTTTATGTTTTAATTTTCCGACGCGATCGATTTTCTCTCGAGTGTTAAATTTTTGGTAGTATTAAAATAAAAATATATAATAAATAAACCCAAGGAGACAATAACAAAATTAAAGAGGAAATACTATATTTAGCGCAGATTTTAATTGGTAAATATTAATTACCTCAATAAACACATAAAATGCAAGATTTTCAATTTTAACTCAAAAAATAATTTTAGGTAAATTTGCTGGCAAATTTAACCAGACTTTCTCTAGGTAAAGCTTATGATTATCACTTTAAAAAAATAGTAGCTTTATTATAAATATGATCTGTAATTTTTTTAAAGTAAAAACCGTCACTGCATTTATATTATGAAATTTTTCACATGTTTCATAATACGTATTCAGATATAACTTTAAAAAATGAAAAGATTATGTAATATTTCAATGATTATTTTTGGTTCAAAAAAATCACAAAGTGTATGCAGGTATGCTTAAAAATAGAGGTGAGACTTTTTTTCATGGTTGAATTTTTTTTTTCAATTATGGTACTCCAGGCTACGTTATGTTTCAGTAAGTGACTTTAAATTTTTTTTCATCACTGTTAAATAAATTCCTAAAAATTATAAACAATATAATTGTTTAAAAAATTACTTTGAAAAAAAAATTTTCAAAAACACCTGGAGATATCGCCTATATGAATTTAGGGATATCTACACTGTTTTGATAGGACTTATAGTTTCATTTATAATTAAGGTTCAATTTTCAAATACATATGCTGCATGGCGTAACGTGCAGGAGTGAAGGTGGAGGGGATAAAAACAATAGAGAATTGATTAATTATTGATAAGTGAATGTTTGGGCAGCTTGAGTAATGATTTACGCTTGTGTTGGTATATGTTTTGCTAATATTTTTGTCACTAAACTTGAAAAACCTGGAAAAATGTTAATAACAATGTTATTGTTTAAATAAATTTTTTATTACAAAAATAAACAAAGCACCTGGAGATATGTTAATGAGGAATCTTCCTATATTCTTGAAATTCCTTCACAACTAATACTTTTGTTTATAAAAAAGGAACAATGTTAATTAACAAGGTAATTGTTTCAAAAATGACTTTAAAAAAAAATGAAAAAGCACCCAGAGATATGGCTGAGACGAATCCAGTGCTGTTTTTAGTTTTTTGCTAGGACTATTACTTGATTTTTAATTCAAGGTACAAATTTCAGATGTATATGCATAGCTAACTTCTGGGTCGTAAAATTGAAACATTAAAAGTTTTCTTTCTACTCTTTTAATTGAGCTAAAAATTTCCAGAAAACTTCTTTGAACCTTCCTGGCCAACTGTTTCACTAACAGTTTTTGCTTGCTCAAAATTCGCTCGACTCCCGAAATGATCAAAGTTTTTTGTGCACGAATTGTGCAAAACCTTGGAAAAAAATTATTAACTTTTTTTCAAATAAACATTTTCAATTTTTGCTGACGTCATCGGTCGCAGAAGATGTCAATGCATGCTTCTCATGAATTTTACTTTAAAATATTGAAAAGTGCCGTCTTCGTCGCGAGTTGAAGTGAAAAAAGGCGAAATATTTTAATCAGAGGAAAAAACTGTCTTTTTTATAAATAATTCAGAAAATAAAAAAGCTACAACTTTTTTCATGACAAGAAAAAGATGCGAAATTCAATTTATGATCTGGATATGTATTTTAAAAATTAAAATTCAAAGCTTCATTCTCAAGTACCCAGGGGTCTCCCCACTCCAGCAAAATAATTTTATATCTCCTTTTTGCATCCGGCGCCTCAATTATGCATCTCCATCAAAAAAATAAATTTTTAATGAAGTTGTTCGCCTTGAATTTACAACGAAGACGATTAATGTTCTCCCAAAAAAGACGAATTTTCAAAAAAATAAATGTATTTTCAACAACTTGCCTGCTTGCCTCTGCTCATCGTTTTTTTTCTGCCTAGCTTCTCTCCTGAGTGTAACCGCGGATTTTTGTTTATGATTAATATGTTCGCTGATTGATTCGGGTTTACGTGGAGGTCTTGCTAATCGATTGACTTCATTTTCTTCAACGTCATGATTTGAAGATGGCGGCCAATTGCTCTGTGAATTTAATTCTGTAGGAAGAAATATAAATTGCTGAGTTATTATCCTCATCAAAAGAATGACGTAAAAAGACAATAAATATAAGGTAATAGGCTGTACACAGCTCTGATTCAGGGTGATCGAAAAACTTAATTTTCAAAATTCCCTGATTTTCCCCTGACCATTGACATTCAAGGACCACTATTTTATAGATGACTCTTCTACCATGAAAGATGAATTTTCAATCCGAAAGGACAATTTTTCAAGAAAACCGTTCAATATTTGACCACAAAAGATGACTTTTTAACAGAATAATTAAATTTTTGACAAACTGCTTAAATTTTTACCAAAATCGCTGAATTTTCACGCGACAAAGATGAATTTTCTACCAAATGATCGAATTTTCTGTCGAGGTAGACGAATGTTTGACAAAATGGTTGAATTTTTGACCAAAAAATGTGACTCTTACAAAATACTTGAATTTTTAATGAAAAAGTTACATTTCATAAAATTTTTTACCATAATAAAAGAGAATTTTCAAACAAAGGAATGAAATTTCAAGTGAAATAATGAATCTGCATAAAAAAAATGATTTTTTAGAAAAGTGGTTTCACCTTCAACCAATTAATTCAATTTTGCACTAAAAAAAAATAATTTTTCAACAAATAAAGTAATATTAGACATTTGAAACCAATCAAAATTTAATTTTGAGTAAAAAACAGTGGAATTTTACCAAAAAAGACGAATTTTCAACAAGAATGTTTGAATCCTCAACCAAATATGACTAATTTTCAACCAAACAGTTGCATTTTTGTCCAAAAAAGAACTCAATTTCTACTGATACAGATACATGTTCAGACCAGAAAGACGAATTTTCAAGAGAATAGTTGAATTCTCAACCAAGGAATATTTCACTTGAATTTTCAACATTAAAATACGAATTTCCAATAAAAAGTTAATATTCTACCAAAATATATGAATTTCCTGACAAAAAAGACCGATTTTCAACAAAGCAGTTGAATTTTAAATTAAAGAGGATGACTTTTTAACAAAATTGTTGAATTTTCATCAAAATAATCAATTTCTCAACTAAAAATATAATTTTCAGAATGAAACTTCATTTTCAAAGTTCTCTTAGTTTTCCCTGACCAATCGTTCATTTTCCCGTAAAATCAATATTCAAAGACCAGAATCTCAATCTTGTGACATTGATAAAAATAATTTCAAATAAAAATTTAGGAATAGCCAATTTATTATAGTTAAATTTTCCATCAAAAATATGAATTATCAACCAAGAAGATTGAGTTTCTACCGAAGAAAACGGATTAGTCCAAAATACTGAGATTACCCCGTGTTACTTGAATTGATCCGCATTTCAAGTGGATTACACCGCTTGAAAAATAAATTTTCAGTTAGAAAAGAACAATTTAAAAAAAAAAAAGATTTTTTGGCAAAAAAATGGAATTTTCCAAATGTAGTTAAACTTTCTACAAAAAAGACAATTTTTCAACAAAATGCATAAATTTTCGACGGCAAAAACCGAAAAATTACTTTCTCACCATATTGTTGAATTCTTAACCGAATACTTAAATTTTTAACCAAAAACATAGCGTTTCAACCGAAAAGAATAGTTTTCTACCAAACAGACGAAAGTTTAACAAAATATATTAATATTCAATCGAATAGTTAATATTACAACTAGAAGAGATTAATTTACAATCGAAAATGGAATAGTTAAATTTTCAGTTAAATAGAATAATTTTCAAGCAAAAAAATGAATTTTCAACAAGAAAGATAAATTTTCAAGCAAGAAGCTTATTTTTTGTTCCAATAAAGGCAAATTTTTTACAAATGCATGAATTTTCAACTAAGAAAGATCAATTTTGAATCAAAAAAAAACTAGATCAATTTGCAACCCAAAATATGAATTTCCAACTAAAGAAGATCAACTTTCCAACAACAAAAATCAAATAGTTAGATTTTCTGTTAAGAAAATTTGTTTTGAAAGGAACAAAAAAATTGTTTATCATAATAGTTAGAAACTATTCGGAATACATATGTAAATTAGTCCGAGGTATCCGGAATACAAATGGATCACATGTAGATGTCTCCGGGTGAGAACATGATTATGCCGGATTGGAAGTTCAATGTTCAGACAAAAATTAATTTTTCAACCAAAAAGCAATGATTTTTCAACGAAATAGTGAAATTTTCAAGCAAGAAGATGAATTTTCAATAAAATTGTAGAATCCTTAAAAAAAGTAGTATTTAATAAAATACATGCATTTTCAACCAAATAGACGAATTTTGAATTTAAAAAAATATATAAATTTTCAACAAAAAATTGAATTTTTACATTTTCTATTTTAAAAACTAATTCTTTACCAAAAAAAAAGCCGAGAGTCTACACGGAAGGATTTCGTAGCCTATTAAGACGTTATATAAGTCTCAACAGAATCATAAAACAATAGTATATTGTGTATCGAGGGCGTAAAGAAGGCTATTTTGACGAGTGTGAAGTTGCCGCCCGAGCGAAGCGAGGACGGCAGTCGCACGAGGCAAAATAGCCGTACGCCCTTGATACACACCATACTTTTTGTCCTACCCTTTTTGAAAACAAGCATGTTAAGCAGATTGAGGATGTTTCATGTACATGAAAATTTTAGATTATAAGTGAAAGAAAGAAATAGCGTACACTGTAAAAACTATAGATCTCCTTTTTACGGTATCATTTTTTTCGTGTCCTGTTTTTGAATAGGATAACTTCATGCTGTTATTTTTAATGTAAAACAAATGAATCTGGGTTCCGACCAGCGGTCTCAATTTAGTACAACTCGAGACTATTTTTTCTGAGTCTTATTGTAATACCTGAAACTAGCCCTGAAATAATACTTTATTTTTACAGTGTACTTTGCAGGAGTAAGATTGTGGGGTGCAGCGATACACTTTTTTTATAGATAAAGATAATTATGTGTAGTGGGCGTAAAGTTTTATGTAGCGGACGTAAAGTGTTATTTAGCGGGGGTAAAGTGTTATGTAGCGGGCGTAAAGTTTCATGTTGGCCCGGCGGCGGAGTGCGCATGTGCGAACGTCACTGGGCTGGAAGCGGCCACATTACGCCTGCCTCACGTGCATGCAATGGCGCGTTTTCAAGGGGGGTCGGACAAAAAGGAATTTTCAACCAAAAATATAAATTTTGAAGCAAAACCATGAACTAACTTCTTAGTTCAAAACATTATGATAAAAGGTTTGAAAAAGTAGTTTAATGTTACAGAAAATAATTGAATTTTTAACAAAAGATATGAATTTTTGATATGATATGATATGATATTTTCAACAAAATTATTTAATCCTCAAACGAAAAAACGAATTTTCAACAAAAAGTAGACTCTTCATAGACTCTTCACTTAAAAAGGATAATTTACATCAAAATTATTTATATGCATCAATGTGGATTCACTTTCAACCAAACAGTTTAATTTTCAACAAAAAACATGAATTTTTGAAGAATAAGGTTATTTTTCTACCGAAAAAGACAGATTTTCAATCAAATGCATGATTTTTAGGATTTCGTAGCCCCGGGCAGAAACCGTTATAGTTCGGTCGAGTGTCCATCCGTCTGTCCGTATATCTGTATGTCGTGCGGCTCAATATAAAATAGGGGCTCAAATAGACATGGAGACCAAAAATATAAGCACCTTGAGCTACGAAACCCTCTCTAGCAGGCGCTCCACGTCTACTCTGACTAATTTTTTAACCTAGTAGTTGAATTATCAAATAAAAATCATCAATTGTCAACCAAAAATAGAATAATTACATTTCCAATTTTTAAAATTGATTTTTTACCAACCAAAATGGATTTAAGAAATAGTTACATTGTCTACAAACAAGACGAATTTTCAACGACAAACATCAATCGTGGACCAAATAGTTGCATTTTTTACCAAATTAGTTGACTTTTTAATCGAAAATATTACTTTTTCATCAAATTGTTAAAATTCTAATCAAACTGGATTGCTTCAGATTCGAACTGGATTAAGCCGGATTACAAGTAGATTATTTCGAATTACAAGTGAACTATGGGTATTACAAGTGGATTATTACATATTACATGTGAATTGCTCAGGAGTACTGGGATTACTCCGAATTAATTTAATTGAGCCCGATTATAAGTGAATTACACCGGATAATTGCATCTCTTAAAATTTATGATAAAAATCCAAATATGTCCGTCCTGCAGACGGAGTCAAGATTGAGAACTATAAATTAAATAATATTTTAAAACTGTCTTCACGAAACATCTGGCCTTTTTTCCAATATTTTCAACATAATTTGGTAACTACGTA
>CAKNYM010050631.1:300650-313277 GCA_932195095.1 Andricus curvator
TATGATAAAAGTTTCTAAAAAGTAGTTTAATGTTACAAAAATAATTGCATTTTTAACAAAAGATATGAGAAAAAAGTTGAATAGTTCAACTTTCGGTTAAGAAATAAAAACTCACGAAAAAAGCAGAATTCAACAAAAGACATGAATTTTCGACAACTTGCCTGCTCGCTGATTTTGCAGGCGCTGAGCGAATGATCTCTGCCTGTTTGCACTCCTGACAGCCAAGCTGGAGCCTGGATAAAAATTATAATGGTTTCTGATAGAATTATCAATAGGTGGAGGGCTGGCTGATCCACTGACTTCATTTTCTTCACCGTAATGAGTTGAAGGTGGCGGCCAATAGCTCTGTGAACTTAATTCTGCAAAAAGAAATATAAATTGGTGAACTCTAAACCTTATTAAAGGAATTACGTAAAAAGACAATAAATATAGGGTAACGCGCTGTATATGGCTCTGATTCAGGGTGGTCGAAAAAATTAATTTTTGAAATTCTCTGATGTTTCCCGGACCATTGATTTTTTCTACCATCAAATATGAATTTTCAATCTGGAAGGGCAATTTTTCAAGAAAACAGTTTAATTTTAGGCTTTAAAAAAATACTTCGATTTTGAACAGGATAGTTACATTTTCTAAAATTTCCTACCATAATAAAAAAGAATTTTCGAATCACGGAATTAAGTTTAAACTGAAATGATGAATCTACATTTAAAAAATGATTTTTCAGCAAAGTGGTGTAAACTTCAACGAATTAGTTCAATTTTTCACTAAGAAAGATACATTTTCAACGAATAAAGTAATAGCAGACATGTAAAACAAACAAAAATTTAATTGCAAATGAGAAACAGTTGAATTTCCACCAAAATAGACGAATTTTCAACAACATTTTTGAATCCTCAACCAAAGATGACTAATTTTCAACCAAGCAGTTGCATTTTTATCCAAGAAAGAACTCAATTTCTGCTAAAACAGATACATTTTTGGATCAAAAACACGAATTTTTAATGGAATAGTTGAATTTTCAATCAAGGAATATTTCGGTCTAATTTTCAAACAATATAATACGAATTTCCAATAAAAAGTTAATTTTCTACAAAAATATATGAATTTTTAGCCAATAAAGACAAATTTTTAACAAAGCAGTTGAATCCCAAACTAAAAAGGATGACTTTTTAACAAAATTGTTGATTTTGCAGCAAATTAGTAAATTTTTTAACTAAAAAGATCATTTTCAGGAGGAAGCTTCATTTTTAAAGTTCTCTAAATATTCCTTGACCAATTTTTCATTTCCCCTGACAATTATTACTCAAAGAATAGAATCTCACCCTTGTGACATTTTTAATATAGAATCTTTCATAATCCGAATAAAACACTATCAAATCAAAATGTAGGATTGGCCCATTTATTTTGGTTGAATTTTCAACCAAAAATATGAATTATCAACTAAGAAGATTGATTTTCTACAGAAAACGACGGATTACTTCAAAATACTGGGATTACCTTCGTGTTACTTGAATTAATCCGCCTTGCAAGTGGATTTTGAATATTCAGTTGAAATTTCAACAGAAAAGACAAATTTTCAACCAAAAACATACTTTTCGGCCAAAAATTTCAATTCTCTACCAAAAACGACGAAATTTTAATAAATTACGTTAATATTCAATCGAATTGATAATATTTTAACTAAAGGAGATTAACTAATATCATAAGAAAAGTAGTTAGACTCACAGTTCAATAAAATAATTTTCAAGACAAAAAATGAATTTTCAACAAGAAAGATAAATTTTCAAGCAAGAAAGTTTTTTTTTTCCTATAAAGACAATTTTTTTACAAAATACATGAATTTTCAACTAAGAGAGATCAATTAACAGAACAGTTCGAAACAATTTGTAATACATATGTAACTTACCTCCAGGTATCTGTATTACAAATGGATTACAAGTAGATATCCCGGATGAGAACAGGATTACTCCGGTTTACAAGTTAATCCTTTCAGACAGTGAGTTACTTCGGAATACTATGAATTCTCCCAATTACTTGAATTAAACTGGATTAGAAGTTCAATGTTCAGATAGAAATTAATTTTTCAACCAAAAGGCAATGATTTTTCAACATAATAGTTAACTTTTCAACGAAAGAGATGAGTTTTCAATAAAATTGTTGAATCCTTATCAACATAAAAATGAATTTTCGACAAAACAGTTGACTCTCGAATCAGAAAAGATAATTTTTAACAAAATTGTTTAATTTTCAAGAAGCTTTTTCAACCAAATAGTTGAATTTTCAAATTTGAAAAAATATTGAAACAATAAAATTTCAGATTAAAATTCAAAATTTATTTATTTCAACTTTGTAAGATGACTTTTCTACCATCAAAGATGAATTTTCAATCTGGAAGGACAATTTTTCAAAAAAAAAGTTGAATTTTAGACCAAAAATGATGACTTTCTAACAAAATAATTAAATTTTCGACTAAAAAAGATACATTTCTTAACCAAAAATGGAATAGTTGCATATTTAATTTAAAAATTACTTTTAAAAAATCGAATTTTCAAAAAAATCGTTAAATTTCCTAACAAAAGGTCGAATTTTCCATGAAAAAAATTAATTGCAAATGAAATAGTTGAATTTTCTACCAAACCAGTTGAATTTTTAACCAAATAATTGAATTTTCAACTAGAAACATAAATTTGCAATGAAGTTCTAACAGAGTGGTGCGATTGTCGACCAAGTAGTTTAACTAAGAAAGATTAATTTAAAATCGACAATAGAATAATTCAGTTTTCAGCTCAAGAAAATAAGTTTAAGCAAAACGAATTTTCAACAAAAAAATATAAATTTTCCTGCAAAAAGTTAATGAAATTTTCAGTTTGAAACATTATCGTAAAATTTTTTACAAAGTAGTTTAATGTTACAAAGAACAGTCAAATTTTCAAAAAAAGATATAAATTGTCAATCAAGAATTTCTACCAAAAAAGACGAATTTTCCACTAAAAAAGATAAATTTTTAACAAAAAATAGAATAGCTAAATTTTTTATAGAAGAGATGAATTTTCAACAAAATAATGTTATCATCAACCGAAAAAACGAATTTTCAACAAAAAAAGTAGACTCTTCAATCAAAAAGGATAATTTACATCAAAATTGCTTACTTTCATCAACGTGAATTAACTTTCAACCGAATAGTTCAATTTTCAACAGAAAATATGAATTTTTGAAGAATAAGGTTAATTTTCTACCGAAAAAGACAGATTTTTAATCAAATACATGATTTTTAGGATTTCGTAGCCCCGGGCTACTGACATAGGGCCCAAAATAGACATAGAGCCCAAAATAGATATAGAGCCCAAAATTGGCATAGGGTCCAAATTTCGTACGGGGCCCAAACCTGATATAGAACCAAAAATATAAGCACCTAAAGCTACGAAACCCTTCCTAGCAGGCGCTCGGCCTGCCTGTCTTATCTGCGTGGTATCAAGGGGTTGATTTTTAACATGAAGGGTTGGAGCCCAAAAAACATTGTTGGTATTTTTGAGGAACCCAAAAACCAGAGACACTAATGACACAGTAAGATTCTCGAAATGATTAGTTTTTGACAAAGTCATATCTACCTAGTATCAAGGGGTTGTTTTTTAGCGTTAGGGGTTGGAGCCCAAAAATTAGTGTTGGTATTTTTGAGTAGCCCAAAAATCAGAGATTCTATTAATACTGTAAAATTCACAAAAAGGTTATTTTTTGACAATGTAATATCTGCGTAGTGTCAAGGGTTTTTTTTTAACGTTAAGGTTCGGACCACAAACAACAGTGTTGGTATTTTTGAGGAGTTCAAAATTCAGAGACTCTATTTACACTGCAAAATTCTGGAAAATAATATTTTTTGATGAAGTCTTATCTGCGTGGTATCAAGGGGTTGATTTTTAAAATTAAGGGTTGGACCCCAAAAACCATTGTTGGTATTTTTGAGGAACCCAAAAAATAGAGACACTGATGACACAGTAAAATTCTCGAAATGATTATTTTTTGAAAAAGTCTCATCTGCCTCGTTTTCAAGAACAAATCTAAATTTCCTAGTCAATAGTTGAATTTTCAAAAAGGAATAAATTTTTCATTAAATTGTTGAATTTATAACTTAATAACTGAGCTTTCAACCGAGAAGATTAATTTTCTACCGAGAAAGACGAATTTCAGAAAAATACATGAATTTTCAACCAAGTAGTGGAGTTATCAAAATATTTCAATTTTTTACAAAAATGATTAATTTTCAACAAAGAATCATTTTTTATTCAAATTATTGAATTCCTACCCAAATAATTAAATTTTCAACCGAGGAGATTAATTTTCTACCGCGAAAGACAAAATTTTCAACAAAGAATATGAATTTCCAACCAAGTAGTTGAATTTCCAAAATAGTTAAATTTTCTAAAACAAAGTAGCTTAAACAGTAGCTTAATTTTCGTCCAAAAATCACGAAATTGTTGAATTTTTAACTTACCAATAGAATTGAGTAAAACAGCTATGGTCAGGACAGCGGTGTCAATAATGATCCACATTGTAGACAAGCACAGGTATAACGGTTCCTGTAAAAAAATATCGCGAACTCTGTGACTTTTATGCCTTGGAAAGGCTATTTTCCGACAGTGAGATCATTGTTTTTCCTAAAAGTGTATTCGTGAGCAGAAAAATTATCTTCATTTACGAAATGTGTACACCAAAGAGGCAATGGAAGCGATTTTATTGCTTTTATTACAGCAAATATAGTAAATTAAAATTCATATCCGTCTACGGACAGCCCCGAAGAAAAAGCAAATAGCGCAACAGAAAAATATCAGAAGAATGTCGATGATGGCATGGCCTCATTAAAGAAATTCAAAATTATGTCAATAGTAGCATGAGTTTTGAAAAAGGAGGAAAATAGTGTCATAAAATATACATCTCCAGAAAAACCTCGTGAAATCCTTTCGAATATTTTAAGATTTACCCTGAAAGCTTCAGAATCCGTTGAATTTTCAGCAAAAAACATGAATTTTCAACAAAATACATGAGTTTTCCGCAACAAAAGGAAATTTTCTGCTCAATAGTTTAATTTTCAATAAAGAACAAAATTTTTAACAATTTTTTTAATTTCTGACCAAATAATTGAATTTTCAAAAATTTCTACCGAGAAAGACGAATTTTCAACAATTAAAAAAAAATCATGTATAGTTTATACATAGTGTGAATGAACATGCATTTTCAACCAAGTAGCTGAATTTTCAAAATACTTAAATTTTCTACAAAAGAAGTCAAGCTTTCGAAAAAGAATACATTTTTCACCAAATTATTGAATTTCTAACAAAATAATTGAATTTGCAACCGAGAAGATCAATTTTTTACCACGAAAAACGAATTTTCAAGAAATAACAGGAATTTCCAACCAAGTACAGGAATTTTCAAACTATTCAAATTTTCTACAAAAAAGTCAAATTTTCAACAAAGAATAAATTGTTCACCAAATTGTTTAATTTCTAACCAAATAATTGAGTTTTCAACCAAGAAATTAATTTTCTACCGCGAGAGACGAATTTTCAAATAAATACAGGAATTTTCAACCAAGTAGTTGAATATTGAAAATAGTTCAATTTTCTACAAAAAAGAAGAATTTTCAACAACAAAAGTTAATTTTCAAACAAAAAGTTGAATTTTACACCACAGTAGCTTAATTTTCAAACAAAAATTACTTTCTCACCAAAGTGTTGAATTATTAACTTACCAATAGAATTAAGTAATTAATTCTATTTTCCGACAATGAGATCACTGTTTTTGGAAAAAGTGTACACAGGAAAATATCAGAAGAATGTCGAGGTTGAAATGACACTTATTTCGGAAATTCAAGATTGTGTCAAGAGTAGCATGAGTTTTGAAAAATAAGGAAAATAGTTTATGCAACATTCTACATTCTCATCAGAGATGGTATTAGATTTGTGGTCTTAATGTTTTTCACAATCACATAAATAAAAACATATTTTTAAAAATAATCCTAATGAAAAGGTTAGAATTATAAAAAAAATGGAAAAAAATTCTAAATAATAAAGCTGAAAACTCCCAGATTTTGACGATACCATTGAAGAACCGATTATAATGTAACACAAACATTTTAAATAATTAACAATACAAAAATGAATGAATGACCAAGCAACAATTTTCCTAATTGAAAAAATGTAACCACATCGAGGACGTTTACAAAGAAGCTAGAAAAGGAACAGTGAGAAAAAACGTCCCCGGTGTGGTTATATTTTTTCAAGTCGGAAAATTTTTGCTTGATAATTTATTTATTTATGCTTGCATAGTTAATTACTTAAAATGTTTGTTTTACATAAAGCTCGGTTGTTTAATGATTTCGTCAAAATCTGGGAGATTTCAGCTTTATTAAATACAATTTTTTCAATTTTTTTTATAATTCTAACTTTCTGTATTACTATTTTTAAAAATATGTTTTTATTTATGTGATTGTGAAAAACACTAGGACCGGAAGTTTTTTTTAATTTTTAAATTTTATAGTTGTTTTTTTTATAAATTATTGTTTGCATTATTTAATTTTTTTTAAATATGTTTTTCAACAAATTATTTAGTTATTTTATGCATTATTTAATTTTTTTCCAATTTTAATTTTAATGTTTTTTGTTTGAATATATTTTTTCAATATATTATTTCAAATTTTAATTAAAATGTTTTTTGTTTGAATATATATATATATATATATATATATATATATAATTTGAAAAAAGAGTTAAACAACCACCGCAGGGTCCCACTGAGAGCAACTGCCATCCAACAAAATCTCAATAGCCCCCAGTAGCACCGCGGTAAATCACACCTATGGCCACGTCTCACAACCGTGAGATGGGTGGTCATAGGCAACGACAAAATCACAACGACAGGCCGGCGAAACCCTCGTGTGTCTTGAGGACACGAAGCGACCCAAGGATGACAGCTTTCTGCATCCATCTCACAAGTGCCTTGGCATATTTTTGGCACGCGGGTATGGCTTTAAGGTTACGATCCAGTGATAGTTTCGCACCTCCGAGAGCACCTATCACAAGGACAATTACTTGTACCGAATATTTTGGGTACAGTCGTTGTAGCTCTCTTTTAAGGTCTTGATACCTCTCCTCTTTTTCTTTCTCCTTTGCAGTGATGTTGTGTTCGGACGGAGCCGAGAATTCGATCACGAATATAGTTCGTTTCTCGAAGTCTTGGACAATCGACTCTATCTCCTTTGGAGCATTCGGCAGGGCAGGGTCGCGGCCAACGCCGTAAGAGCGACAAAGATGGTAATAAAGCACTCTTAGGGCCGCATTATGTCTATAGATATACGTCGTTCCCGCGTGGGTCGGACACCCTGATAGTATGTGTTCTAGGTACTCAGCGTGTGCATGACACGCTCTGCACCTATCTCTGGGAACTGGGGCTATGTAGACTTATCTGCTGTGCAATACTATCAACATTTAGGTGAGACAAATCACTTTTATTACGAAATTTTATTGGAAAAACTGTAATTTGGTGATTGTGAATTCTCTTTTGTTAAACCCCATTCGGCTTTAAAGAACACATTCTCATCTTGTATCTCGTGCTTCGCACTCAATTTTGTCAAAAATGCAAACTTATCTGAGTTATGTTCAACTCTCTTATATCAAATGTGTATTATATTTATGTCTGTACCTTGATCCGCGGCTGCTTATTCAGATATTACAAAATAAAGTACAAATTTTATTCTTCATGATTACTTTAATATGTAATCCTTATTTTGCACTAATTTTAATTCTCAGCTACCCTGGAAAATGTATCATTTCAATAAATTTATATTATTATAATTCATAATCCCCATTGGTTTTGAAACAAAAGTATTTTCATTGTCTTGTTTTTATGATTAAAAAAAGTGCGCATCCTATTTAAAAAAAAATTTTATGAAACATTCTATTGCAACTTGTGTCAGTTTTCCATGCCTTTGATTTGTTTATTTTTAATGTTATTTGTTACGCATTAAACTAAAAATATGTGTCCTATCGTAAGGTGGTTCTAAGCAAATTTGCAGACATAATATAGGCGAAAGATTTTGTTAAATAAAATGTTATTGTAGCTTGTGTAGTTTAAAAAAAAAAATTATTTCTTATCTTATTTTTTACGATTAAAAGAAAATCTACTTATTCTATCTAAAAATTATTATTAACAAATTTCTAGATCGTTTTTGGATGAAGAACTTTTGTCTATTACTTTTTTTCGTACCTTGTGTCGCTTTTCACAAAATTTAATTTTTTTATTTTTAATGTTATTCTTTATGATTAAAGCAAAAACTACGCGTCCTATCAAGAAATTATTAATGCCAAATTCATATGAGTTTTTATTCCTTTTTGGAAGAGCAACTTTTGTCTATTCATTTTTTTCATAGATTGTGTCGTTTGTCCAAAAATTTAATTTTTTTATTTGTTTTTTATTCATATATATTTATTTATTCAGTTTATTTTATTTAAATCAAATTTTACATAAAACCAATACCTTCTAATTAGGATATGAATGTAAAAAAAATAAAACTCGTTGCAATCACCTCCGCGGGACTCGACTGGACTTTTTACCCTTATTTTATTATCATTACTCCACTGAGCTTGTATATCTTTATTTACTTTTCAGGGTTAACATAATATTAAAAAGTTTTAGCATAATAAGCAGTGGGTTAAATATTTTCAAAAAACTGCTCATCACGATGACAGCACATTTTTTGATAACTTGAAAATTGTGGCTCGTAGAGTAGCGGAGATGAATGAAAAATATATTGATTATAAGGCACTGGTTAAATAATGACTCCCCGTAAGATAAAATTTCACAGCAATAAAAAGTTTCATTTTGTACCAGAGGGTAATAAAAAAATTGCAGAATAATCTATTTTCTTCACCAGGCATGAGAGGAATAAGTGTCAGCTTGAGTGCTTAAAGAAGTACATAGCATATTTCAGTTTTCAAGCAGTTTTGCTCTCTGAATAGAAATTGGTATAATTGAACTAATTACTAGTGAGAAATTTCAGATTCAATCAGAAAAAAGTGAGCCACTTAAGAATAGTAGAAAATTACTGATTTTTGTATTCAAAATATTTGCTGATAAATAAAGTTTAATAAAACGATGCGATGGTGTAGCATTTTAAACTCTATTGAAACGATAAGTAGGTCATGCTGAGATAATGTTGACGTAACTTAGTCTGTTTTCATTTTCAAAATATTTTTTCCCAATTGTTTCAACAAAGTTAGGAAAAATAAGAATTTTTTACAATCTTAAAATTATAATGGATCATTATGAATCAATATAATGAATAGTCATGCATATTCAGGATCCTCATGCGCTACTTTGCAACATTGTTCTATTTTCGATTTTCAAAAGTTTGTTCGATTGTATATTTTCCCTATTTTCCATAGCAAATTGCAATTATTTCGCAAAAATTGTCACAATTATTTGAGTTGAATAAGCATCAGCCTGAACAAGTATGAAATTTAGTGCTTAAAGAAGGTTATTTTAATTGTTTAAATTTTTCTGTATGGAAAAAATAGTTCAAGGTCTTTCAAAATAAAAATTGGTAAAATCTAAATAATTACTAGCGAAAATTTACAGATTCTATTATCGAAAAGTGAGCCACCAAAAATTAGGAGAAAACTAATAATCCCAGGAGGAAAAATCATGTATAGTTTATACATAGTGTGAAGTATTATATATAATATTCACACTTTATATAAACTATATAATAATTTTTTGCCTGTGATTCTTTTAGCTGAGATATTTACTAATTTAGCAAAGCCAAGTTTAATAAAACGAAGCGATGGTGTAACATTCTTAACTTTATTGAAATAATAAGAAGGTTATATTGTGATATTATAAACGTGACGTAGCCTGCATTAATTTAAAAACATTGCCTTCTGATTATTAAAACAAACTTAAGAAAAATATGCATATGTTAGACTCTTTAAATTACATCAGATCAATTACTCGAAATTGCATGTGGACTTTGCTACGGGATATCATCGTTGAAACTGCGACCGAAGTATGTGGTACGGCGATTGTAGGAAGAAAATCTAGTGATGCATGGTGGAATAATGAAATTGAGACAGCCCAAAAAGAAAAGAAAGAAGCGCACGAAAGAACGTTGCACATTACAGGTCTTAGCGATGAGGAGAGAAATAGACTTAAAAATGATTACAGACACAAAAAGAGAAAAGTTAACCGACTAGTCAAAGAGAGTAAAGAGAAAATCAGAACAGAAGAAGAGAGGAAAATACAAAACAGCTTTGAAGGAATGATGAAACTATCATATAAACAGTTGAAGGAAAGTGAAAATACAGAGTTTGCGAGCATGAGAAACAGCAAGGTGAAATGCTATATGATATAGACGGGATAGTAGACGCTTTAAAAGACTCTTTTAACGAACTATCAGGAGGTGAAGATATAGGACAACAAAACTGCGACATAGGACATAATGCAGTAGAAAACCCAATTGAAAAAGTATGTGTCACTGAGGTCAGAAACATAATAAAGAATCGTACCAATATACAAAAGAAAGGGAGATAAAAGCAACTGCAGTAATTACAGAGGTATCAGCCTTCTAAGTACCGTAAGTAAAATATACTCAAAAATACTTATTCGTAGGGTAATGGAAATTACAGAAGAAAAGATATGGGAAGTCCAAAGTGGATTTATGCCAGGAAGATCATGTACAGATCAGATATTTAGCCTAAGACAGATCACAGAAAAAAGCTTGAGAGTAGGAAAGAAAGTTTTCTGTGCATTTATTGACCTAGAAAAAGCATTCGACAAGGTAAATAGAAGTAAACTTTGGGAAGTCCTTAAAGAGTACGGAGTAAATGGAGGGCTCCTACAAGCAATAAAAACAATATATACAGGTAGTAAAGCGAGTGTAAGGGTAAATGGGAAACTGAGTGACTGGTTCGATATTATGCAAGGCGTGAAACAAGGATGCGTTATGTCCTCGTGGCTATTTATCATATTCATGGATAAGTGCCTAAGAACTGCACTCTTCGACGAAGAAGGTGTAGATCTCCAAATAGTCAAGGTACGTGGGTTAGCTTTCGCAGATGACAAGATTGTTATGGCAGAATCAGTCGAGGATTTGCAAAGAATGTTGAATAAACTTAATACAAGCATGAAGGACATGGGACTCAAAATTAACGTAAATAAAACAAAAATCATGGTGTTTGAGGGAAAGAGTGAGAAAACAATGTGCAACATTGTCCTAAATGATGAGAGATTAGAACAAGTTGACAAGTACGTATATCTAGGTAGTCTATTCACTAGCGACGGAAAAATAGATGGGGAGTTAGATAGGCGCATAAATAAGGGTAAACAGGTTATCGGTAGAGCAGGGTCCATCCTAACAAATAAAAACATATCAAAAAAAGCTAAAATGGCCATACACAATTCTATACTCGAAACGAGACTATCCTCAAAGAATGTGGTACAGGAGAGACACTAGTTGACATATGGGAAAGAAATCAGTTAAGAGGGTTCGGACATCTTGAAAGAATGAAAGATGAACGACTGACCAAACAAGTGTATAAAGGTAAAGTAAATGGTAGAATGCCCAGAGGTAGACTGCCGAAAGAATGGTTAGAATCTGTAAATGACACATTGATCCGTAGAGACATAAGAAGCCATAGAAACACAAGAGCTTGCATGAAAAAATGCATGGACGTGAAGGAAGCTAGAGTAGTATGCCAGGACAGAAAAGTGTGGCGACAAATAGTTTGCAAACAAAGTGACAATAGAATGAATGACGCCTGAAACAATGACCTTGGATACTAATGGGCCCAGGTGGGGAACCATACATAACAATTTTGTGAGGCTCTTCACTTGAGGTGATCGCTAGAGAGATTGATCAGCAACCTGGGTCGGAGCAGTGTTGCGGAATAAACGTGTCATTTAAATAAATAACACGAGAATTTCAGATCAATCTAAAATATTTATACCTAACACCCATATACCTATCTACCTTATACCTATATACCTACATACCTTACACCTATATACCTATTCAACCTATACCTATCTACTCGATACCTATACACTCATATAAACACTACTATTCTCCAACCGAGCAAGTCACGCCCACCCCGAAAGGGAAATGGCTTAATGGTATAATAATAATTATTATTATACATATTCAGGTTCTTCATGCGCTACTTTTCAACAGAGTTCTGGTTTCGATTTTCAAAATTTTTTTCGGTTGTATATTTTTCTTATTTTCCATCGAAAATTGCGATTCTTCAGCAAACTTAGTGAAAAACATTTGCCTTGCAGGTTTGTAAATTGTATTAATTATTAGCTGGCTCTGAGTGAAAAGTGGACGAAATGTTGAATATTTCCGAAAAAAACCGCAACTTTCCAGCATTATTCAATGACAACATTATTAAAAATAAAAATAAAATATCCAGACAATTATGTTTTTTATCTTGTATCATAATTACCTCAGTTTAATTGAAAAGTTCAAACTAAGTGGGAAAAAGCGGAAAAAAAATTCGACTTTCTAACTCTATTGTGAGAGAAAATGGCGGAAAACAATAACGAATTCATTGGAAATATATATATATATATATATAT
>CAKNYM010050631.1:326025-358918 GCA_932195095.1 Andricus curvator
TTGTGTCTAGCACAGATGCGTCTTGCGCAGTTGCGTCTTGCGTCTCGAAAACTTTCTCCTTACTCTTCTAATTTGCGATGTTGCCAACTTTCTCTAATGCCTCTGATCCATTAAGAGATCGATTTCCATCACTTTGAAAATCTATAATGAGAAGGGTAAGAAGGTTTAGGCTTTGAGTCTTTCCTCGAAAGGATATGCTCTGCCACAATGAACAGGTTGGCTGTCGTTTTGTCTCTGCGGATCGAACCAAAAAGCCATATTTAATAAGACGATGCACTTACCTTTGTCCAAAAAACGTTGGACTTTTTCGTTTAATTTTTTAATTTTCCGTAAAATGAATTCTTTGGCATCGTCGTTGTCATCCTTATGACTTCTTTTCTTATGTTTTCCCATTTCAGATGAAAATATTTCGTAAAAAAACGGAAAAATTAACAGAAACTATTTCTTGCGTTGTGATTCACTTGAGCACAAAGAAAACAATGAAGATAGCGGAGTTCGCGGTATAGGGAGTACACCTTTTTGTTTTTGGCTCTTAACATGTGATTCCACCTGGCTGCGAAGCAGACTACTACAAGTTTTAAATCTCGAAGACGAGGCTTGGAAATAATTTATTTTATTTCAACAGACCTAAAGGCTTGATTCAATTGCGGCAAAATTGATTGATTCATATGCGTCCTGATCAATTCAATTAATCGAACTCATTTAAATGAAATAAATACTTATTTGAAGGACTGATCAGTTTTAAACAGATCCAGACCTTTTGAGTCAAGTAAATCATTACGTTGAACGTACAAAATATTTATTTTAATCAAGAAAATACAACAGAAGCATTCATTTCTTCAGATCAACAAAACATATGTCTGGTTCAGATGAAAAATACTAGTGTGAAAGAATATTTTCGTGATGCTAAGACAGAAGATTCAAGTAAATGCATTTACTTGGTTCCAAATATATTTTTTCAGTATGTATATTGATATTAATAAATTTATTTTAGACACAATATGCATTGTATATCATAACAATAACATGTAAATTAAATTCAGTATACGAATTTATATTTCATTTCATTTACATGTCTGTGAAGTCATTTGCATATATTGCATGTGAATTCAGCGAACATTTTTTCTAACAGTGAATTTTTAATCCAAAAGGACGAATTTTCATTAAAACTTTTGAATTTTCCACCACAAATTATGTCTTTAAGAACATAGTTAAATTTTCAACGAAAAAAATGGAATATTTAAATTTCAGATGAAAAAATTAATTTTCGTTAAAAAAAAAAAAGAATTTTTGAGAACATAGTTAAATTCTCAATTAACGAGGTAAATCTCACAAATAAAATGAATTTTTAACCAAGTAGTTCAACTTTCAATGAAGTAGTTGGTCTTTTTAACAAAAAGATACATTTTTAATTAAACAGTTTTTCATGCGAACTTCCAACAAAATACATGAATTTTCTACCAAATTGTTAAATTTTTAAGCCAAAAATTCTTACAAAGAAGTTGAATTTCAAACTTGAATATTTGAATTTTTAATAAAAATGTTAATTTACAGCCAAATAATGAATTTTTTAACTTAAACCAAATTTGTAGTCGTGTGTCGTTTTTCAAACATTTTCTCATTTTCAGCGTTATTTTTTATGATTCAAACAAAAACTACGCATCCTATCAAGAAATGATTCATAACAAATTCCTGTCTCTTTTTTGAAAGAGCAACTTTTGTCTTATTATTTTTTTTTGTCGTAGCTGGTGTCCTTTGTCCAAAAATTTAATTTTTTTATTTTTAGTATTGTTTTTTACGAATAAAAGAACAACTACATGTCCTACAAAAAAGTGATTGATAACAAATTTGCAGATCTTTTTTGGGTGCACAATTTCTCTTGATTCGTTTTTTGGCGTGTCTTTCATAGTTTGACCGCAAAATAGAATTTTTGATTTTTCATTATTTTTTGTGCGATCAAAATTTGAATTTTCGAATTTTTCAGCAAAATTCGAAAAGTTGTTATGATAACATTTTAGGGCATTCAAAAAGCAACGTTTTTTTTTTTTTTTTTACTTTCTTTATATCGTGCGTTGTTTGGCTTAAAATGTTCATTTCCGTTTTTTTGGGGGAAGGGTCAGTTTATCGAACAAAGTCATGCGGATACATTGTTCGAGTTGAAAAATAGCAGATGAGGACCCTGAATACGCAATATTGATTTATAGCCTATATTCGGATCCATTATAATTTTAAAATGGTAAAAAATTCTAATTTCCTATCTTTCGTTAAAGAATCAGAAGGTAATTTTCTGAAAATGAAAACAAACTAGGTCACGTTAAAAACATTATCGCTTCGTTTTATGAAACTTTTCTATTCTTCACGTTTTCGATGTTTATAAGTTTTTTCAAATTATTATATTCAGTCCTAAGTGAATTTATTCATTTGTATCAAGCAATTAGCTGCTTTTCAGTATTGAATTAGGAAATATCTTTACTAAACGAATTAGCAATTTTAAACTAATTGTTAGTGGTCCACTCTCCGCTAATCAAGTATGTGAAATTTCCGTAGCAATTAGGTTTTGACGATTTTTATTGAGAAAAGCAATACATTATCTTTTCCGTAAGAAAAAGAGTCTATGAAATAAAAAAAAACTTCTTCTCATACTCATGTTCATCCCTATTCAAGGCAAATCATTTTTGCAAACCCTGACTATGCATAATTAATTTCGAGTCCAATGATCTACTGTAATGCAAAGATTCTAGAAAATTCTCATTTATCTTAACTTTGTTCAAACAATTGTAAATCGTACACCATCGCATTATCATATTAAGCTTTTCCATTTGTGACATTTTCATGTTTATAACTCTTCTAAAATTATTATATACATTCCTCAATGATTTTTTTTCACCAACGAATTGGTTTTCCATGATTGAATTAGAAAATATCTGGACCACTCGAATCATTAATTTTCTACTAATCTTTAGTGGCTTACTTTCATTAATCGAATTAGTAGAATTTCACCACTAATTACTTAAATTTTACCAATTTGATTGAGAGAGACCTCAAAGTATCTTTCGGATGAGGAAAAAAGCTATGCAATTAAAATAACCGGCTTTAGGCACTCAATTTCATACTTATTCAGGTTGTTCAAAAAGCTGGTCCAAAAATACATTGGAAATTTTATTTTTTATTTTTTTAAGCATATAGCACGGAAATTTTTTTGAATACACAAAAAAATTAGTCCATTTTTGTGTGGAAAAAAATGATATTCAGAGTTGGTGCAAACCCCATGAAGATTAACACCTATGTATCTCCCGTAAGAAAAAAGACGTTTTTGTAAATGTTATTCAGAATCGTCAATATTGGCTGAATAGATTGGAAACTCAACATTTATGTTCAAAATTATCCATGGAACACGAATGAAATATCACGTTACAAATATTAACCCCATGACTCTGTTTTATAGGGTCCAAGAAAAACCCATAAGTGAAAAAATGGATTTTGCGAGTTTTTGGCGCTAATTATGATATTATGCGGCTTTTTAATGCAAATTGTTTCTAATACATAAAGTACTACTTTATACGGATAATTAGATATTTACATAAATTGTTTGAACTATTTATTATTTTTCCCCCTTTTTCTTTTAGAATAGAGATAGAAAGTCACGATTTTTTCGAAAATTTTCCACTTTTTGTCCAATTTTCAACTAGAGTAAGGTAGCAGTTAATTAATAATGATAAAAATAATCGTTTGAACAATTTATTATACTTGCTAATAATATACTGTTTGAATAATGCTAGAAATTGCGGGTTTTTCTGAAACTGTTAACTTTATGTTCACTTTTTAAAAAGATTGAAGTAATAATTAATTCAATTTAACAAAAATAATTCCTCAAACAATTTATTATTACTGTTAATAATATTCCCTCTGTATCGTAGTAGAAAGTTGCTTTCTTTTCTGAAATGTTTAACTATTTGTCTACTTTTTACTTATTGTTAGAGTGACTTAATAATTGATTATATTTAACAAAAATAATAGTTCAAACAAATGATTATTGTTTATAACTATCTTTGTCTATAATAATTTCAGATAGTTGCGGTATTGCTGATATTTTGAACTTTCTGTCCAATAGGGGGGTCCAAAAATGCATTAAAAATTTTTTTAACCATTTTTATGGATATCGCCTAGAAATTTGTTCGAATCCACACAATAATAAATTCATCACTTTGCGGGAAAAAATGATATTTAGAGGTGGTGCAAACCCCATGAAGTTTCACACGTATTTCCCATAGGCGAAAAAAATACGTTTCTGTAAATGTTATTCAGAATCGTCAATATTAGCTGAATCGAGTTGAAACTCAACGCTTCTCTTCATAATTAGCCATAGAATACAAATAAAATATTATTCTTTTCAAATATCACCCCCAGAAGTCTGTTTTGTAGGGTCAAAAAAAGCCCCATAAGTGAAAAAATAGGCTTTGCGTGTTTTTGGCGGCGGTTTTTTTAATATTCCACTTTTTGTCCACTTTTTACTTTTTTCACCTTTTTCACTTTTTTAATGCAAGTTAACGAAAACTGTTGTATCAACAATTTATGTAAAAATCTAGTTATCAGTACAATGAAGTATTTTATGTCTTAGACAAATTTTGCAATAAAAAAAAACAGAAAAAATCAAAATTCGCGCCCAAAACTGACAAAACCATTTTTTTCACCTATGGGTTTTTTTCAACCCTATAAAACAAACTCATGGGGGTAATATTTAAAGAGTTATATTTTATTCGTATTCTATGGCCAACTGTGATGAGACAAGTTAAGTTTCAACTCGATTCGGCTACTATTAACGATTCTGAATAATATTTACGAAGACTTCTTTTTTTCTTATGGGGAATACGTGTATTCGAACAAATTTCCGTGCTATATTCTGGAAAAATCGAAAACGATATGATTTTTTATCACAGAGAAAAATTCTTTTGAAAACATTACGACCGGCGCGATTTTGTATGATCTGAGTAAAGACGCATTTCGTCAAATTTTTATACATCAACAAAGCTATAAAGAATTTGGAGACAAGTCGAAAGTTGCATAAAATTGCAATATTTGTAGACTCGTAGCGAGCCGTAGATATTGAGGACAGATTTATTTTCAAAAAATGTTAATTATTTTTTAACTTGTAGTTTTAAAACCATTACAAAAATGAGTAAAAATGAAAAATGTCATCCTAAGAGCAGCTTTCCTCGTGTAACGCAAGCCTCTGACACACGCGTTGTGTCTTATGTCACAGACCAGAGGCTCGCTTCTCTTCACCCAACAAAAGAAACCTCTCTCTCTCGCCTTCTCTCTCTCTCTCTCCCTCCCCTTTCTCTCTCTCTTTCAATGCGCATTATTTCAGTATTTTAAGCTCACACTTACATAAGGCTTAATATATTTGTATATGTGAAATAAGGTGGTCGAAATGTATACCTGTCAAAATTCAACTTTCGATTTTTTGTGTGCGACCCCCCCCCAATTTGTTCGTTTTCCGGAAAAAGAAAATCCAGAACTTTTTTTTATTTTTTTCAAAGTTAAACCGTGCCCCTGAGCCTTTGAAATTAACATGGGGTTTTAAATGGGAAAAGCTTGATTTTCAAAACAATGGATTTTTGTGAATAAAAGTATTAAAACCTCTTAAAGCACGTTCAAAGAATAATTTCCACCCAATAAGTTTCAATTTTGACTACCCACCCCCCTTTCAAACCATTGTTATTGTGCTTGGAAAGTGACCCAAAAACTGCAAAATAGCATATTTCTATTAAATTCATACTAAAAACGGTATTCTTTGGATTTTTTTAACAGGAATTATTTTTAATTGATAAGGGACGAGTTTCCAAGTATTTTGAAAATAATTTTTAATTATTCAAACAATTATTATTTCTTTAAGAATTATATTTTTCTTAAAATCGTGGAAAATTATTTTTTTTTGGGGTATAAGTGATAGATTTTATGAATAGTAAGAATATGTTTTGTTTTTTACATAATTGGTCATTATTTAAACAAGTTCCATTTGTTTAAACAATATTTTCTCCCTCAGATTGGAACAAGTTATTATTCTCTGGAATTTATATCTCGAAAATAATAATTTTCACAGAGAAAAATATATTTTTTAAAAGAATAATAATTGTTTAAACAATTTTAAATCATTTACAAACCTATTGGCCTATTTCTAAATGTAGATGCATAACATAAGTGCGACACAATGTGTTCTTTCAGAGAACTCATATCGGTCCGCATCGGCATTTTATAAACAAAGCTTGACTAAGCAGGCAAAGGAGCGAATGCGTTTTAGGGAATATAAAATAGTTTGAAGAACGAATCGATAAATTTGTTAAATGTTCCAAAATATATCATGTTTAAACAATTTTAGGTTGCTACACTACAATTAAAGGATTTTACATTGTTATTGAAAGATTGAAATTCAAAATTTTAATTATTACTCAATAATAATGGGTACACTTACTAATTTCAGAGATTTTCCGCGTAATTCAAATATTGTATTTTCAAGTATGGTATATTTAAAGAGAAAAGGGGAAAATGGGAAGTTTTTTGAGAATACGGGGAAAAGGGGAATTTCAAGAAAAAAGGGGAAACGAAGAAAAAAGGGGACGACTGTGCACCCTGATTTCAGTTCAATGAGTTGAGTAGCAGAGTAATAATACTGAGAATGTCCCTCCGGGCTCGCTTCAGGCTCTCTTGATACTTTTCTATTTTAATTCACGGAGAAAAATGGATGTTTAAACGTAACATCTACATGTTCAGGGTTAAAATATTTTATGTTTAACTATAGGACAGCAATCTAGATGTTCAAAGTTAGTATCTGTAGATATTAAAAAGTGTGATGTTACTCTGTAACATCCAAAATGTTCAACTGAAATATCCCAAAAAATTATATGATGATTATGTCAAATAACAGCTGTGAATAATTAAGGAGTTTACTTATTTTTGATCATTTAAGGAATTAATTGATAACTTATTTGTAAATTTAAAATTAAACTTGAATTTCCATACATAAATGAAAAACAGATAAAGGGTATGAAATATCGATCAGGTGATACATTCAGTCAAGTTGAGGTTATGTTCAATATTTGTAATTCAAAATCTTAAAAATAAAAACGGGGTGAGTAAGCTGAGAACGAATGATCTGTAATCAGCATGTAAAACTCTAACCATTTTCGATTACTGAAACTCAAATTTTATTTCAAATTCACAAAAATTTTATCACATGTGTTCACGTCAATATAACCTAAAACTTACGAACATCGTTCCGTCGTGTAGACACACAAAAGTCGTTATCCAATTTTAATTAAGAATTGCTAATTTTTATCCTTTGGGAATGTTCCAAAATTGTAATATTTCATAATTGTAATATCGAAAACATAGCCGTGAAATATAGTCGTGAAATTCCAATGCGCGATGCGCATGCGCTCGGAAGATTTTAACATCTGAATGTGTTTCAGTTTAAAATAAAAATATTTTTACGCCTAACATCTCGAAAAGATAGTAGATGCTCGGCATAAATATCTGCATGTCAGGCGGTAAAATCTTACTCTTTGAAAATCTACATTTAAACATCCATTTTTCTCCGTGCTCGTACCTCAAGAGAAAACTTCAGGATACTATAAAAAAAAAGAAAAACCATTTTGTTTTAAAGTAGAAAATTCGTATTTATATTGATTCCACAAGAGAAGAATTTGGCGAATGCGCCGGCCGAAAATTCCAAAATATATTTTTGGGCCACACTAATCTTGATGGAACGCTAATTTCTACTCCAACAGTTCGCTCTCTTGATCAATATAAAAACTAAAAAACAATTGAATTGTTTTCACTCTTCGTATTACTCAATATGAACCAATTAAGGTTCGATTTTGATTCAGTGCATTTTGACGTCCTTTCTTTGTGCGAAATGAAACTTTTCTTTCTGTATATATACTCAAAATTGTTACAGATATATATTTTTTTCATTAATTGTTTATCATGATCGTGAGTTTTACTGTGAGCCTAACATCTTGATTGAATATCAATATCAGTTTATACCCATGAAGATAATAAGATAATGAGGATGATACGATATGATAGAAAAAGGTACGATTTGGGGAGGGGGGATTTAAACAACTTAATTAACGGCTTAATAGGCTACGAAACCATTTTTTTAGGCTCATAGCACCTACTGTGGCTCGTTATTTTTTAATTGATTAGGCAAGATAATGGTGTGGATAAAGAAGGGAAGCGAATGGCTAGGTGCCAATGGAGAGAAAAATAGTGATTAGGGGTCGGTAGAAATTTAAGAAAAGTTTTTGAGGTAATTTATATCGGCTTGGAACACTTTTATTCGCGTTCTGTTCAAAAACGACATTGTATAATAGTTTTATCCTGAATTGCCGTTTCCTGGTGGTGCCAATGTCAATGCAAGCGGATCATGTGGCTCTTCGCTTGCTAGCGGATTTGGTGGGTGCTGAACAGGTTCTTGCTGATTTTGTTGGCTCAGATTGAATATGTCCTGTCTCCTTGCTCTCCTTCTTCCGACCTGGGTGTTTTGATCATAATGATCATTTCCGCCGATTGAATGTATACTAGAAGGCGGCAATTCTGTAAGTAGAAATATACATTGGTGAATTCTAAATCCTATTAAAGGAATTACAGAAAAAGACAATAAAT
This sequence comes from Andricus curvator, assembly GCA_932195095.1. Lineage (NCBI taxonomy): Eukaryota > Metazoa > Arthropoda > Insecta > Hymenoptera > Cynipidae > Andricus > Andricus curvator. The sequence continues at coordinate 334,693 of CAKNYM010050631.1, forward strand.
ATAAGGTAATACGCTATATATGGCTATGATTCAGGATGGCCGAAAAACTTAATTTTCAAAATTCCCGAATTTTTCCCTGAACATTGATATTCGAAAACCAGTATCTTAATTTTTCAACATTTTTAACATAGAATCTTTTATAAAAAGAAGAAAACAATTAAATTTTTGTCAATTAATCAATTTCCAACCAAAGATATGAATTTTCAACCAAGAAGATCAATTTTCTACCGAAAAAGATGTATTTTTCACTAAAGAAGGTCAATTTTTAAGTAAAAATTGAATAGTTTGATTTTCTGTTAAGAAAACTTGTTTTCAAACAAAAGAAAATTTTTTTTAACAGGATAGGTAGAAACTATTCGAAATACATATATAAATTACTCCAAATCAACTGGATCACACATGGTATACAAGTCGCTGACTCCGGATGAGAACAGGATTACTCCGGATTGGTTAATCATTTCAGATGATAAGTGGATTACTTCTGAAAACTAGGATTACTTCCAATTACTTCAATTAAACCGGATTAGAAGTTCAATGTTCAGACAAAAATTATTTTTTCAACCAAAAAACAATGATGTTTCAACAAGATAGTTAAATTTTCAAACAAAGAGATGAATTTTCAATAAAATAGTTGAATGTTTAACAAAAAAAAGTGAATGAAGATGAATCAATTTTGAACGAAATGATTCAATTTTTAACCAAAAAGATGCATTTTTGACCAAGAATATTTATTTTCTACTATCAGTTGCTTTGAAAAAACATATTCAAAAAGTTCAAATTATGCAGAAAGAATTGCATAGAAAGTCCTCAAAATATGTTTCCAAACAACATTGTAATCGGCTCGTTAGAGACAAGTATCTAACAAGAGGAAAAAAGAGGGAGATAATTGGAAAAGAGACAACCAAGCCATCCTCACTCTCTTTTCCTTCCTCTTTCTCCGTCTTTTTTATACTACTTCAACATGTTTCGAGATCACTTTATAGAATACTACGGACACATATTTCTAACTTATGCTTTATTAATTGCAAACCAAATAGTTGAATTTTTACCAAATAATTGAATTTTCAACAAAAAACATTAATTTTCAATGAATTTCTAACATAGTAGTCCGTCTGTCAACCAAGTAGTTTGACTATAAGAGATTAGTTTACAGTAAAAAAAAGGAATAATTAAATTTTCAGCTCAAGAAAATAAGTTTCAAAGAAAACAAAAAAAAAACAATTTTCAACACTAAAGATGAGTTTGCAAGCAAAAAGGAATTTACAACCAAAAATATCAATTTTGAAGCAAAACCATTAACTAAATTTTCAGTTCAAACCATTATGATAAAAGTTTCTAAAAAGTAGTTTAATGTTACAAAAATAATTGAATTTTTAACCAAAGATATGAAGAAAAAGTGGAATAGTTCAACTTTCGGCTAAGAAATAAATTCTCACGAAGAAAGCAAAATTTTTTTACAAAATAGTTGAATTTTTAATAGAAGAGATGAATTTTCAACAAAATTATTCAATCCTCAAACGAAAAAACGAATTTTCAACCAAACGTAGACTCTTCAATCGAAAAGGATAATTTACATAAAAATTGTTTATGATCATCAGCGTGGATTAATTTTCAACCAAATAGTTCAATTTTCAACAAAAAACATGAATTTTTGAAGAATAAGGTTAATTTTCTACCGAAAAAGACAGATTTTTAATCAAATGCATGATTTTCAGGATTTCGTAGCCCCGGGCAGAAACCGTTATAGTTTGGTCGGGTGTCCATCCGTCTGTCCGTATATCCGTCTGTCGTGCGGCTCAATATAAAATAGGGGCTCAAATAAAAATAGAGCCAAAAATTCGCATAGGGCTTAATTTTGGTATAGGGTACAAAATTGATATAGGGCCATAAATATAAGCACCTAGAGCTACGAAGCCCTCTCTATCAAGCGCTCCGCGCCTACTCTGACTAACTTTTCAACCTAATAGTTGAATTATCAAATAAAAATTATCAATTTTCAACCAAAAATTGAATAATTACATTTTCATTTTTAAAAATTGATTTTTTAACAACCAAAATGGATTTTAAAAAAATAGTTACATTTTCTACAGAAAAGACGAATTTTCAACGACAAACATTAATCGTGAACCAAATAGTTGAATTTTTTACCAAATTAGTTGACTTTTTAATCGAAAATATTTTTTTTTCACCAAATTGATAAAATTGTAATCAAACTGGATTGCTTCAGATTAGAACTGGATTAGGGCGGATAATTGCATCTCTTAAAATTTATAATAAAAATCCAAATATGTCCGTCCTGCAGACGGAGTCAAGATTGAGAACTATAAATTAAATAATATTTTAAAACTGTCTTCACCAAACATCTGGTCTTTTTTCCAATATTTTCAACATAATTTAGTAACTACGTACAAAACAACATGTAACTAACTACAGGTAATTTTTTCTTATAACAAATAAAACTGTTATAATTAACCTTATATATATCATAAATTTTAGATACATGATGTTTTCTGATTCACCATATAAAAAAAAATTAAGAGTTCACACATCACATAAAATCAATCCTCCAATAATTTAAACAGGTTATACATACAGCCACCATTGTAATAACTTGAGGAAGATCGTCGATGTACGATCGACACGTTGTTTATATCTTACTGTGAGATCTCACAGTTGATCTAAAAATATTAATTTTTTATCAACCCTGCTCAGCACTTGAAAATCTTAAAGAAGATAAATTTTCTACCAACAAAGACGAATTATCAACAAAAGACATGAATTTTCGACAACTTGCCTGCTTGCTGATTTTTTTGGCGCTGAGCGAATGATCTCAGCCTGTTTGCACTCCTGACTCCGTAGCTGGATTCTGGATGAAAATTATAATGTGTTCTGATTAAATTACCAGTAGGTGGAGGGATTGCGGATCGACTGTCTTCATGTTCTTCACCGTAATGAGTTGAAGGTAGCGGCCAATTGCTCGGTGCACCTAATTCTGTAAGAAGAAATATAAATTGGTGAATTCTAAACCTTATTAAATGAATTACGTAAAGAGTCAATAAATATAGGGTAATACGCTATATATAGCTCTGATTCAGGGTGGTCGAAAAAATTAATTTTAGAAATTCTCGGATTTTTCCCTGACCATCGATTTTTGCGCTACCATCAAAGATGCATTTTTAATCTGGAAGGCCAATTTTTCAAGAAAACAGTTTAATTTGACACCAAAAATGATGATTTTTTAACAAAATAATTAAATTGTCAACAAACTGGTTATATTTTTAACCAAATCGTTGAATTTTCTATAGAGATAGACGCATATTCAGCAAAAGAGCAAAGTGGTGTAACCTACAGCGAATTAGTTCAATTTTGCACTAAGAAAGATACATTTTCAACGAATAAAGTAATAGTAGACATTTAAAACAAACACAAATTTAATTGTAAATAAAAAAAATTTAAATTTTCACCAAAAAAGACAAATTTTCAAAAAAATTATTGAATCCTCAACCAAAGATGGCTAATTTTCTACCAAGCAGTTGCATTTTTATCCAAAAAATAACTCAATTTCTGCTAAAACAGATAAATTTTTGGATCAAAAAGACGGTTAAATTTTCAAACTAAAAAGATCATTTTCAGGAGGAAACTTCATTTTTAAAGTTCTCTAAATTTTCCTTGACTAATTTTTCATTTCCCCTAAAAATTATTACTCAAACAATAGAATCTCAATCTTGTGACATTTTTAACATACAATCTTTCATAATCGGGATAAAACAATTTCAAATGAAAATGTAGGAATAGCCAATTTATTCAGGTTGAATTTTGAACCAACAATATGAATTATCAACTAAGAAGATTGAGTTTCTACAGAAAAAGGCGGATTACTCCAACATACTGGGATTACCTTCGTGTTACTTGAATTGATCCGCCTTGCAAGTGGATTACTCCAGTTGAAAAATAAATTTTCAGTTAGAAAACAATTTTTCAGACAAATATTTTTCGCCAACAAATGGAATTTTGAAAATGCAGTTTAATTTTCTACAGAAAAGACATATTTTCAACAAAATACATAAATTTCCGACAATAACTGTAATTTTCAATCAGAAAATTACTTTCTCAAAAAATTATGGAATTTCTTACCAAAAACTTGAATTTTCAACAAAAAACATACTTTTTGGCGAAACATTTCAATTCTCTACCAAAAACGACGAAATTTTAACAAATTACGTTAATATTCACCCAAATTGATAATATTTTAACTAAAATAGATTAACAGAAATGGAGTAGTTAGAGTTGCAGTTAAATAAAATAATTTTCAAGAAAAATAATGAATTTTCAACTAAGAAAGATCAATTAACAGAATATTTTGAAACAATTCGGAATACATACGTAAATTACTTCCAGGTATCTGGATTACAAATGGATTACAAGTAGATGTCCCGGATGAGAACAGGATTACTCCGGTTTACAAGTGAAGGGTGGCAGATCTTAAGGAGGTAAGGGACATTTTTCCAAAAACTTTTTTTTTGCATAGAAAATTCTTATAAAATCCAATACACATATTGTTAAAAGAATTTGTTCGAAATCGCATTTTTTATTTTAGCAATACAAAATTAGTTGCACTTTAAATTTGCAATTCAAACTACTTTTTATTCATTAACACGCTTTTTCGTCTCCTACAAACTCCATTTCCTCGGAAGTAAATAAATTTCTTCCATTAAACTTTTCTTTTCTGTATTCAGCATACCCATATCTCGGGAGCATACATAATTTTTTTTTTAATTCAAAGTTAAATTTTTTATTGCGATTTGAAGCCAAATTTCAGATGCGATAAAATTCTAACCTCAAAACTGAAACCTAATTTTCTCAAAACTGAATTACCTTTTTTTCATCAAACTTTTTTCCCTGTATTCAACAACTCAACATCTCCGGAACATATTTTTAGTTTTTTACATTCTCATTATTTTGAGAAGGTATTGGTTTTATGTAAAATTTGACATAGTCGGTTTTCATCAAATCTCCACGTTTTGAGGCCCCCTGAGCTAGAAAAAAAGATTTTTACCAAGGTGTCTGTCTGTCTGTAGTCTGTAGTCTGTAGTCTGTCTGTCTGTCTGTTTGTCAGTCTGTCTGTCTGTCTGTCTGTAGCCACGATAACTTTCGAAAAAATGATCAGATTTGATTGAGCTTTGGCACACTTTTTCATGGCCAAAAAATAGAGAACGAGTTCGTTAACCAGCTATTTTGGATGAAAATCCAAAAAGTGAGCACATTTTGAAAATTTTTGAGACCACTTTTTTTGAAGATTTGAAAATTCTATGTACGGTTATTAGTAGTACGCAAAATGACGAACAAAATATTCTTATGACTTTTCGTGATAAAAAAAAATTACTGGAGTTATAGCATTTTCAAAATTCCAAAAAACAAACGAAAATGAACATTTTAAGCCGAAAAACGCACGATATGAAAAAAAGTCAAAAGGAGAAAAACGTTGATTCCTGAACACCCTATAATATTTTCATAACAACTTTTTGAATTTTTTGAAAAATTCAAATTTTGATCGCACAAAAAATTAATGAAAAATCAAAAAAGCCATTTTGCTGTCAAACTATGCAAGATACCAGAAAAGATCATCTTACCAAAATTGTGCACCTAAAAAAGATCTACAAATTTCTTATTATTCACTTTTTGATATGACGCGTAGTTTTTGTTTTATTCGTAAAAAACAGCATTGAAAATAGAAAAATCAAATTTTCAGACGAATATTACAAGCTACGAAAAAATGACCGAAACAAAATTTGTTCATCCAAGGAAGAGGTACAAATTTATTCTGACTCATGTTTCGATAGGATAAGTGGTTTTTGTTTTATTCGTGAAAATAACATTGACAGTAAAAAAAAATCAAATTTTTGAAAAAACAATGCAAGGTACGAAAACATATAAATGAACAAAAATTGTGCATTCAAAAAAGACTTACAAACCCGTAATCAATTTTTGTGGTAAGAATATATTCAAAATGAAAAAATTAACTTTTTTGATAAACGGCACAAGCTAAAATAAAATGTTAACTAATAAAATTTGTCGCCTGAATTATATCATTACTTTTCATTTGAAATCAAATACAAATTTAGTAATTTGTATATGAAGAACATATAACACGAAGCACAAAGTGCGCGCTCAGTGTATTTACCAAATCGCACGCCGTAAGTGCGCTCAAACTTTTTTGTTTCTATCATACGGTTCAAATGATTTTCAAATCAAATATCGAGCGCGAAGCGCGAGTGTCTGGATGAGAATGTGTTCCTTAAGGTCGATAGAACCTTGAGTAAATAAAGTTCCTTTTCAGTCTAAAATAAAAACAAATTTAACAATCACTTAATATGTAGAGGTTTTGATAATTTTATAATATTTGCAAACAAACTTTTTCTTTTCATTGAAGTCGAACACGAAGTTCAAAAATCTAGAGGAGCCGAGCGTAAAGCGCGATGCAAATACGCCCCAGCGCGTAGCGCGAGGTGAATACATAATCGAGCGCGAAGCGCGAGATAAATATATGATCGAGCGCGAAGCGCGAGATCCAACAGTTGCGCGCCCTAGGCGCGCTCAAACTTGCGAGCGAAGCGAGCCGCTCGTGAAGCGCACCATGAGAATGTGCCCGCGAAGCGGGCAGATTTTTTTTTTTTAAATTATTTATTCAATTTTTTATCACTGTCCAAAGACTACTCGGACCGTGTGAAAAAAAATGTCAACCCGATTTTGTTAACTTTGTGCTATATTACCACATAACTGGTAAGTTATTTGTTCTCAAACTTTTTTGCTATCGATTCAGGAATGCGTCAGCTCGGAAGCGTATTTTTGTTTTTCGTTTTAATTGCGAATTCGATTTTACAGAATGTTTTTTTCCTCTCCTGTAAAATTGCCATTTTATCCGTTACCTCCTTATGATCTGCCACCCTTCAAGTAATTTCTTTCAGACAAGTGAATTACTTCGAAACACTATGATTCTCCCAATTACTTGAATTAAACTGGATTAGAAGTTTGATGTTCAGATAAAAATTAATTTTGTAACCTTAAGGCAATGATTTTCCAAACTTTTCAACGAAAGAGATGAGTTTTCAATAAAATACTTGAGGATTCAACTATTTTATTGAAAACCAAACAACTAATTATATTACATCATCTATTATTATCAACCCTGGTCAGCTATTGAACATCCTAAAGAAGATAACTGTTCTACCAATAGAGACGAATTATCAACAAACGGCATCAATTTTCTACAGCTTACCAGCTTGCTGATTTTGCAGACCCTGAGCGTATGATGTCTGCCTGTTTGCACTTCTGACAGCCAGGCTGGAACCTGGATTGAAATTATAATCTCTTCTGATTAAATAACCAGTAGGTGGAGGGCTTGCTGATCGACTGTCTTCATTTTCTTGACCGTAATGAGTTGAAGGTGGCGGCCAATGGCTCTGTGAACTTAATTCTGTAAAAAGAAATATAAATTGGTGAATTCTAAACCTTATTAAAGGAATTACGTTAAAAGACAATAAATATAGGGTAACACGCTGTATATGGCTCCGAGTCAGGGTGGTCGAAAAACTTAATTTTTGAAATTCTCTGATTTTCCCCTGACCATTGATATTCAAAGACCAGTAACTCAATCCTGTAACATTTATAACATAGAATCTTTTATGAACATATTGAAACAATAAAAATAAATATTAATCAAATCAAATGAATAATGAAAATCAATTTTTCAACCAAAAGGCAATGATTTTCCAACAAAATAGTTAACTTTTCAACGAAAGAGATGAGTTTTCAATAAAATAGTTGAATCCTTATCAACATAAAAATGAATTTTCGACAAAACAGTTAACCCTTGAATAACAAAAGACACTTTTTAACAAAATTGTTCAATTTTCAAGATGATGTGTCAATCTTTAACCGAATGTCTTAATTTTCAACCAAAAAGATTAATCTTCTATCGAAAAAGACGAATACTTAATAAAATACATGCATTTTCAACCAAATAGTTGAGTTTTAAAATAAAAAAGATAGATTTTTAACCAAAAATGGAATAGTCCCATATTTAATTTAAAAATTACTTTTAAAAAAATCGAATTTTAAAAAAACTCGTTAAATTTTCTACAAAAAGGACGAATTTTCCATGAAAAAAATTAATTGTAATCGAAATAGATAAATTTTCTACCAAACAAGTTGAATTTTTACCAAATAATTGAATTTTCAACCAGAAACATAAATTTTCAATAAAGTATTAACAGAGTAGTGCGACTGTCGACCAAGTAGTTTAACTAAGAAAGATTAATTTACAATCGACAATAGAATAATTCAATTTTCAGCTCAAGGAAATAAGTATAAGCAAAACGAATTTTCAACAAAGTAGTTTAATGTTACAAAGAACAGTTAAATTTTTAAAAAAAGATATGAATTGTCAATCAAGAAGATTAACTTTCTACCAAACAAGATAATTTAAAAAAATAATTGAATGGCAGGATTGTTAACAGAAGAGATCAATTTTCAACAAAATAATGTTATCATCATCCGAAAAAACGAATTTTCAACAATGAAGTAGACTATTCAATCGAAAAGGATAATTTACATAAAAATTGTTTATCATCATCAGCGTGGATTAATTTTCAACCAAATAGTTCAATTTTCAACAGAAAACATGAATTTTTGAAGAATAAGGTTAATTTTCTACCGAAAAAGACAGATTTTTAATCAAATGCATGATTTTTAGGCTTTCGTAGCCCCGGGCAGAAAAATTTACAGTTTCGGTCGGATGTCCGTCCGTCGTACAGCTAAATATGGATATAGGACCCAAAACTAACATATGGCCCAAAATAGAAATAGAGCCCAAAATAGATATAGAGCCCAAAATTAGCATAGGGCCCAAATATGGTACAGGGCCCAAAAATGATATAGGGCCAAAAATATAAGCACCTAAAGCTACGAAACCCTTCCTAGAAGGCGCTCGGCGCCTACTTTAAAAAATTTTTCAACCTAGCAATTGAATCATCAAATAAAAATGATCAATTTTCAACCAAAAATGGAATAATTACATTTTCAACTTTAAAAATTGATTTTTTACCAACCAAAAGGGATTTAAAAAAAAATTAAGTTTTCTACAAAAAAAGACGAACTTTCAATAATAAAAAGTAATTGTAAACCAAATAGTTGAATTTTCTACCCAATAAGTTGAGTTTCTAATAAAAAATATTACTTTTTCACCAAATTTTTCAATTTTTAATCACGCTGGATTACTTGAGATTAGAGCTGGATTACCTCGGATCAGAAGTAGATTATTTCAGATTGCAAGTGAACTATTGGGATTACAAGTCGATTATTCCATATCACATGTGGATTGCTCAGGAGTACTGGGATTACTCCGAATTAATTTAATTGAGCCCGATTATAAAGCGATTAGACCGCATTAGCAGCTGGGATAACCGTAGATCCATCAAGCCAGCACCTCCACTATATGAATATTGAAAAAAAAATTAAAATCAAATACCACAGAATTTTTGGTCCTTTTTAGGATCTTGAACACACCAACAACCAATTTACAAAAGCAGCCCCTACTAACAATAAAACTACCCCCTATATAAAATTCAAACTCGAAGAAGGCGAAGTACACCAGCATTTTGGGCTTATTTTGGGCTCTCGAATGTATCAACAATTTTTTAAAAAACAACCCCTATGTACAAAAAACCACCCTGTTATTAAAAACTCAAATCTGGAAAGAACACAATAGAAAGTACACACCTATCAATAAATTCGAATTTGAATTTTCAAGGAGTCCAAAAATCGGAAACTCTATTCACCCTATACAATTCTGAGAAAGGATAATTTTCCGACAAAGTCGCACTGACGGTGTACAGAGAGGTTGGTTTATGGCGTTAAGCATTAGAGCCCAACAATCGGAGTTGTTATTTTTGAAGTGCCAAAAAATCAGAGACTCTATTTACACTGTAAAATTCGCAAAAAAAATTATTTTTTGATAAAGTCTTATCTGCGTGGTATCAAGGGGTTTATTTTTAACATCAATGGTTGGAGCCCAATAAACGGTGTTGGTATTTTTGATGAACTCAAAAACCAGAGACATTTATGACACAGTAAAATTCTCGAAATGATTATTTTTTGACAAAGTCATATCTGCCCAGTATCAAGGGGTTGTTTTTTAGGGTTAGGGGTTGGAGCCCAAAAATTAGTTTTGGTATTTTTCAGGAGCCCAAGGATCAGAGATTCTATTATTACTGTAAAATTCACAAAAAGATTATTTTTTGACAATGTAATATCTGCGTAGTGTCAATGGGTTGTTTTTGAACGTTTAGGTTCGGAACACAAAAAAAAGTGTTGGTATTTTTGAGGAGTTCAAAAATCAGAGGCTCTATTCACCATGTAAAATTCTGGAAAATATTATTTTTTGATGAAGTCTTATCTGCGTGGTATCAGGAGTCTCTGATTTTTGGGTTCCTGATTTTTTTTTTTCAACAGAATTCATCAAGCTTCAACTAAATAATTTAATTTTTACTTAAAAAATTATTTTTTAAGTGAAAATTCAACTATTCCGCAGGACCTATCGTTTATCAGATACATCAAACTAGCACCTCCGCAATCAAAATTCTCAAATTTCTTTGTTTTAGAATTTTGAGTTTTTTTTTCGGTCCATCAATAAATTGGAATTGGAATTTTCAAGAAGCGCAAAAATCAGAGACTTTATTTACCCTATAAAATTCTGAGGAATGATAATTTTCCGGCAAAGTACTGACGGTGCACAGGGGGGTTAGTTTTTATCGTTAAGGGTTAGAGCCCAAGAAGTGAAGATCCCAAAAGTCAGAGACACTGTTGATACTGTACAATTCTCAAAAAGATTATTTTTTGACAAACTCATATCTGCCTGGTATCAAGGGGTTGTTTTTTAACGTCGAAGGTTGCAGCCCAAGAATCGGTGTTGGAATCTTATAGGAGCCCAAAAATCAGAGACTCCTGATACCACGCAGATAAGACTTCATCAAAAAATAGTATTTTCCAGAATTTTACAGTGTGAATAGAGCCTCTGATTTTTGAACTCCTCAAAAATACCAACACTGTTTTTTGTGGTCCGAACCTTAACGTTCAAAAACAACCCATTGACACTACGCAGATATTACATTGTCAAGAAATAATCTTTTTGTGAATTTTACAGTAATAATAGAATCTCTGATCCTTGAGCTCCTCAAAAATACCAACACTAATTTTTGGGCTCCAACCCCTAACCCTAAAAAACAACCCCTTGATACTGGGTAGATGTGACTTTGTCAAAAAATAATTATTTCCAGAATTTTACTGTGTCATCAATGTCTCTAGTTTTCGGGTTCCTCAAAAATACCAACACCGTCTTATGGGCTCCAACCCTTGATGTTAAAAATAAACCCCTTGATGTCACGCAGATAAGACTTTATCAAAAAATCATTTTTTTGCTAATTTTACAGTGTAAATAGAGTCTCTGATTTTTTGGCACTTCAAAAATAACAACTTCGATTGTTGGGCTCTAACGCTTAACGCCATAAACCAACCTCTCTGTACACCGTCAGTGCGACTTTGCCGGAAAATTATCCTTTCTGAGAATTGTATAGGGCGAATAGAGTTTCTGATTTTTGGACTCCTGGAAAATTCAAATTCGAATTTATTGATAGGTGTGTACTTTCTATTTTTTTATTTCCAGATTTGAGTTTTTAATAAGAGGTTGGTTTTTTGTACATAGGGGTTGTTTTAAAAAAATGTTTTGATACATTCGAGAGCCCAAAAGAAGCCCAAAATGCTGGTGTAACTCGTCTTCTTCGAGTTTGAGTTTTATATAGGGGGTAGTTTTATCGTTAGTAGGGGCCGTTTTTGTAAATTGGTTTTTGGTGCGTTCAAGAGCCCAAAAAGGACCATAAATTCTGTCGTATTTGATTTTGATTTTTTTTTCAATTTTCATATATTGGAGGTGCTGACTTTATGGGTCTTCGGTTATCCCAGCTGATAATGCGGTCTAATCCCTTTATAATCGGGCTCAATTAAATTAATTCGCAGTAATCCCAGTACTCCCGAGTAATCCACATTCAATACGTAATAATCCACTTGTAATCCCAATAGTTCACTTGCAATCTGAAATAATCTACTTCTGATCCCAGGCAATCCAGCTCTAATCTGAAGTAATCCAGCGTGATTAAAAATTGAAAAATTTGGTGAAAAAGTAATATTTTTTATTAGAAACTCAACTTATTGGCTAGAAAATTCAAATATTTGGTTTACAATTAATTTTTATTATTGAAAATTCGTCTTTTTGTAGAAAACTTAATTTTTTTTAAATCCATTTTGGTTAGTAAAAAATCAATTTTTTAAATTGAAAATGTAATTATTCCATTTTTGGTTGAAAATTGATCATTTTTATTTGATGATTTAATTGTTAGGTTGAAAAATAAGTAGGCGCCGAGCGCCTTCTAGGAAGGGTTTCATAGCTTTAGGTGCTTATATTTTTGGTCCTATATCAGTTTTGGGCCCTGTACCAAATTTGGGCCCTATGCTAATTTTGGGCTCTATATCTATTTTGGGCTCTATTTCTATTTTGGGCCATATGTTAGTTTTGGGTCCTATATCCATATTTAGCTGTACGACGGACGGACATCCGACCGAAACTATAACGGTTTCTGCCCGGGGCTACGAAATCCTAAAAATCATGCATTTGATTAAAAATCTGTCTTTTTCGGTAGACAATTAACCTTATTCTTCAAAAATTCATGTTTTCTGTTGAAAATTGAACTATTTGGTTGAAAATTAATCCACGCTGATGATCATAAACAATTTTTATGTAAATTATCCTTTTCGATTGAAGAGTCTACTTCATTGTTGAAAATTCGTTTTCTCGGTTGATGATAACATTATTTTGTTGAAAATTCATCTCTTCTATTAAAAATTTAGCTATTCTATTTTTTGTTTAAAAATTTATCTTGTTTGGTAGAAAGTTAATCTTCTCGATTGACAATTCATACCTTTTTTTTGAAAATTTAACTGTTCTTTGTAACATTAAACTACTTTGTAAACAATTTTACGATAATGTTTTAAACAGAACATTTCATTAACTTTTCGCTGAAAAATTTACATTTTTTTGTTGAAAATTCGTTTTCAGTTATAAATAAATTTTCACAACAAACCAATAACAATTGTTTGATTATTAGAAAGTTAAAATTATTTACAACTCAGTACTTGAGTTCTCAACCAAAAATATGAATTTTTCACCTAGAAGATTAATGTTTTATCGACAAAAATTTTTTTTCAACAGAATTCATTAAGTTTCAACTAAATAATTTAATTTTCACTTAAAAAATAATTTTTTCAAACAAAAATGGAATAGATACATTTGCAATTCAAGATGATCAATTTTTCATTCTAAAAAAACAATTAAAAAGAAATGGTTCAATTTACAGACAAAGAGATTAATTTTCAACTAAAATTATGCTTCTCCATTAAAAAAATAAATTTAAAAAAAAGTACTTCACCTTGAATTTTTAAGCAAGGAGATCAATGTACTACTAATAAAGACGAATTTTGAACAAAATATATGAGTTTTCAACAACAAAACTAAATTTCCTACTCAATAGTTGAATTTTCAAAAAGGAATAAAGTTTTCATTAAATTGTTCAATTTCTAACTAAATAATTGAGTTTTCAACGGAGAAGATTAATTTTCTACCGAGAAAGACGAATTTTCAGCAAAATACATGAATTTTCAACCAAGTAGTTGAATTTTCAAAATAGTTCAATTTTCTACAAAAAGTTCTAATTTTCAAAAACGAATAAATTTTTCACCAAATTATTGAATTTCTAACCAAATAATTGAATTTTAAACCCAGAAGATTAATTTTCTACAGCGAAAGACGAATTTTCAACAAAATACATTAATTTCCAACCAAGTACTTGCATTTTAAGAATAGTTCAATTTTCTACAAAAAAGTCAAATTTCCAGCAAAAAACACGAATTTTTAACCATGTACTCGAATTTGGAAAATAGTTCAATTTTCTACATAAAAGTCGAATTTTCAACAAAAAACCGGAATTTCCAACCAAGTAGTGGAGTTATAAAAATATTTGAATTTTTTACAAAAAAGATTAATTTTCAACATAGAATAATTTTTTATCTAAATTATTGGATTCCTACCCAAATAATTAAATTTTCAACCGAGAAGATTAATTTTCTACCAACAGAGACGAATTTCCAACAAAATGCACAACTTTGCAACAACAAAAGTAAATTTTCTGCTCAATAGTTGAATTTTCAACAAAGAATACATTTTTCCTCAATTTGATGATTTTCTGACCAAATAATTTAATTTTCAGCCAAAAAGATTAATTTCCTACCGAGAAAGACGAAGTTTTCAACAAAGAATATGAATTTCCAACCAAGTAGTGGAATTTTAAAAATATTTAAATTTCTTACAAAAAAGCCGAATTTTCAACAAAGAATCAATTTTTTACCAAATTATTGAATTTCTAACCAAATAATTGAATATTGAACCGAGAGGATTAATTTTCTGCCGAAATATTAGAATTTTCAACAAAAAAACATGAATTTTCAACCAAGTAGTTGAATTTTCAAAATAGTTAAATTTTCTAAAACAAAGTAGCTTAAACAGTAGCTTAATTTTCGTCCAAAAATCACTAAATTGTTGACTTTTTAACTCACCAATAGAATTAAGTAAAACACCTATGGCTAGGATAGCGGTGTCAATAATGATCCGCATTGTAGACAAGCACAGCTATAACTGTTCCCGTTAAAAAATATCGCGAACTCTGTGACTTTTATGCCTTGGAAAGGCTATTTTTCCGACAGTGAGATCATTGTTTTTCCTAAAAGTGTATTCGTGAGCAGAAAAATTATCTTTATTTACGAAATGTGTACACCAAAGAGTCAATGAAAGCGATTTCATTGCTTTTATTACAGCAAATACAATAAATTAAAATTCATATCCGTCTAGGGACAGCTTCAAAGAAAAAACGAATAGCACCACAGAAAAATATCAGAAGAATGTCGATGTTGACATAATCTCATTTAAGAAATTCAAAATTATGTCAATAGTAGCATGAGTTTTGAAAAAAGGAGGAAAATAGTGCCATAAAATATGCATCTCCAGAAAACCTCGTGAAATCCTTTCGAATATTTCAAGATTCACCCTGAAAGCTTCAGAATTCATCGAATTTTCAGCAAAAAACATGAATTTTCAACAAAGTACATGAGTTTTCAGCAACAAAAGTAAATTTTCTGCTCAGTAGTTGGACTTTCAACAAAGAACAAAACTTTCAACAATTTTTTGAATTTCGGACCAAATAATTGAATTTACAAAATTTTCTACCGAGAAAGACAAATTTTCAACAAATACATGCATTTTCAACCAAGTAGTTGAATTTTCAAAATGGTTAAATTTTCTACAAAAAAGTCGACCTTTCAAAAAAGAATACATTTTTCACCAAATTGTTGAATTTCTAACAAAATGATTGAATTTTCAACCGAGATCAATTATTTACCGCGAAAGACGAATGTTCAACAAATAACAGGATTTTCCAACCAAGTAAAGGAATTTTCAAACTATTCAAATTTTCTGCAAAAAAGTCTAATTTTCAACAAAGAATAAATTGTTCACCAAATTGTTGAATTTCTAACCATATAATTGAGTTTTCAACCGAGAAATTAGTTTTCTACCGCGAGAGGCGAATTTTCAACCAAATACAGGAATTTTCAACCAAGTAGTTGAATATTGAAAATAGTTCAATTTTCTACAAAAAAGAAGAATTTTCAACAACAAAAGTTAATTTTCAAACAAAAAGTTGAATTTTTTACCACAGTAGCTTGATTTTCAAGCAAAAATTTCTTTCTCACCAAATTCTTGAATTTTTAACTTACCAATAGAATTAAGTAAAACCGTTATGGTCAGGAAAGCGGTGCCAATAATAACACGCATTATATACAAGTACAGGTGTAACTGTGTCGGGTAAAAAATATCGCAAACTCTGTGACTTTTATACCTTGGAGAGGCTATTTTCCGACAATGAGATCATTGTTTTTTGGAAAAGTGTACACATGAAAATATCAGAAGATTGTCGAGGTTGAAATGACACTTATTTCGGAAATTCAAGATTGTGTCAAGAGTAGCATGAGTTTTAAAAAAATAAGGAAAATAGTTTATGCAACATTCTACATTCACATCAGAGATGGTATTAGATTTGTGGTCTTAGTGTTTTTCACAATCACATAAATAAAAACATGTTTTTAAAAATAATCCTAATGAAAAAGTTAGAATTATAAAAAAAAATTGAAAAAAATTCTAAATAATAAAGCTGAAAACTCCCAAATTTTGACGATACCATTGAAGCACCGATTTTTATGTAACACAAACATTTTAAATAATTAACAATGCAAAAATGAATAAATTACCAAGCAACAATTTTCCGAATTGAAAAAATGTAACCACACAGGGGACGTTTACAAAGAAGCTAGAAAAGGAACAGTGAGAAAAAACGTCCCCGGTGTGGTTATATTTTTTCAATTTGGAAAATTTTTGTTTGATAATTTATTTATTTTTGCATAGTTAGTTATTTTAAATATTTCTTCTACAAGAAACTCGGTTGTTTAATGGTTTCGTCAAAATCTGGGAGTTTTCAGCTTCATTATTTACGATTTCTTCAATTTTTCTTATAATTCTAACTTTCTTTATTAGGAGTATTTTTAAAAATATGTTTTTATTTATGTGATTGTGAAAAACACTAGTACCGGAAGTTTTTTTTTAATTTTTAAATTTTTTAGTTGTTTTTTATAAATTATTTTTCGCATTATTTAATTTTTTTAAATATACTTTTAATAGTTATTTAGTTATTTTATGCATTATTTGATTTTTTCAAATATATTTTTTTCAAATTTCAATGTTTTTTGTTTAAATATATTTTTAAATATATTATTTCAAATTTTGATTTAAATGTTTTTTGTTTAAATATATATTTGTTTGCAATCTCTTATCGTGAAAAACATATGGTCGCCTTGCAGATTAGATTTTCTTTTCTTTTGCATGAAGTAGATGTGCAGATTGATGTTGTGGAGACGAGTCTCGATTCTGATCTCCAATTTTGCTATGGTGACTTATCTGCTGTGCACTACTATCAACATTCGGGTGAGACAAATCACTTTTATTACGAAATTTAATTGGAAAAACTGTAATTTGGTGATTGTGAATTATCTTTTGTTAAACCACCTTCGGCTTTAAAGAACACATTCTTATCTCGTATCTCGTGCTTCGCACTCGATTTTGTCGAAAATGCAAACTTTTCTATGTTATGTTCAACACTCTTATATCAAATGTGTATTATATTTATTTCTGTACGTCATTCTGCGGCTGTTTATTCAGATATTACAAAATAAAGTACACATTTTATTCTTCATGATTACTTTCATATTTGCTCCCAATTATGCACTAATTTTAATTCTCAGCTACCCTGAGAAATGTATCATGTCAGTAAATTTATCTTATTACAATTCTATTTAAAAAAAAATGGTTATAAAACATTCTATTGCAACTTGTGTCGATTTTCCATAAATTTAATTTGTTTATTCTCAATGTTATTTGTTACGCATTAAACTAAAAATATGCGTCCTATCGTAAGGTGGTTCTGAGCAAATTTGTAGATATAATATAGGCGAAAGATTTTGTTAAATAAAATGTTATTGTAGCTTGTGTCGTTTAAAAAAAAAAAGATATTTTTAATCTTATTTTTCACGATTAAAAGAAAATCTACTTGTTCTATCTAAAAATTATTATTAACAAATTTCTAGATCCTTTTTGGATGAAGAACTTTTGTCTATTTTACTTTTTTTCGTACCTTGTGTCGCTTTTCACAAAATTTAATTTTTTTTTTAATTTTCTTCTTTACGATTCAAACAAAAATTACGCGTCCTATCAAGAAATTATTAATTCCAAATTCATATGATTTTTTACTCTTTTTTGGAAGAGCAACTTTTGTCTATTCATTTTTTTCATAGCTTGTGTCGTTTGGCCAAAAATTTAATTTTTTTTATTTGTTTTTTATTTATATTTATTTATTTTATTTTATTTGAATCAAATTTTACATAAAACCAATACCTTCTCAATAGGATATGAATTTAAAAAAAAATAAAACTCGTTGCAATATCACCTCAGCCGGACTCGACTGGACTTTTTACCCTTATTTATTATCATTACTCCGCTGAGCTTGTATATCTGTATTTACTTTTCAGGCTTAACGTAATATTACAAAGTTTCAGCATAATAAGCAGTGGGTTAAATGTTTTCAAAAAACTGCTCATCACGATGACAGCACATTTTTTGATAACTTGAAAATTGTGGCTTGTAGAGTAGCGGAGATGAATGAAAAATATATTGATTATAAGGCACTGGTTAAGTAATGACTCCCCGTAAGAGAAAATGTCACGAGAGTAAAAAGTTTTATTTTGTAAAACGGATTAACAAAAAAATTGCAGAAAAATCTATTTTCTTCACCAGGCATAATAGGAATAAGTATCAACTTGAGCGCTTAAAGAAGTAGCATATTTCAGTTTTCAAGCAGTTTTGCTCTCTGAATAGAAATTGGTAAAATTTAACTAATAACAAATTTCAGATTTTATTAGCAAATAGTGAGCCACTAAATGTTAGTAGAGAATTACTGATTTTTGTATTCAAAATGTTTCTTGATAAATAAAGTTTAATAAAACGATGCGATGGTGTAGCATTTTAAACTCTATTGAAACGATAAGTAGGCTGAGATAATGTTGACGTAACTTAGTCTGTTTTCATTTTCAAAATATTTTTTCCCAATTGTTTCAACAAAGTTAGGAAAAATAAGAATTTTTTACAATCTTAAAATTATAATGGATCATTATAAATCAATATAATGAATAGTCATGCATATTCAGGATCCTCATTTGCTACTTTGCAACATTGTTCTATTTTCGATTTTCAAAATTTTGTTCGATTGTATATTTTCCCTATTTTCCATAGCAAATTGCAATTATTTCGCAAAAATTGTCACAATTATTTGAGTTGAATAAGCATCAGCCTGAACAAATATGAAATTTAGTGCTTAAAGAAGGTTATTTTAATTGTTTGAATTTTTCCATATGGAAAAAATAGTTCAAGGTCTTTCAAAATAAAAATTGGTAAAATCTGAATAATTACTAGTGAAAATTTACAGATTCTATTAGCGAAAAGTGAGCCACTAGAGATTAATAGAAAATTACAAATTCGAGTAGTCAAGATCTTTGTTAAATCAATAGTGGAAAATTAATGGCTTGGTAAAAAAATATTTACGACTGTATATAATAATTTCAACAAAACTTAAAAACATGAAAAATATAAAATTTTAATAAAACGACGATATGGTATACCATTCTTATCTCTATTGAAACAAGAAGAAGGCCACATTGTGACACTGTAAGCGTGATTTAGCCTGCCAATATTTGAAAGCATCGCCTTCTAATTGTTTGAACAAAGTGAAGAAAAATGAGAATTTTTTAGACTCTTTAAATTACATTCGATCAATGTACTCGAAATTAATTATCTGTATACAAGGTCTTCATGCGCTACTTTTCAACAGAGTTTTGTTTTCGATTTTCTAAATTTTGTCCGGTTGTATATTTTCTATCAATGATTGCAACTATTTAACAAACTTAGTAAAAATTATTCGGCTTACATGAGCATCAGCTTGAATACATATGCATTTTATTGCCTGAAGAAGGTTATTTTAATTGCATACCTTTTTTTTAATGAAAAAAATACTTCAATGTCTCTCATTCAAAATTTGTAAAATTTAACCAATTACATGTAAAATTTTACAGATTTTATTAGCGAAAAGTGAGCCACCAAAGATTAGTAGAAAAATACTTATTCGATTAGTCAAGATATTTTATAATTCAATAGTGGAAAGCATACTAGTTTTTTGATAGATATAAATAAATGTACTAAGGACTGTATATGAAATAATAACAGAAAAACAGAAGATAAACTTTACATCGATTTCCGACGAAAGATTCTCTCAAATATCGGTTAAACTTTCTTTTGTTTTTCCATGACAAACACATATTTTTTGAAAGACGCGAAGTTGGCTGAACAAAACTTTATCGCTCTAAAAAATTTCCTGCAACAAATTTTATTCTTAGTTTTTTCTGTGATTGAAGAAGGTTATAAAATGGAAAACGGGATAAATACAAATGTTTAATAAAACGACTGTTTTCATTTTCAAAATATTGTCTTGTAATTGTTTCAACAAAGTTAGGAAAAATAAGATTTTCTAAAATTCAATACATAAATACATCTGCTCATTATTAGTTTATATTCATAATAATTGTTATAAAACTTTATCAAAAGCGTTTTTAATTAGTCCGATGATAATACAGATTCCTGCTAATTGGAATCAAGGGAGTTTATGAACAATAAACAATGTTATGAATGACACTGGATGATTTTTCATTAACAAATGGCAAATCAAATTTTTTTTTCTACCTTTCTAACAAAAGGTATCTCGCGGATACCTTCGTGCATACTGAAGTATTAGTGACGACTGGACTAAAATCAAAAACATGGCTATTATTGAAGTATTATATTGAATATTACAACCAAATGAATAAAAGTTTAATTTAATAAAATAATTTTTTTTTTGAAACAAATGTTTATTTGTTATGAATGACTATTTAATTTTACTCATCAAATGAAACACTTCCTTCAACTAAAGAAATATGTATTTATATAAACACAATATTTTCTTTATCTAAAGAAATGCTTCATTGGTATAAATGCAGCAACTCTCTGTATCAGATAAGTATATTTTTGCGTTGATTAACATTCTATTGAAATAAACAATTATTTCTTTCATTTCAACAAACGTGAAGGTCATATGCGTCCTGCTCAATTCAAATAATCTAACTCATTTGAATGAAATAAATATTTCTTTGAAGGACTGATCAGTTTTTAACAAATCTAGACCTTGTGAGTCAAGTAAATCATTTCGTTGAACGTACAAAATATTTATTTTAATCAAGAAAATACAACCGAAGAATTCACTTCGTTAGATCAACAAAACATGTGTTTGGTTCAGATAAAAAATACTAGTGTGAAAGAATATTTTCGTGATGCTAAGACAGAACATTCAAGCAAATGCATTTTCTTGGTTCCAAATATATTTTTCCAATATGTATATTGATATTAATAAATTTATTTTAGACACAATATGCATTGTATATCGTAATAATAAAATTTAAATTAAATTCAATATACGAATTTATATTTAATTTCATTTACATGTCTATAAATTCATTTGCATATATTGTATGTGAATTCAGCGAATATTTTTGCTGACAGTGAAGCTGGAAAAACGAATTTTATGGCAGAAATTTAAATTTTCAACAAAAAAGTTCACTCTTAAGCAAGTATGACTTTTCCACAATGAAATATGAATTTTTAATCCAAAAGGATGAATTTTCCACCAAAAATGATGACTTTAGTAACACAGTTAAATTTTCAACGAAAAAATGGAATAGTTAAATTTTCATATAAAAAATTAGTTTTCAATTAAAAAAAAGAATTTTCGACAAAATAGTTAAATTCTCAATCAATGAGGTAAATCCTACAAATAAAATGAATTTTGAACAAATTAATTCAACTATCAATGAAGGATTTGGTCTTTTTACCAAAAAGATACGTTTTTAATTAAACATTTTTTCAAGCGAACTTTCAACAAAATAGATGAATTTTCTACCAAATTGTTAAATTTTCCCGCCAAAAAGAGGAATTGTTACAAAGCAGTGGAATTTCAAACTTAAATATTTGAATTTTTAATAAAAATATTAATTTACAACCTAATAATTAAATTTTTAACTTATACCAAATTTTTTGATATTTTTTGGTTGAACAGCTTCTGTCTTATTATTATTTTTTTTCGTACCTTGTGTCATTTTTCAAAAATTTTCTTATTTTGAATATTATTTTCTACGATTGAAACAAAAACTACGCATCCTATCAGAAAATGATTAATAACAAATTTCGATCACTTTTTTGAAAGATCACCCCGTGCAGCAATTTCAGTGCCGGGGCCAGATCTGGCCCCAATCGTGATCCCAGTTAGGGCCAGACTCCCAATGAAACCCCTAATCTGATCAGGGCCTGACTGGGGTATCCATAAGGAAGGCCCGATCTGGCCCTGAACAGGCCCCTTCTAATTTTTATTTATAAGAACATTATTAAAATATAATGTATTTAATAAAGAAGTAAACAATTAATTAAGGATATTAAACATTATATAAATGTTTTGAAAAATATTCTGAAACTTGTCGTTAGATTCATGTATTTTGTTGAAAATTCATCTTTTTTGATAGAACATTAATCTTCTTGGTCGAAAATTTATCCTTTTTGTGTAAAAATGTAAGAATTATATAAAAATTGGTATTTTTGCTCAAAGTTAATTTTTTATCAGAGTTTATATCTGAAAATTTAACTATTCTATTTTCAGTTTATGAGATAAAAATTCGACTATTTGGTACGGAATTTAAGAATTTGATTGAAAATCCGTCTTTTTGGGTAGAAAATTAATCTTGTTTGTTGAAAATTCATCGATTTGGTAGAAAATTCATATTTTTTGTTAAGAAGTCGTCTTTCTGGGTAGAAAATTATTCTTGTTTCTTGAAAGTTCGACTTTTTGGTTGATAATTCAACTATCTTGTTAAAAATTTATATATTTTGTGGAAAAGTCATATCCTTGTGGGTATAAAATTATTCTTGCTTGTTGAAAGTTCAACTTTTTGGTTGATAATACAACTAGCTTGTTAGAAATTTATCTTTTATATTGAAAATGATCTTTTCTGTGAAAAATTTATTTATTTATTTATTTTAATGTCACTGTTTTCTATAATATTAGACTTTTCAGTTTAAAAACTTTACTCTTTTGTTGAAAAATCAGCTTTCATTGTAGAAAAGTTAGCTTTTTGGATGTAAATAAACTTTTTTGATCAAGAATCAACTGCTTTCTAAAAAATTTGTTTTTCTTTTTGAAAATTCGAATATTTGATTGAACTTTAATCTTTTTTGTTTGAAAATTCGACAATTTGATTGAAAAGTTTTTTGGCACGCGGAGCAACGTATAAAAAAGTGAGGTTATAATGCCAGAAAGTTGTCGACGCTTTCTCGAAGTTCACTGTCGGAAATCTGATAGAGCTGGATAATTCTAGTTTGATATGAACACCTCAACCCGGTCTAAAAACTTTGCGTAAATGATTAACGAGGTGAATTGAGAATTATTTAAAGCGATTTATCCACATGACTTTACCGGTTTATCTGTTTACTGTACGCCACTTTTACAAAGTTGCCAAATGTCGCTCGTTGCCAAATGATCGAACGGAAGACTAATCGAATACATTCGATATTAGCGCGGCAAATTCAAATCTAAATAATTATAAACTCTAAACAGATTTGAAAAATACCTACAATAATTATGACTAACTTGATAATTTTATATTTATTAACTAATTTAATGCGTCCGTAAACATACAGTTTCAGACATTTTGTTCAAATGAATTTAAGCTTTTTTTAGTTTTTTCTCGTTTCTTATATTCTTTGCATATGATAAATTAAATTTAACTAATTAACTTTAGGTTAGTCACTGAAATGAAAATTAGTTGAATATTCACTAATTAAGACAGGGAGTAATTTTAAACTTAATTAATTCTAATTTTTAAACTAACTATAAATCAACAGAGGGTAGCCCGATGTGGCCTCGACCAGGACCACAAGAGTAGCCATGATCAGGGCCGCATTGGGCTAAACCGATCAAGGCCACTTTGGGAATCAGGATCAAATTGGGCAATTTCTCCACGGGAACTTTCAAATATTCAATTTAATTTAATTCTTTTATTTTTAGTATTGTTTTTTGCAAATGAAACAAAAACTACGTGTCCTACAAAAAAGTGATTAATAACAAATTTGTAGACCCTTTTTGGCTTCACAATTTCTGTTGATTCGCTTTTTTCCGTATCCTACATAGTTTGACCGCAAAATGAAATTTTTTATTTTTTATTATTTTTTGTGCGATCAAAATTTGAATTTTCGATTTTTCAGCAAAATTCGAAAAGTTGTTATGATAACATTTTAGGACATTCAAAAAGCAACGTTTTTTTTTTTTTTTTT
>CAKNYM010050631.1:359018-375497 GCA_932195095.1 Andricus curvator
GAGAATGCTATAACTCTGTTAGCCTTTTTCTTATCAGAAAAAGTCATGAGGATAAATTGTTCGAGTTGAAAAGTAGCAGATGAGGACCCTGAATATGCATAATTAATTTATAGCCTATATTCGGATCCATTATAATTTTAAGATTGTAAAGAATTCTTGTTTCTTATATTTCTTAAAAAAATCAGAAGGTTGTTTTCTGAGTTCCATGTTTATAACTTTTTTTAAATTATTATATACAGTCCTAAGTAAATTTCTTTATTTGTATCAAGCAATTAGCTGCTTTTCAGTATTGAATTAGGAAATATCTTTACTAAACGAATTAGTAATTTTTTAATAATTTTTAGTGGTCCATACTCTGCTAATCAAATATGTGAGATTTCCGTAGCAATTAGGTTTCAACGATTTTTATTTAGAGAATCAATAAATTATCTCTTGCGTGAGAAAAGTAGTCTATAAGATAAAATAAAACTTTTTCTGATACTCAAGTTCATCCTTATTCAAGGCAAATCATTTTTACAAAGTTTGCTCAATAATTTTAATTTTCTATAAAAAACTAGGCAAATGTTAATTCTAATTTTTTTTTAAACGAAAGCAATTCTATTAAAAAGTAGGGCATGAAGACCCTGACTATGTATAATTAATTTCGAGTCCAATGCTCTATTGTAATTCAAAGATTCTAGAAAATTCTTATTTTTCTTAACATTGTTCAAACAATTGGAAAGCAATGTTTTTAAATTGAGGCAGGCTATATCACGTTTACAATTTCGCGATATTACCTACTTATTGTTTTAACAGAGTTAAGAATCGTGCACCATCGCATTATCATATTAAGCTTTTCCATTTTTGACATTTTCATGTTTTTCAACTCTTCTAATTTTTTTTTTCAACTCTTTTTTTCAACTCTTCTAAATTTTCAACTCTTCTAAAATTATTATATATAGTCCTCAATAATTTTTTTTTTCACCAACGAATTAGTTTTCCATCATTGAATTAGAAAACATCTGGACCATTCGAATCATTAATTTTTTACTAATCTTTAGTGGCTTACTTTCATTAATCGAATTAGTAGAATTTCACCAGTAATTACTTAAATTTCAACAATTCTGATTTAAGAGACCTCAAAGTATCTTTCGCATGAGGAAAGAAGCTTTGCAATTAAAATAACCTTCTTTAGGCACTCAATTTCATACTTATTCAGGTTGTTCAAAAAGCTGGTCTAAAAATACATTGGAATTTTTTTTTCTTGATTTTTTAAGCATATAGCACGAAAATTGGTTCAAACACACAAAAAAATATGTCCATTTTTGTGTGGAAAAAAATGATATTCAGAGGTGGTGCAAACCCCATGAAGATTATCACCTATGTATTTTCCATAAGAAAAAAGACGTTTATGTAAATGTTACTCAGAATCGTCAATATTAGCTGAATAGAGTTGAAACTCAAAATTAGCCATAGAATACGAATAAAATATTAATTTACAAATAACATCCCCATGAGTCTGTTTTATAGGGTCCCAAAAAAACCCCATAAGTAAAAAATGCGTTTTGTGAGATTTCGGCGCTCATTATGATTTTTTGCGGTCTTTTAATGCAAATTGTTTCTAATACATAACGTACTACTTTATACGGATAATAAGATATTTACATAGATTGTTTAAACAATTTATCATTTTTTTGGAATTTTTCTCTTAGAATAGAGGTAGAAAGTCGCTAGAAATTGCGGTTTTTTCTGAATTTTTAAACTTTTTGTTCACTTTTTAAAAAGAGTGAAGTAATAATTAATTCAATTTAACAAAAATAATTGCTCAAACAATTTATCATTACTGTTTATGATATTCTCTCTGTTTCGTAGTAGAAAGTGGTTTTCTTTTCTGAAAGTTTTAACTATTTGTCTACTTTTTACTTAGCGTGACTTAATAGTTAATTATGTTTGACAGAAATAATATTTTAAACAAATGATTATTGTTTATAACTATCTTTGTCTAGATTAATGCCAGATAGTTGCGGTATTGCTGAAATGTTGAACTTTTTGTCCACTAGTGTGGTCCAAAAATGCATTGAAAATTAAAAAAAAAATTTTTATGCATATCGCCTAGAAATTTGTTTGAATCCACACAATAATAAATTCATTACTTTCATTACGTCTTTCCCATGGGAAAAAAATACGTTTTTGGCTATTATTAACGATTATCAATAATATTTACGAAGACGTCTTTTTTTCTTATGGGGAATACGTGTGTTCGAACAAATTTCCGTGCAATATGCTTACAAAATCAAAAACAATATGATTTTCTATCACAGAGAAAAAAGCTTTTGAAAAAATTACGACGCGCGTGATTTTGTATGTTATGAAGTACAACACGTGAAATGTATACTCTTTTTACTTCTTTGATTTTGCTCAAGAAATTATAAGTCAATTTATTTACCCTTTTATACACTTGCTCTCTCCTCAGTAAAGATGGATTTCGTCACATTTGTACACCTCAACAAAGCTATAACAAATTTTGAGACATCCCGAAAGTTGCATAAAATTGCAATATTTGTAGACTCGTAGCAAGCCTTAGATATAATTGTTTAACTTGAAATTTTCAAGAAGCATGTTTGAGATTGAGAACATATTTATTAAAAAAAATGTTCATTAGTTTTTCATTTATAGTTTTGAAGCAATTACAAAAATGAGTGAAAATGAAAATTTTCAGCCCAACAGCAGCTTTACTCGTGAACTGCAAACTTGATGGCAGCTACATTGAACTCAGTGGCTTATTGTTAGGCGTTCAGGACTTCCAAATGCAGACGCGACCAGAAAGCTCCTCGCTACAGGCCCAAACTTGTAGCCTAGAGCGACACTTGACTTTAATGAGTTGAATAGCAGAGTAATAACACTAAAAATGTCTGATGGGTTAAACCTCAGGGCTCGCTTCAGACTCTAGTTCAGACTCTAGACAATAGTTCGCTCTCTTGATCAATGTAAAAAGTTCAAAACAACTGAATTGTTTTCAATCTTCGTATTACTAAATATGAACCAATTAAGGTTCAATTTTGATTCAGCACAGCCATACCACGCTGAAAAAAACAGTTCTCGTCAGATCACTGAAGTTAAGCAGCGTTGGGCGCGGTTAGCACTTGGATGGGTGACCATTCGAGAAAACTGAGTGCTGTTGGCACATCGTGGGTGTGGTGAGCCCACACTTGTAGTTATTTACTACAAGTTATCAACCTAGAAACACTACCCGAATCGGGTAGTGTCACGCCTACCCCGAAAGGGAAATGGCTTAATGGTATACAGTTTGACACCCTTTCTTTGTTCAATATGAAATTTTTCGTTCTGTGTATATACACCCGAGCAGAAAAGAAGAAATTGACACGGATTGGGGCGAATTAACATTTTTGAATGCGCGTGAATCCCGTTTTCTGATTCGTTTCAAATAAATGTAGACGCATTTAGATGGGTTGAGACAGCGCGAATTAAATGCATCTGTATTCATATGAATGCGCGGTTAAGGTCAATTCAATGAAAATCAATAAAAAGTGCATTTGTCGAGACCTGAACTAGCGATCCCTAGTGTTTTAGTCCACAGTGTTCCCGCTGAGCGACGGGACAATTTCCTAAGCATTTACAATAAATTCTATATGCCCGCACGTTGATTTTCCTGTTACGGATTAAATTGCATAAATCAACACTTGCTGAAAATCTTCGTGACGAATTGGGGCTAATTCGAGTGTGTGATAGAGCTGCAACACCAAATGCGTCGCGTGCTGCTCGCCCGCGGCTTGGTGCGGATTCTCTCTCTTGTTGGGCACGCTGTGTGCCCACATTGGAACAGCTGTAGCCCCAACAGTGTTGGTACAGTAACGCTCCGTTTAGACGGGAGAACGGCATCCCCAACCCGAGTTTCGCGCGGAGTTTGTTTCATCCGACAAACGGTTTGTCGTATATATTCGTGCTTATTTTATTTTTACAAGTTAACTTTTGATTTTGGATGATTTCTTAGAGAAGAAAAACTTCTCGAATTTACGCAATTACCTCAAATGTAAATAATTTATCAATTCATAAGCCTGCCGTCGTGAACAGGCGCGTGTACATAACCTATAAGCTATAACCTGTAAGGTAGAAATTTCGTATTTTTTTTGGTAAAAAACGTTAATCTTTTTTGGGATTTGATTTAAAATCAAAATATTGTTTGCTCGAAGTATGAACTGTTACATTTTTCGTTCAGTATTTATCT
This sequence comes from Andricus curvator, assembly GCA_932195095.1. Lineage (NCBI taxonomy): Eukaryota > Metazoa > Arthropoda > Insecta > Hymenoptera > Cynipidae > Andricus > Andricus curvator. The sequence continues at coordinate 363,244 of CAKNYM010050631.1, forward strand.
TTTTTGGTTGAAAATTATACTACTTAGTTGAACGTCAAACTGTTTTGTTGAAAATTAACTTTTTGGTTGATGGTTCATCATTATAGTTAAAAACTCATGTCTTTGGTTGAAAATTTAAGTATTTGGTTGGAAATTAGCTTTTTTTTTAAATTTTGGTTGACTCTTTCCTTTTCTCCTTCATTTTTCTGTTGGTATGTATTTGTCTCTAATGAGCCGAAAAGGAGGTTGTTTAAAAATCTAATTTTGATTCGTGATTTTTTTCAAGCTCTGATTTGGGTACATAAAATTGTTCATAAGAAAGCAGATTTCATTTCAATCTTAAATTAATTTTTAAATAGAGACAACTTTTTACCTTAAATTGTCAAAAAAACAACTATTTTTATTTAAATACTGTACCAAAAATGTTTTTAAATGTTAGCTAATTTAGAAATGTATGGTTGCTTGGATTATATCTTTTGCTATTTCGAAAATGTAATAATCTGAATAGATTGGTTGAGAATCAACCACAAAAAAATGTCTCTTATTTTTTTTCCTATTTTGGAACAAGTTTCAGTAATCTTTTCATTATATCTACATTTGAATACTGAAATATATACTTTTAAGGTTTTCGAGACATTGTATTACGTATCATCAATTCATAAATAAAAGTTTATTTTATACCTGATGTTGAAAATTCTTTATCCTTCACTCATAAAAAAGACATAATAAGTACTGTGAGTGACTATTGTTAAACATAAACACACATGAGAGGACTTGCATGTTGGTGGCGGAAGTGAGAACGTGTTTAGTGACAGGTGGAGAGAGAATTTTACGGAATTTGTGTGGAAGGTGTGAGTGGAGTGTGAGGGTGGAAGCCGAGGAGGTGAGTAGGGTTGTGTGGGGTGAATTGGGGAGATAAAAAGTGAGTTTCAGCGTGGGTGGGAGGTGGTATCTAGCTGGATAGGGAAAGTCAGGTTAGGTTGGCAAGTAATCGGGGGAGTTCGTGGTCAAGAGTCCTGGGCTTTCGAGGGTTCAAGGGTGGTTCTCGAAAAGTTAGGGGATGCTAAGGGAGAGAAAGGGAAACCGACGGGGAGGGAATTTTCCACAAGCCACGACGGCCAACAACGCGTCGCCCTGTGTCGAGCGGTGCGTCGAGGAGAGGGAGAAATCGGGACGGTGGCAACGAAGGAAGCGAGAACGTAAGGGAGAGAGCGACAAGCGCAAGTGACGGAGAGGATCTCTTGAAAAGGAAGAAAGACAGCCAGGAGAGTCCGGAGAAAAGCGAGGTCGAGAGCCCGTTTAAAAAAAGCGGGATAACACCGAGGTCACCCCCCAAAAAAATGGAGGGGATGTTGGAAAAGGAGGCTCTCGGGATGTTGTTAGGCGAGATCAGGGGGCTGAGGGAGGACGTAAGAGGGACCAAGGTGCAGATGGAAGGTATGAGGGAGGACTTGCGAATCAGAGATGAGAAATGGAAAAAGGAGGTGAAAGAGCTGAGAGAGAGAGTAGATGGGTTAGAGAGGGAAAGAAAAGAAAAAGAAGTTAAAATAAAACAGATGGAAGAGGAGATTAGGGCGTGGAAAGAAAGGACTGAAAAAAGGCTTGAGAAGGTGGAGGGCAGGACGGAAATTGAAATAGGAATCGGGGGTAGCGGGGGCGAGATTAAAGGTATTTGGGAGAGGGTAGGGAATATGATAGAAGAGAAAGTGGGAGAGCGTAGGAATGAAAAGGAGGAGAGGGCGGATAGGGAAAGGATAAGGGCAATGGAGTTGAGAATGGAGAGAAAGGAGAAGGCAGACAGGAGAAATAATATTGTGATAAGAGGGTTGAAGATGAAGAGCGGGGAAGAAAGGGAGGGTGTGGAAGCGCTGCTACAGAGCATAGGGTGGAATAAAGGCAGGGTAGGGAAAGTTAAGTTGGAGGAGAGAAAGGAGAAAGAAGTGGCGGTTGTGGAGTTGGAGAGCTGGGAAGAAAAATTGGGGGTAATGAGAAATAAAAATAGGATAAAGGATAAGGAAGTTTTCATCGATCACGATTTGACGAGAAAGGAAAGGGATGTACAGAGAATGCTGTACGACAGGGCTAGGAGGGAGAGGAGTGAAGGGAGGTCGGCGAAGGTAGGATATCGGAAAATAAAAATAGACGAGAAAATGTGGGTGTGGGACGAGGAGAAAGAGGTGTTGAAGGAAGTGCAGGGGAATTTGTTTCGTAGAAAGTAGGGGAGTGGGGGTAATGCAGGGTAGAGGAGTTGTGAAGGTGCTTTACTGGAACGTAGCAGGGGTAAAGAAGAAGGATGAGGAGTTCTGGAGGTATATCCAGGAATTTAATGTGGTAGGACTGGTAGAGACGTGGGTGGAAAGAAAGGAATGGGATAAAATAGAGCCAAAGCTGCCAAGGGGGTATAGGTGGAGACTCCAGGAGGCGGTCAGAGTGAAGAAGAAAGGAAGGGCTAGTGGGGGAATTATAACGGGGATTAGAGATGGATTAGAGGAAAAAGCTCACGGAGAGGAAGAGAAGGAGGGAGTGCAAATGAGGAAAGTAAAGATAGGAGGGGTAATGTGTAAGTTTGTGACAGTGTACAATAAGGATGGGATGGAAAGAATTAAAGAAAGGGTGGAAGACCTGTTAGGTGAAAGAGAAGAGGGTATGGTGGTACTGGGTGGGGACTTAAACGCGAGGATGGGGAGGGAAGGGGGCCTTTACAGGGAAGGGGAGAGCTTCGAAAGGAATTCGAAGGATATGTTAATAAATAAGGAGGGGAAGATTCGGGTAGAATCAGACCATCAGCCATTAGGGTTGTGGATAAGGGGTGAGAACGGCGGAAGGCAAGGTGGGGAAGAAGTGTCGACGGGGGAGAGGGTTAGCTGGACGAGGGAGGCGATAGAGAAATATAAGGAGCAGTTAGGGAAGGTACGCTTCGAAGGGGAGACGGTGGAAGAGATATGGGAGGATTTAAACGAGAAAGTGAAAGGGTGCGTGCAAAAGAAGGTATTCAAAAAGAAGAAGAAAGGAATGGTGAAGCCGTGGTGGGATAGGGAATGTAAAAAGATGAAAAGAAAGGTGAAGAGGAAGTATAAGAAGTGGAAAGAGGGTACTGCGAAAAGGGAGGAGTACGTAGAAATGAGGAAGGGGTTTAGATTGATGTGTAAGAAGAAAGAACAGGAAAAGGAGAAAGAGCTGGAGGAGGAGTTAGGAAATGTTGAGACAGAAGGGGACGTCTGGAAGATAATAAATAGGTTTAGGAAGCGTAGAGTAGGGATAAGCGACAAGATAGGAAGTGAGGAGTGGAGGGAGTTTTTTAAAGAATCATTTCAGGGCTCAGATTCAAGGAAGAGAGATGATGGGAGTAGAAGAACGGGGGAGGCAGAGATGAAGGAGTTGAATGACGAGGAGATAGAGAAACAGATAAGGAAGTTAAAAAGGTCAAAATCAGCAGGGCTGGATGGGCTAGAGAACGAAGCATGGCTGTTTAGTACACAAGAGGTTAGGGAGAGGCTGAAGGAGGTAGTGAAGAAAGTATGGAGGGGGGAGGGATTCCCACGAGGGTGGAGAGAAGGATTAATAGTGCCTCTGTATAAGAAAGGAGAGAGGGATAGGCAGGAAAATTATAGGGGGATTACGCTTATGAATACGGCGTATAAAGTATACGCGATGGTAGTAGCGGAGAGGCTGCGGAAGGATGTCGAGGGGAAAGGAATATTGCCAGAGACGCAGGCGGGCTTTAGGGCAGGTAGGAGTACTATCGACAATATCTACGTTCTGCAGCACGTGGTGGATAGAGAATTAGCGAAGAAGGGGTCGAGAGTGTACGCGTTTTTTGTGGATCTAAAAGGCGCGTTTCCGTCGGTGGATAGGGGGAGGTTGTGGGAGGCGATGGAGGAGAGGGGAGTGGAGAGAGGCCTGATCGAGAGGGTAAGGGAGATATATGAAGAAACCAAAGATAAGGTAAGAGGAGGACAGGGGATTTCGGAGGGATTCTGGATGGATAGGGGGTTAAGACAAGGGTGTCCGCTTAGCCCGACGCTTTTTGCGATTTTAATTGCGGATATGGAAAGTAAGCTGGAGGCCGGAGTGGTAGGAGGAGTCAGGATAGGAGGGGTTAGAATTTGGTCGCTAGCGTATGCAGATGACATAGTGTTGTTGGCAAAAAGCGAGGTGGCCTTAAAGGAAATGATGAAGAGGTTGAGAAGATACCTGGATAAGAACCGGTTAGAACTGAATGCGGAAAAGTCCAAGGTTATGGTTTTCAGAAAAGGAGGGGGAAGGGATAAGGAAGGGCAGTGGAAGTGGAAGGGAAAGGCGGTGCAGGCGGTGAAAGAGTTTGTGTACCTGGGCTTCTTGTTTCGGAGGAATGGCGGAGTGGATGGTCACATAAAAGAGAGAGTGAGGAGGGCAAATGCGGTGATGAGGCAGGTGTGGGGGTTGGGAAAGAAGTTATTCGCAGATGATTTTGGAAGGAGAATGAAATTGTTTGACTCACTAGTGATGAGTGTGCTATTTTATGGAGTAGAGGTGTGGGGGTGGAAGGAAAGCGAAGAGGTAAATAGGATACAGGAGAGATATTTAAAATGGACACTGGGGTTGGCAAGGAACACGCCTAATTAAATTGTCAGGAGGGAGACGGGGAGAACGAGTGTAGGGATTCTAGCGGGGAGTCGAGCGTGTAAATATGAGGAGAAATTTTTGGAAGAGGGGGGAAGTAAGTTGGTTAGGGAATGTTGGTGGGAGAAGGAGAACAGGAGAGGGGGTGGGAAGATGGAGGTTGAAAGAGAAAGGTATTTTAGAACGAATGGACTGCATATGGATGAATTGAGAAGGATGCATGAGGAAGGAAGGAAGGTATATGAGTTGGTCAAGAAAAACAGCATGGAGAGAGAGAAGACAGCAGGGGAAGAGAGAATAAGAGAGACAAGGTTTAATGGGAACTATGTGTGGATTATGCCAAGGGCGAGAGCGCAATATTTGTGTGAGAAAGGAGAGAAAGGAAGTCAGGAGCTTATAGCGAGGATGAGATTTGGGTGCATGGAGGGTTTCAATAGGTTCTGGCTCGCTAGGGAAGAGGATGTGTGAACTATGTTGGAAGGGGGAGGCAAGAGTGGAGCACTGGTTGGAGGAGTGCGTGGAGGTGGAAAGGAGTGGGATAAGCATGGAGGTATTGATGCATGAAAGGGGGGACAAAAGGGCAGTAGCATGGGTGAAGGGAGTATTGGGAAAGATGGAGAAGAAGAGAAGGAAGGAGGAATGGAGAAGGAAAGATTGTAAATAGAGGAGGAAGTAAATATAAGTAATTGTAAATATTGTAAATAGTAGAGTATTAGGTATTAGTCGCGGAGGCAGAGTTTGGTAATGCGAGGCAAGCAAGAAAGTAGGTACATGCGAGCGAGGCGAGGCGAAGCGAGGAAGGCAATGCGATAAGAGCGAGCGGCGTTAGATATAAGGTGTGGAGGGATGTTAGTTTTAAGGGTTAGTTGTAAGAAAATTCTCTAAAAAATGCATGTGTAAGCAAGTCAATTTTTTAAGGCCAGCAGGCTAAAGAATAAACGTTTATCTATTATAAACACACATGATTATTATTAACGAAGTGTCTAGGCACATCAAAATATTTGGTGTATCGCTCACCGTATTTCGGTGAACCTATTAGGCGTCCTTTCTAGTTTCTCCTGGGCACACCCAAAATATTTCTTAAATGCTTATCGAATTTCGGTGAAACGAAAAGGTTTATTCTAAGATAATTCATTCCTATCATATTTGTATCTAGGCATTGACTATTATTGATTTCTGGTGTACTTAATTGTTTACACGATCACAAAATTCAACTGCGACCTGCTACTTAATTTGTGCGCGAAAATCTATTTCTGGACTCGTGGGGCAATTGCTTTCTCTTTTGTGGGACTGCAGCGTTCCCAACACGCGGGAAAGGATCTGCTCGCACGTTTGGCACTAATGCTCACTCAAATGTGGTGTGGCCGCTGCACCGACCGCCGTGGTGGCGATGCGTTCGCACTAAGAAGACAGCTGCTTGCCCAAATTTTTTTCAGTGTACTTGTACAAATAGGAAGATTCAAGATTAAAACACCCTCTTCTCGAATCAATACGCATTGACACACTGGTCCAATGCGTCATTGTCGCAAAGCGGGATTTGCGGGGTGTCCTAATCTTTCGAATTCAAAAAATCGTTACCGTTGTATGTTTTTAAAATTAATTGTTTATCATAACCGTGAGTTTCATTGTTAGCCCAGCATCTTGATTGAATATCAAAATCATTTTGTTTCTAAGAAGATAATAAGATAATAAGGATAATAATATATGATCGGATAAGGTAGGATTGGGAGAGGGGGGATTTAATCAACTTAATTAACGCCTTAATAGGCCACAAAATAATTATTTTTAGGCTTATGGAGCCTACTTTGAATAATTGCTTCTTAAATGATTCAGGAAGATAATAGTGTGGATAGAGAAGGATAGCGCGTGGTTAGGTGATAGTGGACACAAAAATGGTGAGGAGGGGTCGGTAGAAATGTAAGAAAAGTTTTTAATGTAATCTTTATTGGCTTTCAACACTTTCATTCGACTTCTGTTGACAAACGACATTGTATAATAGTTTTATCCGGAATTGCCATATCTTCGTGTTGCCAATGTCAAACCCAGTGGATCACTGTGCTCACCATATTGATGCTGATTTTGTTGGCCTGGTGTTCCCAATGACAACGCCAGCGGATCATGTTGTCCGCTTGCTTGTTTGCGCAAAGCAGCTGTCTGATAAAGCGCTGGCAGAGGAGCGGGGTTCGTCTGATCGACTTCCTCCATAACATAGTGCCGCCTGTAAGCGGTCTGCCCTTCTGTCATCTGTGTAGCGGCTATGCTCTTCTCAACGTCTAAGCCCTCCGCAGCCTTCAACCTTTTTTGACGCCTGAGTGTGGCAGCGTTTAGTCGACGGGGTACTACTGATGGACTCACTCCATTTCCTTCAACGTAATTATTTGAACGTGGCGGCGAATCGCCCTGTGAACTTAATTCTGGAAGAAGAAATATAATTTGGTGAATTCTAATCATAATTAGAGGAATTACGTAATAAGACAATAGATATAGGGTTGTATACCATTAAGCCATTTCCCTTTCAGGGTAGGCGTGACACTACCCGATTCGGGTAGTGTTTCTAGGTGGATAGTTTCTTGTAGTAAATAACTACAAGTGTGGGCTCACCACACCCACGATGTGCCAACAGCACTCAGTTTTCTCGAATAGTCACCCATCCAAGTACTAACCGCGCCCAACGCTGCTTAACTTTAGTGATCTGACGAGAACTGGTTTTTTCAGCGTGGTATGGCTGTTGGTATATATATATATATATATATATATATATATATATATATATATATGTATAAACTGTACGTTGTCACCTCAAAAATATATATACACTAGACGTTGTCGCCTCATATATAACGTTGTCACCTCCGAAAACGGAGGTGACAACGTTTTGCCTATTTTTCGATGTAAATCCATTTTAGATGGACTTTTATTGCATTTGGCGAAAAAACGTTCGGAGGTGACAACGTTCATCCTTTATCAGCAGTATCGCCTACCTAGTTCGGGTATATATCACCGGCGCTAGTGTCGCCATACTAGCAGATACAAGCTGCACGTTCTCACCTCCAGCATATATAACACCAATCACAGGTAAGAGGCACACCTTCCCACCTCCGTGATTTGGCAACACTGCATTTACTCTCAGTGAATCAGCAGGTGCCTTTCGCCGGCCGAAATTTGAAAACTGTCAAATAGTAAGATTCAATCGTGAATATAAAAGCTTGAAAATGGTTCAATTTTTATAAAAATGAGTATCTTTATGTTTTTGAGGACACTGAATTTCAATTTGGTATCAGCATTCCAAAATTCACAATGTTTGATACCAAAATTTGAAAATCGATGAATTTGTATGCAAATGAGTATGTGTAAGTTTTTTAGGTCGTTGAGTCCGAATTTGTTATCAGACTTCAAAAATTGAAAATGAAGGATATAATATCGCAAATAAAATTTTTTTTAAGAGGTTTGAATTTGATGAAAATTAGTATTTATACGTTTTCAGGGTAGCTGAAGAGAAATTACGCTCTAAAATTTGCAAATTTTAAAATTCTAGAGATTTTTTGGGGCTGCTGAATACAAATGTGAAAGTAAATTTTTTCAACTGTTTTTTTTTTAATTAATCTGTTTCACTTGAAATTTTAAGTTCTTTTTTTCTTGTTGAGAATTAATTTTCTTGACTGAAAATGTTACTGTTCGGTTGAAAATTATTCCGTTTTGGTTGAGGGTTCAGCTGTTTTGTTCAAAATTGGTCGTTTTTTAGTTTAATTCAACTATTTTTGTCTTCAAAATAAAATCTCTTTTGGTTGAAATACGACCTATCCAACATATTTCAACAGCATATTTCATTAGGAATATATTTTTTGCGGAAAAGCAACTACTTGGTTTAAAGTTGAACTACATTGTAAATAATGAATTTTTCGGTTAAACATACATGGTTTTAATTTAAAATTCACCTAGTTGGTCGTAAATGAACAGTTATGTAAAAAATTCGTCTTTTTGGCTAACAGCTTGAGAATTTATGGTTTTTTGAAAATTCATGCTTTTGATTGATAATTGAACTATTAATTTGAAAATGTGACTATTTTGTTAGAATTCCGTTTATTGTATGTGGACAATTCAAATATTTTGTTATAAATGTACTGTTTTGTTAAAAATTAATAATTTTGGTTTATTCATTTGAAAATGTAACTATTTGGTTGAAAATTCTTTTTTTTTCAATTAACTTTTTGAACTGAAAATTTAGTTATTTCACGTTTGGTTCAAAATGTATCCCTCACAACTTTATGATTCAACTTTTTGGTCGACAATTAATTTTTTTTTGAAAATTCGTCTTTTTGTTATATGTAACATTATTCTTGTTTCTTAAAAAATCATCCTTTTGTTTGAGGATGCAACTATTTTGTCAAGAATTTGTAATTTTCCATTGGAGTTAACTGGTTGATAATTTGCTTTTTTCCGTTCAAAATATGTTTCTTCAACTGAAAATTTAATTATTCCATTTTTCGTTGAGAATTTATCTTTTCTAGTTAAAAATTTAATCATTTGGTCGTAAATTAAATTTTTCGTTGAGAATTAACATTTTTCGTTCAAAATTGAACTACTTTTTCCAAAATATCTATTTTTTTTTAATTCTTTTGTTTTTGTGGAAGAACAATTTTTTTATCTAAAAAGTTTCACTCCACCTTTGGTTGAAAATGTATCGCTTATAAGTTAAAAATTCAACTATTTTGTCGTAAATTAACTTTTTTCTTAAAATTTCATATTTTTGGTTGAACATTAAACTATATATTTCATAACGTGACTTTTTGGTTGGAAATTCATTTTTCTTTTAATTACTTTTTTATCTGCAAAATTATTTATTACACTTTTGGTTGCAAATTTATCTCTTTATCAGTTAAAAATTCTGCTATTTGGTCGTTAATTACCTTTTATGTTGAGAAATCATATTTTTTGCTGAAAATTAAACTTTTTTCGCAAATGTAAGTATTTTGTTGGAAATTCTTTTTTTTTTAACTTGATTTTCTTATCTGAAAATATAATTATTGCACTTTTGGTTGTAAATGTAGCCCTCATATTAAACTGTAGCCCTAATTGTGATTTAACTATTTGGTAGAAAATTCATGTATTTTCTTGAAAATTCTTTCTCTTGGTTTTAACATTAACCTTGTTTGTTGGAAATTCATCATTTTGTTTGACGATTCTACTATTTCGTCAAAAATCCGTAATTTTTCATTGGATGCAACTGGTTGATAATTCTTCTTTTTTGATGAAAATTAATTTTTTTGAATTCAAATTTCAACTATTTGTAGTAAATTGATTTGTCTTTCAATTTCAATTTTCAAAATTCATCTTCTATGGAAGGAAAGTAATTTTACATGGTTGAAAATTCATCTTTTTTGGCTGAAAATAATCTTCTTGGTTCAAGTTCGTCTTTTTGGCATGAAAATTTAACTCTTTGGCTTAAAATGCAACTACTAATTTTTTTGACGATAATGTTGGCACTTAATGTATCGATAAGGATTACCATATCATTTTTTTATCTGAACTTGCTCCTTTTGGTGAAAAACATGAGCATAATTTTTCTTTCAGAATTCGCATTAAAAATATTAATACATTCACAATTATTTTAAAAAACTAAGAGTCGTATCGGAAAACGAAAAACACCTCTAGATTCGTCTCCGAAATATCTAGATGCCGTATTTTTTCGTTCTTTGTTTAAACAATTTTCAAACAATCACATTATTTTCTATAGTTCTGCAATTGTTATAAACAAAGTAATTGTCGGAATTAAAAATGGACAATACTATTGCATTCCTTTCGAAAATATCTCGATGCGACTTTTTTTTCTAAGCATTGGTTGAACAATGAGGTCATATGTTGCTTAGCGTACATTTGCTGTGTGCCTGTAGATATGTATTTGAAACATGCAGGCTTTTTCATTTCGGATTGAACCATTTTTAATTCGGAATAAACACAAGAGGTCGTTCAACTATTACTGCATTTTGAAATTCTTTAAAGTGAAAATGTACGCTCATAAATAAAGACCTGAAATGACATTTTTTTCAAAGTATATGCTTTCAAAATATATTTTATTATAATTATTTTTTCTTGGAATTTTTCACCAAATTTTATTTTACAAATTCATACTTTTGAAGTTGATAAATTTTTTGCACCGTAGAGGTTTTTTTTGGGGCTTTGTTTTTTGAAATATTTTTTTCCATAATCAATTTGAGAATGTATTAAAAATAGAACAAATTATGAATCGAGGCCTTTAAAATCAGAATAACTGGACAATCGTCCAACATCTGGAATGACAATGAAGTTGAATAAACAAAAAAAAATACGTTTATAAGAACCTAGTAATATAAGAAGACTATGAATTTTTATAATAATTTTGTTATTTAAATTGATTTTATGGGTCTTCAAAGTTGGAAAGCTTCGAATTTTAGAGTAATAAATTAGATCGAAAATTTCCAAACTGGAACCCAAACTGGCAAGAGATTAATTCTATTGTTGGAGAACTCCGGAATTATATCAGTGTAGTAGCACTATTTATAATGTCCAGTTTCAACAGCTCAGGTACACCTACCTCATCACCTAGTCTACACCGTACCAGTTGTTCTTCTGAGCTCTCTTTCGCCGACCCTTACCTGCGGGGGGGCCTTTGTACTAATGAGGAGTGAAATACGAAACATGATTTTCTTTTAATTTTGCAATTATAAATTTAATAATATTATATTAGAAATCTATGTTTTTTGGCGATTCCAACGATATGTCACTTATGGTAAATAGTCAAAAATTAGAATCTTTCCAATCCAACCCGTGTTCAAGCAACCTTCATCGAAATTTAATGTATAATTTTGATTAAAAAAATATACATTATTCACATTTAGTGACTTTTTGGGTTAGAAAGGAGTCATTCGTTGATTTTTTCAAATTAATTAGCATGTATGTAAAATATTTTAATTATCACTTTTCTTCAACTTATTTGTCACATAAATATATTAAATCATTTTATTTTTATTTCGAAATGTAATTTCAAAAACTCAAAAGTAAGAAAAATGTGAGATTTTACACAAGTTTCAAGTCCATATCTGTGCAAACTTCAATGTCGTGAAAAGTAGACTAGTGGAAATAGATAATCAATTAACAAAAATTCCGAAGGTCTTCAAAAAAATTTTACATTTTATTCATATGTTGAACATAAAATAAAATTTTGCATAACGTGATCGGGTCGACAATTTGTTTAAAAGATTTTTTTGCAAAATTTTCCCCTCATTGTTCCACGAAAATTTAAAACACGTTATTAATTATAAACAAATAAATATTATGTTAATCTCTCCTGAGCGAAAATACTGAAGATTTTTCAAAATGTTGTTTCTGCTTTTATCCGTTGAGAAGAGACTATTGTATGATTTGGAAAACTAAATACATTTCGCAAATTATCGTTTTTCAAGTTGTTACATTTTTTGCCATTCGACTCCTAAAATTTCAGCGGAAATTGCGAAGGTTTCGTTTTTAGGTACCGATTGTTAGAAATGTTGGGATCTGAAAATTATGAAATTTGCAAAACGTTGCTTGGCCGGCAATAGTGATTCATTCGAGCGACAAGATCCGAGAAACGCCCAAAAATATTTTTGTTCATCGCCTTGACAATCGATCGGTCATCCCATATCGTCTCATTAAAACGA
>CAKNYM010050633.1:0-11713 GCA_932195095.1 Andricus curvator
TCGGTTATCAGCAAGAACGGAAACTCGCTCGAAGTCGAATCACCAGACGGGGTGGTGTATAAGAGGAACTCCACTCAGTTGAAACGCTACTTCGAGAGGAAATCACGAAATCAGATTCCCTTGAGTGAGGAGGATGGCTCTGAGATTCAGGGCAGGATGGTTCCAGCTTCAAATGATGAACCGGCTCAACCACAGCGTAATATAGAACCAACGGAGTCGCCAAGGCCTCAGCGAACACGTCATCAACCGGATAGTTTCGGAGACTAACGCGTGATACAGCAGTGGTTGATTCTTGAAATTCGAAGTGTAATTTTGTGAGTCAATTCAATATACATTCTTTATATAATTTTCGATATGAACAATTTGTCAGTACGTTCCGAGTTCCAATTTTCGACATTAACAATTTGACATTATATTCAGAGTTTCAAAGGAAAGAAGAGGTTGTGAGATATAGGTTGGCTGCCCTCCCTGTAGGGTGCGCAGGTTGGTAAAAATGAGTTACGTGTTAGTTAGATCCGAGACCCGATCTGAATAAAGGCGCGTAATTGTGACTTGTGCTTTGTTAATTAATTTAATACTAACCCGATTGCAATACGCTACATCATTCAAGATTCAGTATACCGTGACCACCTTGACGGCATAACCTTTCGTTACCCGATATCAAGGGATCTGAGCTCTTCCTTCGTCCATGGAACCTCTTCAAATGAATAGAGTACCACCGGGGCGGCAAGCATGTTCGTTGCAGATACTTTTTCCCTCTCCGACAGTTTGGAAGACCAAATTTGCCGGATGAGACGTTTGTATCTGCTTTAGAGAGTATCCTTTATATATGTCACATTCTGAATGCGGCTCTGTGGCACGCCCAGGTATGTATAGGTATTTTCCGCGCTAATGTGTCGTATTGCGCTTCTTTCGACGAGCTCAAGGTCTTCGGGGATGCCATTAGGTTTTCCTCGCTTCAAATAAACATTGTCGAATTTGTCTAACCCAAATTCCATTCCCATCTTCTGAGTGTATTTTTCGACAATCCCTAGAGCTAGGTGCAGTTGCTCTTTATTTTTAGCATAGATCTTTAGATCATCCATGTAAAATACATGAGTGACCCTATCCTTTCGATTTCCAGCTTTTCCGCAGAAGTACCCTTTGGAATGGCGAAGTGCGAGAGATAGTGGCAATAGTGTGAGGCAAAAGAGGAGTGCGCTCACGGTGTCGCCCTGAAAGACACCTTTCTGAAAAGTGACGGTGTTAGTTGTCACACGATGTTTTCCAGATGAGATAGTGAATCTGGTTTTCCAAAGCGGCATCAATCTCTCTATGCACCTCACGATGTGCGGATGAACCTTTAAGCTTTTCAACAGACAGATGATAAGTCTATGGAAAGTACCCACATAGCACACTTCCCGAAAAAACCTGGTCTTTTCTTAGGACTTGGTCCAAGTGGCCAGGAGAGAAAATCAGGAATGCCCTAGGTTTATACATATACTTGAGCCCAGGTTAAAACATAGGTTCATATCCGCCGCGATTCTTTGGTTTTAAAAGAAGTAAATTAATGCGAAAAATTTTTGACAGAGAATTCAGTATTTTAAATGAAAATAGCTCTAATTAATATAGTCAAGTCAGAAATCGATTTTGTATTAAAATTTAAAAAGTGGTTATTTCGCTGGTCCTTAACATTTTTTTGTGTGAAAAATTGGGATTTTGAAACAAAAGCGAAGAATAATTCCTAAAGAGCACGAGGCTATCCCAAAAATTTATTTATTTTGTTAAGTCCGAAAAGTTAATTAACTTTTCGGACATCAAAAGGTATAGAAATTGGCAGGCCGCGGCCGCCTCGCAAATTAATTCGCGTTTTCAAGTTGAAGCATTCTTATATCCTTGGTGATTAATCTCAGTTGCGAGAAGGATAGCACCAGCGATGCACACCAACCAAATGCGGAACTTATGCTCTCAATGGGCCTGCGCGGCTGAAGGGGCATTAGTAGTGGGAAATTTAAATTAGTAACCGGATAACTTTTGAAAGACTGACCAAAAAGAAAGATCGAGTTCGTTAATCCGCATTTTTTGACCAACGGTTCTGGTTTTAACAATAAAAAATAATCAAAAATTCCATTTTGCGGTCAAACTATGCAAGATACGAGAAAAGATTAATTCACAAGAATAATGCACCAAAAAAAGATCTATTAATTTGTAAGAAGTCACTTTTCGATATGATGCGTATTTTTTGTTTTGATCGGAAAAAATAACATAAAAAATGAAAAAATTAAAAGTTTGGAAAAACGACATGAACTACGAAAAAAATAAACATACAAAAAGTGTTAACCCAAAAAAGGGCTAAAAATTTTTCATCAATAATTTTTTGATAGGATGCGTAGTTTTTGTTTTAATCGTAAGAAATATCATTAAAAATAAAAAATTAAATTTGTGGAAAAATCACACAAGTCACCGAAAAAAATTACAAAACAAACGTTGTTCACCCTAAAGAGAACAGCCAATTTGCTATTAATTATTTTGTGATAGGACGCGTTGTTTTTGTTTCAATAGCAAAAAGAACATTAAAAATTAAAAAAATAAATTTTTGGAAAAACGACACAGGATAAGAAACAAAATAATAGAAAAAAGTTATCCGCCCTAAAAGATCTACATATTTGTTATTAATATTTTTTTATAGGACGCGTAGTTGTTTTAATCGTAAAAAATAAAATAAAAAATTTATAAATGTATGGAAAAACGACAGAAAATTCAATAACAAAATTGTTTTTGTTTTTTATAGGATGCTCACTAGGGTGAGTTTTGTTTTGGCAAAAAATTATATTTAGAGGTGGCGCAAGCCCCATGAAGTTTAACATGTATTTCCCATAAGAAAAAAAGAGGTTTTTGTCTGTTTTATAGGATACCAAAAAACCCCCATAAGTGACAACATGGGTTTTACGAGTTTTTGGCGATAATTATGATTTTCTTGCTGTTTTTCAAATGCAAATTTGTTTTTAATAGATGACATGCTACCTTATACTGATAAATTGATGTCTACGTTAATCATTTAAACAATTTATTAATGTTTTTAGCTATCTTCTCTTAGAATAATGCCAGAAAATTGCAGTTTTTCTGAAATTTCAACTTTTTGTTCACTTTTCACTCAAAGTGAGTTGAGTAATTAATGAAAGTTGAAAACATTATTTGTTTAAGCAATTTATTATTATTTTTAATAATATTCAATTTTAATAATGCCATAAAATTCCTGTTTTTTCTGAAATTTACAACTATTTATCTACTTTTCACATAGGGTGAGCTAATAATTAATTCAATTTAGCAAAAATAATCATTCAAATAAATTATTATTGTTTATAACTATTTTCTCTATTATTGCAATATAGTTGCGGTTTCTTCTGAAATGTTTAAATTTTGACCTACTTTTTACTCAGTAAAGTAATAAATAATGCAAGTTGAAAAGCATAGTTTTTTTGAACAATTTATAATTGTTTATAACTATCTTCTCTTAGATAAGTGCTCAAATGTTGCCGTTTTTTCTGAACTCTTAAACTTTTTGTCCACATTTCACTTAGTGAGGTAATAATTAATGCACGTTAACAAACATGTTTATTTGAACAATTGATTATTGTTTCCAACTATATTCGCTTAGAGTAATGCTAGAAAGTTGCTTTTTTCTGAAATCTTTAGTTTTGCTTAAACTTTTTAGTTATGAACAAAAAATAAGTAAACAAACAAAGTTGAAAAATTCAGAAACAAACCGCAACTATCTAGTATTAATATAGAAGAAGATAGCTAAAGACAATAATAATTTGTTTAAAAAATTATTTTTGCTATATTCAAAGATAATATTATTAACAATAATAATAAATTATTTAAACAATTATTTTTGTTAACATTGATAAACTATTATCTCTCTCTAATTGAAAATTGGACAAAAAGTGGAAATTTTTTGAAAAAACCGCGACTTTCTATCTCCATTCTAAAAGAAAATTGCTAAAAACAACAATAAACTGTTTAAACAATTCATTTTAACATCTAATTATCAGTATAAAGTAGTATTGTATGTATTACAAACAATTTGCGTTCGAAAAACTGCAAAAAAAATCATAATTAACGCCAAAAATTCGCAAAACCCATTTTTTCACTTATGCGTTTTTTTGGACCCTATAAAACAGACTTATGGAGCGATATTTAAAAAGTAATATTTTATTCGTATTCTATGGCTAATTGTGAAGAGAAACGTCGAGTTTCAACTCGATTCAGCTAATATTAAGGATTCTGAATAAAATTTACAAAAACGTCTTTTTTTCTTATGGGAAATACGTGTTAAACTTCATGGGGTTATCCTTTTTTTTAAAAAACTGGATTCATTTTTGTGTGGATTCGAACAAATTTCCGGGCGTTATTCATAAAAATTCGAGAAAAAAAATTTCCAATGCATTTTTGGATCACCCTAATGCGCGGATTAATTTGCCAGGCGGCAGCAGCCTGCCAATGGGTATACCTTTTGATGTCCGAAAAGTTAATTAACGTCTTCAGACTTAACGAAATAAATAATTTCTTTTTGATAGCCCCATGCTCGTTAGGGGTTATTTTTCACTATTGTTTCATAATCACAATTTTTCAAAAAAAAAAAAAAAAAAAAAACCGAAAACCTTCTTTAAGTTGATGCTGGACTTCGTAGACTTCTCTCCAAAATGCTTCGACTTCCTCTGGTTTGGGCAGATGGTCGACAGTAATCGGAGGATCTTGGAAGAGTCGAGATAGGTCAGAGAAAAACTGTTGGTTTTTTCTGACCCACCTCTCCCTCTGCTCTAGATTTCTTCTAGCGTTAGATAGTACCCGTATTTTGTCAACAATATGCTGCCTGACGGTCAGCACCTTTGACTTGTTCAGTGTGTGATAACAGATCCGCAGTTCGCGCGCGAACTGTCGAACCTCAGGGGTGAAATTCCTGCCAGATGTTATGTAGTCAATCACACACTGAATGCGGGACGCGTACTCTCTTGCCCAGCCTATCTTTTTAGTGAGTTGATGCATTCGTCTTTTGGTCTTTTGGTCAGCCGTTGGTTTTGTTTTACGGTTTGCATCCGCCAAAGATCACGCTGTATTATACGCACCATAATTGATAGTCCAGAGGTCGGATTCTTCGGAAAAATCTCCATGAAGCTCGTCATCTAGTTCAGCCAGATCTTTGGGGTTTAAAGAAACCTGGATGTTGATGTTTCTTCGGGTCCTGAAGCATTGCTCTTTCTCTGTTGGATGCCTGCCTGCGGTTGGCCTCAGTGTCGCCTCTCTTTCTCTGTTACCGGCTTGTTCTGGCTGCGGTAGAGTAGGCGCTCTGCTTACATAGCCCCTTTTCTGGAGTTTTTTGGCATGTTTCCATAGACGTTGACGCGAAAAGTGCGAGAGGTCCAGGTGTTTCTCGCACCACAGAGCAAGCAGTCGTACCATGTAAACTTCTCGTGCAGGGGCCATACTGGTATCTTAGCACTCTGGCAGGACATCCTTGAGTCGATCCGTCAACACAAAAGTATTGAGATTCCGCCGGTCCATCGCACTGACTCCGTCTTGATTGACTGCCCCAACTCTAGAGTAGTCGGCATTGTTGTCCGACCCATTGTCGGGAGTCCTGCGCGTTTGATTGTTTTGAACCGAACTTACTACAATTATGTTTGGTGTTATCATTGTTGTTCTCACGAGTAGCCCCGCATGCAAGGATAAGACTGAATACTCATATTATATTACTAATATATTTAATCTAAATAAATAAATATCTCATATAATAAATAAAATTTCATTGAATATAATAATTTAGAAATCTATAGTTAAAATCATAGTTCCAGAAAATTTGGTACTTCTCGTTTTGGACAATTGACTCTATCTCCATTGGAGCGTTCGGCAGGGCAGGTTCGCGGCCAGCACCGTAAAAGCGACAAAGATGGTAATAGAGCACTCTTAGGGCGGCATAATGTTTGTAGATATACGTTGTTCTCGCGTGGGTGGGACACCCAGATAGTATGTATTCTAGGTACTCATCGTGTGCATGACACGCTCTGCACCAATCGCTGGGAACTTCTTGACATGAAATGTGGTCACGGTATGCTAAGATGGAAATGGCACCGTCCTGGCATGCGAAAATAAAACGCTCTGTACCTGAATAGGCCCTGATGATCTAAGGAAAGCAAAAGTTTGCTCCTTCGACAAGGACTGTTTTTCTACATTTCTGTGAAAGTTTCCGTGCCTTTTCTTGTCGAGTAGCTGTTGGTGAAATTTTTCAACCTCTGCTTTCTTCACTTCGGCTTTTAGAAGTGAAGCATCTAGATGGTGTAATGCACTTTCCTCACTTCTGATGTTGAAATTCAGGCCAAGGGTATCGGCCGCTTGCTCCTCGGCTTTGTAAAGGAACGCTCCTTCGCCAATCATCTCGTGGTTCCTGACCATCTTTAGGAGAGGATCTCTGCCATTCGCAACGATGTAAGCTGTACTTAGAACAATCCGGTTATGAAGACACTGGAGATTCAGAAGTCCGTGTCCGCTTTGACGGCGTGAGATGTATAATCAAGGAACGGACGAATCTATATATGCAAACTCTTATGCATATGCATGAACTTACGCGTGGCGATATCAGGGGCAGTAAGCTCTTTCTTCGTCCATTGAATCACCCCAAACGAGTAGAGTAGAACTGGGACGGCAAGCATGTTAGTTGCAGATACCTCGTTCAACGCCGACATACTTGAAGACCAAATCTGTCGAAGAAGATGCTTGTATCTGCTTCGGAGAGACTCCTTCACTAATGTTACGTTCTGAATGCGGCTTTGAGGCACGCCCAGGTACTAATAGGTCTCTCCAGTATTAAGATGTCTCATAACACTTATATCCACAAGCTCAGAGTCCTTGGGAACGCCAGTAATCTTTTCTTTTTTCAGATTAATTTTGGCACACTTGTCCAATCCAAAATCTATACAGACGCATAGATCTTCAGGTCATCCATATAAAATACATGAGTGGCTTTATGCTCGCGATGATTAGTGTAGCCGCAGAGATATCCAGGAGAATTGCGTAGTGCAATAGATAGAGGGGGAAGAGTGATGCAAAAAAGCAGAGGGCTCATGGTATCACCCTGAAAGACGCCCCTCTGGAAGGTGACGTTGTTCGTTGTCACACGACAATATGTAGATTGGTTAGTAAATCTAGTATTCCAAAGGGGCACCAATCTCTCTATGCATCTCACTATGTGCGGATGAACCTTTAAGCTTTCCAACAGACAGATGATAAGTCTATGAGAGGTTGAATCGAAAGCTTTTCGGTAGTCAACCAGGCCATTGATAGGACGCGCTGATGGGCTGCGGCGTTCTTGCAGACGCACCTGTCAACTAGCAGGTTCTCTTGGGAGCGTGATACACCTTTTTTCAAGCTACGTTGTTCGTATATCTCTCTCCATACAAGCTCAATACTTCAAACAATCATGTGATTCAGGATAGCTGTTAAGATCTTACTAGCGTGTTCAAACAAGTTATTGGCCTGTAATACTCTGAGTTAGATAAGTCGTCTTTTTTCGGTAGGAGTCTAGTACGTCCTACAACCAGCCATTGCGGAATGGGCGTTTCCGACTTTAAATATGAGGTGCATATGGGGGCCAAATGTTGGCGTGTAGAAGTAAACTTGTTCTACCAGAACTTCTTGATACCATCTGGTCCTGCAGCGGAAAAGTTCTTCGTGCCCCTAAGTGTTTTTTCACCTCTTCGGCAGTGATTGATGGACTTTCCTCCTCAGATTTTATGAGATTGTCGCAAAACTCCTGGACGCGGATGATATTACTAGTATTTTCTTTCAACTTCAGTGTCTTCGGGATCTTATATACCACTCTCCAAAAAGTCTATCTCGTTGGGCTTGGGTGGATTCTTGACAGAAACAGGAAGATTGCTGAAGAGGCGCGATGGGTCAGCAAGAAACTGTTGATTCTCTCTGACCCATCCTTTCCTCTTCTGTATTCTTCTCCTTGCGTCAGATAAAACAAGTATTTTGTCAAAAATATTCTGCTTGGTTGTCAGCAGCTTTGACATGTTCAGTGTGTGATGGTGGGTCTTCAATTCTTGGGCGAAATTTCAGACCCTTTCCGTGAACGGTCTACAAGATGTTATGTATTCAATCATACACTGAACACGCGGGACGCATTCTGTCTTACCCATCCAATCTTCTTGTTTAATCCATGCAAGCGTATGTTGGTCTTTTGATCCACCTTAAGTTTTAGCCTTCGATTTGAATCAGCCAAAGCTCTCGCTGCACCATAAAATGAACAATTGATGGTCCAGAGAAAAAACAAAATTTTTAAATGTTTTTATTGTTTTTATTCGGGTTCGGTTTCGATTCCTTTGGAATCGAACCAAAGGGCCCATGGCAAAGCCACCGGACGCGTCCTTGGGTTGCGGATAAATTATCTCTGTACTAAGGGTTTCTGCTGAATGTGGTTAGAGTAGTGAATAAGCAGTCGCGGACAATTGTCCAGGGATGGTCCCGAAGGAATTAACCCCCCCGCGGAGGTGTAACAACCATGCCAAAAGCTGAATGGCACCTGGATGAGGTGTCTCAAACGGTGACTGTGGGATACCGGGCGCCCTTTCAGGGTATGCAGCCTTATCCTTGCATGCGGGGCACTACAAGGATGGTGCTGAAAATAATTTAGACAAAAACACGACGACGAACCGACGAAACGCTCGCATTGAGTGGACAAATGAACTCAACGATGACTTGCTGGACTATGGCGACGCCAGCATTATCCCTGTTCACGGAGGCTTAATGGCGCGTACGCAGGGTCTGCGGTGCCAGAAACACCCAGAGCTTCAGAACGGTTCGCATCAGTCATTGCGAAATCAAGCTGCCTGCCGCTCGAAAAATGAATATGTGTGCAGAACATTAAGACCAACCGCGGAAAGCAGGCACCTTCTAAAAGATGATCACGATTTCAGGGCAAGGAGGAACATTAACATCCAGGTTCCTCCTAAGGCCCAAGATCTGACTGAAATGGATGCCTCCTTTCGTGAAGATATCTCGCAGGAGTCCGACCTCTGGATCGTCAATTGCTCAGTTTATGGTGCAGCGAGAGCTTTGGCTGATTCTAATCGAAGACTAAAACCGACGATGGATCAAAAGACCAAAATACGCTTGCAACAAATGAACAAGAAGATTGCATGGGCAAGGCAGAATGCGTCCCGTGTTCAGTGTGTGAGACTACATAACATCTGGTAGACCGTTCACGAAAAGGGTTCCACAGTTTGCCCAAGAACTGAGGACCTACCATCACACACTGAACAAGTCAAAGCTGCTGACAATCAAGCAGGATATTTTTGACAAAATACGTATGTTATCTGACGAAAGGAGGAGAATACAGAAGAGTTTCTGTCAAAAATCCACCCAAGCCCAACGAGGTAGACTTTTTGGAAAGAGGCATACAAAATCCCGAAGACACTGAAGTTGAAAGAAGATACTAGTAATATCATCCGATTCAAGGAGTTTTGCGACAACCTCATAACATCTGAGGAGAAATGTCCATCAATCACTGCCGAAGAGGTGAAAAAAGCACTCAGGTTTACGAAGAACTTTTTCGCTGCAGGATCAGATGGTAGCAAGAACTTCTGGTGGAAGGAGTTTTCTTCTATACACCAACATTTGGCCCCCATATTCACCTCATATTTAAAGTCGGAAATGCCCATTCCGCAATAGCTGGTGTTAGGAGGCACTATACTCCTACCAAAAAAAGACGACTCATCTAACCCAGAGAACTACAGGCCAGTTACTTGTTCGAACACGCTGTAAAAGGTCTTTACACCTGTTCTAAACAACAGGATTGTTCGCAGAATTTAGCCTGTGTGGAGAGAGATTAACGAACAACGTCACCTTCGAGAGCAGAGTCTTTCAGGGCGATACCATGAGCCCTCTGCTTTTTTGCATCACACTTCTGCCTCTATCTCTCGCACTACGCAATTCTTCTAGATACCTCTGCGGCGACACTAATCATCGCTAGCATAAGGTCCCTCATGTATTTTATATGGATGACCTGAAGATATATGCTTCTCGTAAAAGCAAACTTCAGAGTGCCTTGAATATCGTCAAGGAGTACACAAAAGATATTTTGATGGACTTTGGATTGGACAAATATGCCAAGATGCTTCTGAAGAAAGGAAAAATTGTTGGCGTTCCCGAAGACCCTGAGCTTGTGGATGTAAGTTTTATTAAAAATCTTGACACTGGAGATACCTATACATACCTGAGCATTCCTCAAAGCCACACTCAGGACGTAAAATCAGTGAAGGAGTCTCTCCGAAGCAGATACAAGCATCTTCTTCGACAGATTTGGTCTTCAAAACTGTCGGCGTTGAACAAGGTATCTGCAGCTACCACGCTTGCCGTCCCGGTTCTACTCTACTCGTTTGGGGTGATTCAGTGGACGAAGAACGAGCTTACGGCCCTTGATATCGCCACACGTAAGATCATGAATATGCATAAGAGCTTGCATGCCAATTCGTCCGTTCTGCGATTATACATCTCATGACGTTAAGGCGGATGCGGATTTCTGAATCTCCAATGACTTCATAACCGAATTGTTCTAAGTACAGCTTACATCGTTGAAAATGGCAGACATCGTCTTCTGAAAATGTTCAGTAAACACGTGATGATTGGCAAAGGAGTGTTCCTTTACAAAGCCGCGGAACAGGCAGCCGAGACCCTTAGCCTGCATTTTAACATCAGGAGTGAGGGAAGTGCATTACTCCATCTATATGCTGTACTTCTAAAAGCCGAACTTTTTCTTTCCTCAGATCATCAGGACTTAATTCAGGTACAGAGGTTTTCATTTTTACATGTCAGGACGGTGTCATTTCCATCTTAGTATACCGTGACCGCATTTTATGTCAAGAAATTCCCAGCGATAGTTGCAGAGCGTGTAATGCACACGCTGAGTACCTAGAACATATACTATCTGGGTGTCCTACACACGCGGGAACGATGTATCTCTAGAGATATAATGCAGCCCTAAGAATGCTTTATTGCCATCGCTGTCGCTCTTACGGTGTTGGCCACGACCCTGCCCTGCCAAACGCTCCGAGGGAGATAGAGTCAATTGTCCAAAACGAGAAGTGCCCTGGAACTACGATATTTGGACAGCAGTCTCCGTTGCACACTCGAGGCCTGACATCGTTCTCCAAGCCTTCGAAAAACCAACTATATTCGTGATTGAATTCTCGGCTCCGGCCAAATACGACATCACTGCCAAGGTGAAGGAGAGGAGATGTATCAGGACCTTAAAAGAGAGCTGCAATGACTATACCCAAAGTTTTTGGTTGAAGTAATTGTCCTTGTGATTGGTGTTCTCGGAAGTGCGAAACTATCACTGGTTCAAACCTTAAAGCTATACCCGCTTGCCAAAAATATGCTAAAACACTTGCGAGATGGTTGCAGAAAGCTGTCATCCTTGGGTTGCTTCGTGTCCTTAAGACACACGAGGGTTTCGCCGGCCTGGAATTGTGATTTCATCGTGTCCTGTGACCACCCATCTCACGGTCGTGAGACGTGGCCATATGTGTGATTTACCGCGGCTTTACTGGGGGCCAGTGTCATTTGTAGATGGCAGTTGCTCCCAGTGGGACCATGCGGTGGTTGTTCAACCCTTTGTTTTTAATTATCTATCTATCTATCTATCTATCTATCTATCTATCTATCTATCTAT
>CAKNYM010050633.1:11723-53639 GCA_932195095.1 Andricus curvator
TATCTATCTATCTATCTATCTATCTATCTATCTATCTATCTATCTATATATATATATATCTATCGATCTAACTATCTATCTATATATATATATATATCTATCTATCTATTTATCTATCTATATATATGAGCAGAAACACATATTGTGCACGCGCAGCTCGCAATTCTAGGCGCGCGACTGTTGGTTCTCGCGCTTTGCGCTCGATAATATATTCATCTCGCGCTTAGCGCTCGATCTTTGTATTTCTCACAAATTTGTGCACAGACCTTTTAAATTAAAGGTCAAAACGTCAACAACTGTAATTTGATGATTGTGAATTCTCTTTTGTTCAAGCTCCTTTGGCTTTAAAGAACACATTCTCATCACGTATCTCGTGCTTCGCACTCGATGTTTTCCGAAAGGTACTGCTTATTCAGATATTACAAAATAATGTACAAATTTTATTTTCCATGATGACTTTAATATTTGCTCCTTACTTTGCACTAATTTTTATATTCTCAGCTGCCCTGAAAATGGGCCCGGTTTGAGCGCGCAAATCAAAAACTGTGATTCAAACCCTTCATAAACTATACAATCATAAATTGAAACTAAACATTTTTTTTCAATTTGACTATGAAGAGGGTTCTCAAAGCACCTACGGCCTTGACGATTACATTCTCATGGCGATGCTCGCGCTTCGCTCTCAACAGCTAGGTTATACAGACGATTGCTTTTGAAAAATAAAACCATGTAAACAAAATTAAACGTAACATGAGAAATTGGTATGTTTTTCGTTACAATGTATTTGAAAATTAGATTTCTTTATTAAATATAATTTACATTGTTGAAATAAGTAATACAAAAAGTATGAAAGAGAAGTTTATTTTAATGAATATTTACAATAATATAGTAATATAGACAAATTTTATTGTCGTGTACAAGAAACTTTAACAAAAATTTCGGAAACACTTTAAAAAATTTTGTTTCCAAATTTGAAAATTCTCTTACTTTTTGAGTTTTGATCGAATCAAAAAATTTTATGAAGATAGTATACCATTAAGCCATTTCCCTTTCAGGGTAGGCGTGACACTACCCGATTTGGGTAGTGTTTCTAGGTGGATAGTTTCTTGTAGTAAATAACTACAAGTGTGGCTCACCACACCCACGAAATTTAGTTCCGAAATATATTTCATATCTAGTAAAAATTTTTATTGAAATTTTTTAATCTATCAGAAAAATATATTTTTTTCTATTTTTTGGAAATTTTAAAAATGTTGAAAAGTATATAAGTTTTTGAATTTTTATTGAAATTAAAAATTTCATGAGGATAATTTTCAAGACCTTCTCCCATATAAAAGAAACTTGGACAAAAATTTGTAAAACTTGAAAAAAGAATTTTCAAATTTTGAAAATGCTCTAAAAGTTTTAGATTTGGTTGGAAATATCTGGTTATCGAACTTAACCTTCATTTTAGGACCCTTAAAAAGTTTATTAAAGTCTAACTCGATTGGACAAATCCTTCAAAAGTGCGTGGCTACAACATTCAGGTAACCATACATACATACAGACATACAGACATACAGACAGACAGACATAGACAACATTTTATGATTTTTGGACTCTATGAGTGCCAAAACGTAAAGATCCGTTAAAAACCAGATATCGAAAATTTGGACGATTACATTACACTCTCATGAATGAGAATGTAAAAATGGTTAAGAACAAATTTGCATATCTTCTTTGTATAAGAAAATGTTGTCTATTCATTTTTTTTTTGTATTTTATGTCGTTTTCCCAAAAATTTTATTTATTTTTTGTATCTTTAATAGTTTGACCACAAAATGAAATTGTTTATTTTAATAACATGTTTCACGATTAAAAGGAGCACAATGCGTCTTATCAAAAAAATTGTTATAAGAAATTATTTTGATCTTTTTGAGTTGAACAATTTTTCTGCTCGACATTTTTTTCATATCTCGTATAGTTTTGCTGAAAAATGGAATTTTTTATTTCCTAAAAAAGATTTTCGATGGATAAAACCAGAATCGTTGGTCAAAAATGGCTGTTCAACGAGATCATACTTTCTTTTCAGGCCTTAAAACAATGTGCCAAAGGGCAATGCAATCGGATAATTCCTTCGAAAGTTACCGTGTTTACATACAACAATGACAATGACAACAAGGACAATGACAGACAGACAACAAAGCAAAATCTATTTTTTCTCAATCAGTTAGTCTGAGAAAACGTCGAGATTTCATGAAATCCGTGAAACTCAATTTTCACATAAAACCAATACCTTCTCATTGAGATGAGAATGTAAAAATTAAAATTTTTGGATAATCAACACAAGATTCGAGAAAAATAGGCAAAAGTTGTTTAACAAAAAAAGATAGACAAATTTGTTATTAATTATTTGTTGATAGGATGCGTAGTTTTTGTTGTAACCGTAAAAAATAACAATAAAGAAACATTACAATTTTTGCAAAAACGACACAAGATACGAAAAAAAAAATGAATCGATAAAAATTTTTTATCGAAAAAAGATCGACAAGATTTTTACAAATTATTTTTTGACAGGACGCGTAGTTGTTATTTTAATCGTAAAAATTAACATTAAAAAAATTAAAATTTGTGGAAAAAAGACACAAGGTACGAAAAAATGAATAGACAAAAGTTGTTCAACAAAACAAGATCGACAAATCTGTTATTAATTAGTTTTTGATATGATGCGTAGTTGTTATTTTAATCGTAAAAAATAACATTTCAAACAAATTAATTTTTTATAAAAACGACACAAGCTCCAATCAAATGTTAATTAACAAAAATTTTCGCCTAAATTATATCTACAAATGTTCTTTGAACAATTTTGTTTGATAGGACTCGCACTTTTTTAAATTATAAAAACAAGACAATGAAAATAGGTCTGTTTCAATATCAATGCAGATTATGAATTGTAATAATAATTATACATTTATTGAAATGATACATTTTTCAGGATAGCTGCAAATAAAGATTAATGCATTTCTGAAAAATTTTAATCGAGCGCGAAGAACGAGATACGTTATGAGAACGTGTTCGTTAAAGCCGAAGGAGCTTTAACAAAAGTCTTGAGGGCGAAGCGAGGCGCGCGCGATGAAAATTTTCTCTCTCTTGATTGGAATCTCTTTTAGCAGAAAATTGAACTATTTCTTTAAAAATCCGTCTTTTTTCAATTAAATTGTTTTTTATTTAAATTTCAATCTTTTGTTTTAAATATCAGTTATTACATTTCTTGTTGGGAATTAATATTTTTTGATTAAATTTAACTGTTTTTGATTTAAAATTAAAATCTTTTTTGGTTAAAATATCAACTATTATTTTTTTTTTTTTTTGGGAATTTATCTTTTTGGTTGAATTGAAGAATTTTTTGTATTTAAAATAAAAATATTTTTCTGGTTGAAATATCAACTATTACATTTTTCGTTGAGAATTCATCTTGTTTTATTAAAAATTGAACTAGTTGTTTGAAAGTTGAACTATATTGATAATAATTCATTTTGTTGGTTGACGAGTTGACTATTTTGTCGAAATTCGTTTTTTTTCGTAGAAAATTACTTTCCATATTTGAAAATTTAGCTATTCCATTTTGGCTGAATCCGTGGTGGAACAATTTTTTCATGAAAGTACCAAATTTGTACAACTGTAATTTTTTGTTAAAAAATGTACTTTTTTCTTGTAAATGAATGTACAAAATTTAACAAACAAATACAATTAAAGACAAATAACTTATTTTTTTTATATTTTCTTGTAGAAAAGTAAAAAAATTAATATCAACATTTTAAAAATTTGTGTGACTTTTTAATAATATTTTTTCTCACTTTTTTGTAAAAATCTACAAGGCATTACAGAAAAAGATAGGATTTTACATTATTTCAACTTGGTTGTTACACGCCATAAATTTTTTTTTAATTTTCCGTAAATTATTGTAGAAAATCACAAATCTTTACAAAAAATACAAGATTGCACAAAAGTTGAAATATTGGGAAACTGTACTTACAATTATGTTGTAAATACTGGTAGTTTATAGTAGAAATGTACAAATTTGAACCAAAAAATAGAAACTTTTACAATCAATGCTTCTAGATTCTGCATCAACGTTTGGACTTGTAGTTGACTTCAATTTTGGTAGGATATGTAATATATAAGTTTCTACAAAAAACGACAATTAAGAAAAAAAAACACTTTCACCAAGAAATTTTGCTATTATAATAGATATTAACATTCAGTGACACAGTCATCACTGTTGCATTAATAATAAAAGCGATGGATTTTAATAAATTATATCAATGGTTAGAAACTCATCTAACTTTATTTTCGTATCGGATGAAGAGTGATTTTCTTTGAAATAATGTCAAACTTATTAAAAATACAAAATTTGGAAGATTTCAAAATAAAAATTGGAAACTTTTTAAGGATCTTTGAATGTTTTCATAAAATAAAATAAAAATTACTGGGAAAATTTTAAACAATTTTTTATTTTGGAAAGATATATTTAGAAGTTTTGAAAAGGTGACAAAATAATTTAAAACTTGAAAAGATTTCAAAACATCCAAAACAAAATGTAGATTTTGGAAGATTCTGAATAAAAATTTAGAAGCTTTTTAAGCATTTTGAGAGGTTTCAAAAGAATAAAATTTTTTGTCAAAATATCTAGAAATTTTCAATTTTCAAAAAGGAATCTGGAAGATTATAAGGCCATTTTTTAATCTTGCAGGATTTAAAAAAAGATGTAGGGAAAATTCGAGTTCAAAGATAATAACAAAATTTTCATTAGATTTCTGGAATTTTTTTATTGATTTTGTTTAAACAAATTGTTAAGAAGATATTCAGAAAGGACACAAAACAAATTTTGACTTACAAATTAATGTTTCTAGCTTACAATTGATTAAAATGGTATAATTTTGATAATTTGTAAATTTTTTTATTCATTCTCCAATTTATATCATTGAAAATGGTAGTGTGGATTTCTATTTTTTGAAATCTTTGATCTGTACAATGTATCAAAGTTAAAAATTTCAATTTTTGCAGTTTAACGACTTGTTGTTTCAAAATTTTCAATGAAAAAGTATCAAAAGCTTTCATTTTATACGCGTAAATTATTGAGGGTTTGAATTAAAAAGTTTTAAGCTTTAATTTGAAAAGTTTCAGATTCAAAAGTATTCCACTTCGAGTGTTTCAATTTGTAGTTAAGTTTTTATAACTTCAAATAAAAAATTGTTATCTTCAAGAGTTCAAATCTTTCAATTTCAATGCCTTGTTCGATACTTTCTCAATTGTTCAATTTTTTTTGGGAGTCAAAAAGTTGTTCTTTTTCGACCTAGGATGACAAATATTGAGAAAATTGCAATTACATAATTTTAAATGACATAGTATCCAATCGATTGTAATACATATATTTGAAAAAAAAACTTCAAACTTGAGGTTTTTTTGTTTTTTTTTAATAGCGATTATTCATTATTGTCTTTTAATATTTTACCATTCATTAAAGTTTAAACATAGAAGCTTTTTTGTAATGGCTATCTGGTATACATTTTGATTAAAAATTATCTCATTGAAATATTCTAAATATTTGTCATCCTAGGTCGAAAAAGAACAACTTTTTGCTGCAAAACCTGTACATTCCTGTCGATTCTTGTAATTGAACTTTTTTGTAAAAACTTTTCCACCAGGGATATCAATGATTTTTAGTTCAAAATTCAACTATTACATTGTTCGTTTCAAAATTCATATTTTTAAATTGAAAATTAAACTGCTTGTTTGAAAATTCTACTACTACTACTTTGTGAAATATTAATTTCATTGGTTAAATACTGAACTATTTTGTAGAAAATTCGTTTTTTTTTGCCTAAAAATTAATTCTTTTGTATGAAAATCTAACTATTCCATTTTTAGTTGAAAATTCATGAATGTTACTCAAAATTCGTCTTTTTTGGTAGAAAACTCATCTTCTTGATTGAAAATTCAACTATTTTGTTGAAAATTGTTCGTTTTTAAATGAAAATTCAACTGTTTGGTAGAAAAATAACTTTTTTGTTTAAAATTCATATTTTCTGTTGAAAACTCATATATTTTGTTTGAACATTCTATTGTTTTGTCAAAAAATCGTCTTTTTTGCAAAAAAATTAAAATTTTTTGTTGAAAATTTGTCGTTTTGTTTTGTAAATCCTATTATTTTGGTAGAAAAATCAACCATTTTGTTAAAAATTAACTTTTTTGATGAATATTTAACTGTCTTGTAGAGAATCGCCCTTTTCGGCGTCAAAATTTAAAAATTCGGTTGAAATTTAGTTCTCTCTTAACTGACAAATCTTTCTTGGTTGAAAATTCAGGTATTCTGTTGAACATTCATCTGGCTTTCTTGAATTCGACTGTTCATGACTTGAAATTAAAATCTTCATTTTTTTTAATTATCAGCTGTTACATTTTTTGTTGAGAATTCACCGTTTTTGATTGAAATATCAATTATGTATTACATTTTTCGTTGAGAATGCATGTTTTTGGTTGAATTAAACTTTTTTAAATTTAAAATTATAATCTTTTTTGTTTGAAATATCAACTATTGAATTTGTGGTTGAAAATTCATCTTTTTTTATTAAAAATTGAAATACTTGGTAAAAAGTTAAACTGCTCTGTTAATTTTTTTTAAACCTAATCTTAAACAAAATTGATGAATTTTTATGGAAAACATTCGCATTCTCTACCGAAGTCGTGAGTTTGATCATTTAAAAATTACTGCTAAAAATAATAAAAGTCATGATTTCGGTGAAGATTAGGCTTTTTTTAAAAGTCTATAAATTTTCTGTATTCTTGAAAACTTGCATATTGAATAATAAAAACCTAATCGTAAAAAAGTTGATAAACCTTTATTGAAAAAATTCGCATTCTCTACCCAAGTCGTGAGTTTGTTAATTTGAAAACTGCTGCTGAAGATAATAAAACTCGTGATTTTGGTAAAGATGACGCTTTTTGTAAAATTCTATACATGTTTCATACTCTTAAAAACTCGCATATTAAATAATAAAAACCTAATCGTAAAAAAGGTACGTGCAGATCCGTAACAAGGGGGCGCAATTACACAAATAAATGACCTAAAAAATGTTGAAATTTTGAATTTTAAATAAAAATATTACCATTTTAGGCCTCAAACTAACGACACTATTGACTCTTTTTCACACTTATTTTAACGATGTAACTATTCTTTACTAATATTTTGAAAAAATAAGACTAATGCTACTACTTTCTCGAATTGCCCTTAAACATATTTTCAAATTTTTTCGCTGATTGAATAAAATAATTTATCCGCCATTTCAAAGATCGAATTTTCAAAAGATCTTATAATTTTGAAGATTGTAAAGTAATTCAGAGTTTTCAAAAGTTTTGAAGAAATTTGAGAGCTTTCACAAATTTCAAGATAATCCATGGAATTTCAAAGTATTTCCAGAGATTTTCAATTTTATAGGATCTCCAAGGTCTTTGTTAGGATCCGTAAGTTCTGATTCCCACCCCCAGCCACCTATCTAACGTAATTTTTGCCGAATAATTTTTTTCGTGAATTTATTTAGGGTACATGCAAAAATAATGTAAGACAATTTAAGGAGAAGAGGGTTTGGTCAAATCTTACTGTTTCTAATGAATTATTAAAGTATTTCAACTTTCAAACAAGTAGTTGCGAACTTTCAAACAAAAAAGATGAACTCACAGAAAAATATAGTAGTTGATATTTTTTTATAAATAAGAAGATTATTTTTCTTCTGTAAAAAATGAATGCTCAACAAAATATATCTATTTTGAACCAAATAGTGAAATTTTTAAGCAAAAAATATGAGTTTTCTATAAAACAGTTGAATTTCCAAATAAATTATTAAATTTAAACCAGAAAGGAACATTTTCAACCCTGAAGATTATTTTTTAAACCAAAAAGATCAATTTTTACCAAAAAATGGAAAAGTAACATATTCATTAATAAAAAAAGTTAATATAAAAAAGGCGCTGTTTATGGTTACGGAATTTTCCGTAACCTTAGCCCTGAACGAGCTGGAAAAGGGGTTAGAGTTACGAAAAATTTCATAACCATAGATAAAGCGTGTAAAAAAACGAATCTTCTACAAAATAGTTGAATTTTCTACTAAACTATATAATTTTCAAGAAAAAAAGATGATTTTTCTATACATGACAAATAGTTTTTAATGCAAAAAATAAATTTCCAACAAAACACTTAAATTTTCAACCAAGAAGATAATGTTTCAACCCAGAAAATTAGTTTCCTTTCCAAAAAAAAGACGAATTTTTAACAAAATACATAAATTTTCCATCAAATTAAAAAAATTTAAAAACAAATTAAAATTTTGATCAAAAATTAATTTTCACAATAAAAAAGGGAAGCTTCAACAAACTAATTCAATTTTCAACCTAAGTGATGAGTTTTCTACTAAAATTATCAATCTTTAATTAAAAAAATGCATTTTTAAAGAAGTAGCTCAACTCTCAACGAAGGAGTTGAACTGTAAACTTAAAAACATAAATTTTCATTAAAAAACATAGTAATAGTTGATATTTTAACAAAAGAAGATTTTAATTTTAAATAAAACACAATTCAATTTAACCAAAAAATACGAATTTTCAGGAAAATAGTTTAATCATCTACCAACAAATATTAATTTTCAAACAAACAGTTGAATTTTCAAGCCAAAAGGACAAATTATTACCAAAACAGTTGAATTTTCAACCCGAAAATATGAAATTTCAACAAAAAAGTTCATTTTCAAAGAAACAGTTGTATTTTCAACTAAAATTATGAAACTTCAAACAAAAAAAAATGAATTTTTAATAGAGTATCTCAACTTTCAATCAAGGAGTTGAATTTTCAACCTGAAAAGATGAATTTTTAACAAAAATTATACCCCATGTAACACACATTCGTTTAAGAAAATTCACAATCGCCCTCTCTGAAACATTTTCTGGATTATAAAGGTGCCGTCTAGACCGGAAAATGACAGCGAATTTATTTTTTACCTGAAATTTTTACAAATGTTTAGAAGAAGAATTTAACCAGTCATTTAAAATATCACAAATTTGATATCAAATGATGTAATGCAATTTGAAATAAGTTCGATATTAGCTTTTTTCATTGTTAGTTCATTTGTTAATTTTTTGAATGATGAAATTATTCAGATCACCATGCGTAATTTTAAAATATTTTACATTACAAAATCAAGCGTGAAATTATATTCGTTAATCACAAACCTTTAATCTGTTCGATTTATAAGAATTCAGAATTAAAAATTTTGCAGTTTAACGGAATTTAATTTAAAAAAAATTAAAACTAAAAATTAAAATTAAAATTTTGTAATATTTCAGAAATTTAAAAGATTTTGAAGATTTGAAGGAATTTTACAATATTTGAGGGATTCACAGGATTTCAAAAGAAATTAAAAGATTCTTGTTCCGTCGGAACAATTCTATGATATAAATTTTTATGAGACTCGTCGAAGGGCGAAATTTATTTTACTTTATTTTGGGAACGATATTTAGGAACAGCTGTTTTCAAATTCATAAAAGTGAAATTATGTGTTTAAGTGCTTACTAGAAGCGAAAATGCCTAAGTTTTCCAATTTATGCCTTTATTGCAATAAGCTGCTCAAACCGTCTGAAGGCACGATCACCGATCTCTGTAAGACCTTTTCTGTTATTAGTTGTTACTCTCAAGGTTCCTAAATCGTTTGCCTGTTGTTAATTGCACTCATCTGATAACCACGTGACCAAGGGTCTCTCGACCCATGGGTCTCAACTTCGGGGGTTTTTCCCTTGGGGTTTTCCACTTCGTCGTTTTCCGGCAACGATCGGAAATGAACCGGTCACTCTAAGACATCGAGACCGTGTCATCGCCGAAACCGAGTCTGTCAATTTAGTCTCTAATGAGCAACTGACCTATGCAGTTCGTTGCATAGTCAGCCTAACAAAATTTATTTCTCGTAGTCAAGTTTTTTATGTAAATCCTCCAGTCCATCTTCACAGTGTTACTTGTAAAATAAGAATAAATATAAGTTACATTATATTTTGTTGCTATCACCTTATTTACAAAACACCCAGTCTCATTTTATTTGATTTTAAAAATTATCAACCACAAGATAAAACAATTCTATAGAAGTGCAAGGAATTTTTATAGGTTTTGAGGTATTTAAAAAAATGGGGAGTTTTCCAGGGATTTCAGCAGATTTCAAAAATTTCAAGGATTCATAGATTTCAAGATGTTTTACAAGATGTTATTCTATTTTTGTGCGATTACTAGGGATTTCGAAGGATTTTAAATTGAAAATAGAGAAAAAAATCTTTTAAAAATTTATTTTTAATTCCAAGAAATTTAACGAGTTTTAACATTTTTCAAGAGTTTTTAAAGAATTTCGTAGAATTTCGGAAAATTTCAAAGGATTTGAAAAAGGTATCCAGGATATCAGTGATATTTAAAATATTTCAAGGAATTACGACGGATTTCTAGAGAATTTCGGAAAAGAAATGAAAAGAAATTGCAAGGGACTTCTAGAAGTTTCCACAGAATTCAGAAATTTGAAGGGATTTCACCAGATTTGAAGGAGTGCAACGGATTAAAAAAAATATAGGATTTTCAGGGATTTCTGTAGATTTTAAGGGATGCATAAAAAGATAAGAATCAGATAAGAAAAAAGTTAATTTCTTGATGTAATATTTGTTACAAAGTTTATGCTACTATTGACAATATTTTGACCTTAAATAAAAAAAAGAGATATCGGAAAAAGAATATTTTTAACAGCTTTTTTATTGTCTAGAATACTTGAGAAATCGTGATGACAAGTTGCGGAATTGAATAAAAGGGGAACCTCAAATCCTCAACACCATCAATTAATCGACTGCGATACAACATACAACGTAAGTTATCATTGATACAAATCCTGATCATTTTTTATTCAGAAATAAAAATGTAAGATAAATAAAGTACAAACAATTTTTTAAAAAATTAAATAAAATAAACTCCGATGGAAAGACGCTAAAACTATTTTGAACATTCCAACAACGTTATTAGCGTTTTATTGTAAATAGGAATGCACCAATTTAGCATTCTCTCCTCTAATATGTTCCCAAATACAGTTTTGTAAACCTAAATTGAGAAATAATGTCCTAATAAGTTTGTATTGGTAATTTTTTTCAGATAAAGAAGATGCTATCTTTCAAATCTTTGGCAACCATGCTTGTGGCATTGACGCTAGTTTATAGTGCAATGTCTGCTTGTGCCAACCCTAAAGAATGTCCTTGACCAATGTAAATAAATCATTGGCATAAATGAAAACGCAGTAAATAAAGCGTTCAGATGTTCTACATAATAAAATAATAAACTGTAAAACTAAATTGTGATTTTTTTACTTGTTCCTTTAATGAGGGGTTATAAAGACTCTTGGAATCTATTGTACATCCCTTAATGTAATCCCGCGAAATCTTTGATATCGAAAAATCTGGTCAACAGGCATATTCGAATAAGATATAATAGTATATTGTGGTACAAGTACGGAAAGTATGACGTTTTACACGAGTGTGAAGTTTGCTGTACGAGCCGTAGGCGAATCGAAGGCGAGCCGTAAACGAGCAGAAGACGATCCGGAAAAGACCCGGAGATGAGTTGGTTCAATCTGTATTCATTACTCGCAATCAGTCTGTCAATCATCAATTCCATAAACTACATTACTAGTATGAGGGGAGGGGGCTAAAAAACTAAAGTTGGTAACAAACGGGGGGGGAGGGGGAGTTATAAGTAGAAATAACGTCACGAACTTAGATAACACTTAGAACTTAAACCCAATAAGCCAATCCAACTATATTTTTGGGTAAAAGTTCATTTTTTTAATTGAAAAGGTTACTATTATGTTTTTGGTTCGGAATTAATCTCGTCTCGTCAAAAATTCTATTATTTGGTAGAAAATTCAATTACATATTGTGTTTTGAAAATGCAACTATGTTGTTAAAAAGTCATTATTTTTAACACCAGTTCAACTGCTTTGTTAAAAATTCATTTTTTTAATTGAAGGTTCATCTCTTTGGTAGAAAATTTAACTATTTTGATGAAAATTCGTTACATGTTTTGGTTAAAAATGTATGTTTTTCAGTTAAAAATTTAATTATATGTTTAAAAATTTATCTTTTTTAGTTGAGAGTTCAACTTTTTGGTTGAAAATTCGTCTTTCTTAGTAGAAATTCAATCTTCTTGGTTGAAAATTTATTTTTTTTTGTTTGAAAATGCAATTGTTTTGTTAGAATATCAACTGGCATATGCTCCATTGAGAATTCATCTGTTTCGGTTGAAAAGTCGATTATTTGACTTAAAGCTGAACAACTTTGTAAAAAAATTAATTTTTTTTATTAAGGATTCATAATTATAGTTGAAAATTCAACTATTTACTTTTAAATGAACATTAATGTTAAAAATGCTACTGTTTTGTAGAGGAAATATATCTTTTTGGCTTGAAAACTCTACAGTTTGGTACAAAATTAAACTATTTCTTTGAGAATTAAACTTGTTGTTTGGAAAATCATATTTTTGTGTTGAAGATTCAAGTTTTATGAAAATAATGCGTCTTTTTGGCTCAAAAATTAAATAATTGTGTTGAAAATTAATTTATTTTTTATAAAAATCATATTTTTTGGTAGAATATTAATCTTAATTTTTGGTTGAAACTTTATCCTATATATTGTATTAGTTAAAGAATCAACTATTCGGTAGAAAATTCATGTATTTTGTTGTAAAGTTTTTTTTTGGGTAGAAAATTAACCTTGTTTTTTGAAAATTCAACTATTTGGTAAAAAATTCATAGATTTTGTTAAAAAGACGTATTTTTGGGCGGGAAATTATTGTTGTTTTTGAAAGTTCAACTTTTCGTTTGAAAATTCAACTATCTTGTTGAAAATTCCTTTTTCTTGGTTGAAAATGAATTTTTTGAATGAAAATTCAAAATTCGACCATTTCATTGAAAATGCATCTTTGTAAGCTGAAAATTCAACTATTTGGTTAGAAATTCAACTTTTTTTACAAATCTAATTATTTTTGGAAAATTTAACTATCTTGATAATGTCATCATATTTGGTCGGAAATTCAACTATGCTGTTAAAAATTCATCCTTTTAAATTGAAAATTCATCTTTCATGGTAGAAAAGTTATCCTTCTTAGTTGACAATTTATCTTTCTTGGTTTAAAAGTAACTTTTTTATTAAAGATTTAAGTGCCTTGGTAAAAATTCGTGTTTTTGGCTTGAAATTTTTATTAATTGGTTAAATCTTCAACTATTTTTGTGAAAAACATATCTCTTTTACTGGAAAGTTGATCTATTTGGTTGTTAATGTAACTCTTTGGTTGGGAATTAATTTTTTTTTTGTAAAAATTCTTCTTTTTGTGTTGAAAAACTTTTTCGGCTATTGAATTTATTGAATTTCGGTATTGAATTCAATACGTTATCTACATTAATTTTATTTAAAAGAAGTTATGAACGTAAAATCTGTCTTTAGTCAACGGCGACGTTACTTTTGGGGGTGGGAGGAGGGGGAGGTAAAAATTCCCAGAATTAGTAACGTAGTTTATTGATGGCTCAAAACTGGAAAAATTTTCTGTGTTATAAGAAAGTGGCTTGGCGTCCCCAGGCCTTAAAAAAAAGTACCCTGGCAGCGCGAGGCCCCGCCAGGCCTCGACTACACGACTGATATCCTTATTTCAATGAATGAACACATGAAGTTATTCCTAAAAAGTATTTCTAACACGAAGGGAGGATTAGCATCTGAGTGTGCCTCGTGGCCTGTCCCCTCAAGACTGCCTCTTAATTTTCGTGTTTTCTATAGCCCACTGAATTGCGCCGCAAATTCGCTTATATGCGCCACCAATAAAAAAGTTTGCGCCACGACACTCTAGGAGTTATAGCAGGTGTGACTTGGGGGGGGGGGCACGCCAGCCCCACCAATTTGAAAAATCATAGTTTAAATTGCATGAACTTGAAGATCTCCAAATGCACTGATATGCGCCATCAAAAAAAAAATTTGCGCCACATTGATAACCGAGTTATCAGCGATCAAAATGGGGGGGGGGGGCTGACGCGATTTTTCTAAAGTAATAACATTTATCCAAACTAATCATAGCTATCCATTATAACTTCAAATGCGCCACCACTAAACAATTTTGCGCTAGCTAATTAACCAGGGGGGTGACTCGCCATACAAATGCACTGTGTCAGTTTTGTGA
Organism: Andricus curvator; assembly: GCA_932195095.1. NCBI lineage: Eukaryota > Metazoa > Arthropoda > Insecta > Hymenoptera > Cynipidae > Andricus > Andricus curvator. The sequence continues at coordinate 25,990 of CAKNYM010050633.1, forward strand.
AGGACGGCAGAAAATGAAACACTGGCGCCACTAGCGCCACGCCCTATATTTGAACGAAAGCTGATTAGAATCATGGGAGATTTAGTATTTTTCGCAGTTTTTATAATATTTTGGATGTTTGTGGATAATTTAAATACTTTTAGCTTGAATTAGGCAAGGATTAACTGTTTCTAGAATTTAAAAAATACCTAGGATTAAAAAATAGACCTTACATACACTGGAAATGTCGGTTTTTAATTTTCAAGTAGAGTGGAATGGTAAAATATAAAGATTACGTATTTACCGTTTAAAACAAATAAACTAAATGTTCTGAAATGATAATATATAAAATTTTTTGTCTATTTTTTAATTACTCGAATGATCCTAATCTATTATTACATTATAATAAAAATATACAAGCAAATTTAAAAATCATAATTTTTAATATTCAGTATATTGTATTGATCGTGAAATGGCTAAAAGATTATTAGTAATAAAGTTATTAACTTTAACGTACATTTAGTCATTTATTTATAAATTGAATGAAAAGATGGAGATATAAATTAAATATGGGGTAAAGACAGTAGGATGGTATATAGGAGTAATAAATGCCAGGTTAATTTATTTAAATAAATATAATTATTTAAATTATTTACGAATATACTGCGATTAAAGTATAGCAATTATTATGCAGACAGAACATAATAATTTATTATATACAATTGAACAAAGCTAGTTTTACAAAATGTCGCGACTTTCTTTTTCATAAAATTATCGTTTTTTTAAAGTTAGGTTTCTTGCACTATTCTGACTGCAAGAAAATCATTATTTTACAATTGTAATTTACTTTAGTACTTGAATTTATTAATAAATTAATGTAATCGTACATAAATTTCGAAATGATAAAAATAAACAACTTCTTAAAACAATTTTTAAGAAGTGAAATCTTCCTTTGATCAATTCAATTGTTACCTTAATAGGAACGTAAGTTCTATTATTTCGGTCTTACGATCAATTTGAATAAAAAAGACTAGGAGTATTCCGAGTCAATACTTTAATTATAAAAAGTTTCATTCTCGCAACGTTTCGACCTCAATCTGTTGGTCATCCTCAGGCAAATTATACCCGATAAAGGCTTATATTATACCTAATAAAGTCTTTTTTATTCAAATTGATCGCAAGACCGAAATAATAGAACTTACGTTCCTATTAAAGTAATAAATGTCGAAACTCGGCGATAATTCAAAACTGTCATTAATGTTACTTTTACAATTTTCTTAAAGATAGTAAGGGTTTTAAAATATTTTTAAAATTTCAAAAACTAATAAAAATATAATGTTACACACTATTACAATAATCTACAAGTTTTACAAGAAGAAAAATATATCAAAATTTAAAAATCAATGTAGTCATGAAACCGTCAGAGCCATTCAATTATTTTAGGTTAAAGAACATCGGTGTAAACAAATCCTCATACCTATCGCCATAACCGTTCCATCCGGAGCTAAAACTTTCGTTTTCCAAATTATTTGATCTTTTAAAAAGTGATCTTCACAAACTACATTTCCAGGTTTAACAATAAAATCCTTTTTGTCATGCTTAATTGCTTGGTGCCAACGGTCAACCTCATTTTTTAGAACGGAAAAATGCACTGTTTTACTCCGTTTGAGCGGGTTGAGTCGTACCCTGATAGACAGTTCGGTGCTATACGTCGATGCCCCCCCCCCCATTGTTATAACACATGTATCCGTAAATAAATAAAATATGGCAAATAGACGATAAAGTTATGACATTTCACGAGTTTGTGTATGCAAAATCATAACAGACAACGGGCAGACCGGGCGTCGTGGAGGTGGCGCCAATGCTTCACGACTCGCCGCTCTTCACAAAACTGACACTCGCCTCTAATGCAAAAGCGAAAATCGTGTCACCCCCCTGAATTAACAAAGCTAGCAATTGGGGGGTGAGGCAGTGTGACGCAGGTGTTAAATCTTCGACAGTGATCTGAAATTAAAAATTACGGGTATTGAGTCATTCGTCTTCAAATGCGCTCATATGCGCCACCAAAATTTTGTGCAAACTTTAAAAACTGTCCACGATACGAAGGTTTTACAACTTTACAAAGTGGTGACCAAGTGATGACCAACAAAATACAAAGTTTGAGTGATGAAGGGACTTTCGTATGGGGTTTCAAATGCTCTCATATGCGCCATAAAATTGTCTGCATCACTTGAAAATTGACCAAGATATGGAGGTCATAAAATTTTGCAAAGTGATGACCAATGAAATGAAAAGTTTTTAATGAGCAGTGATGAAGGGACTTTCGTACAGGGTTTCAAATGCGCTCATAAGCGCCATAAAAATGTTCTGCATATCTAGGAAATTGCCCAAGATACGGAGGTTATAAAATTTTGCAAAGTGATGACCAAAAAAATGAAAAGTTCTTAATCAGCAGTGATGAAGGGAATTCCATATGGGGTTTCAAATGCGCTCATATGCGCCATAAAAACTTTCTGCTTCACTTGAAGATTGCCCAAGATATGGAGGTCATAACATTTTGCAAAGTGATGACATACAAAATAAAAAGTTCTCAATCCACAGTGATAAAGGGACTTCCATATTGAGTTTCAAATGCGCTCATATGCGCCATACAAATTTTCTGAATTTTTTGAAAATTGCCCAAGATATGGAGGTCATAACATTTTGCAAAGTGATGACCAATGAAATGAAAAGTTTTTATTGAGCAGTGATGAAGGGACTTCCATATGGGGTTTCAAATGCGCTCATATGCGCCATAACAATTTTCTAAATTTTTGGAAAATTGCCCAAGATATGGAAATCATAACATTTTGCAAAGTGATGACTAACAAAATAAAAGGTTTTTAATCCACAGTGATGAATGGAGTGTCGTGTGGAGTTTCAAATGAGGTTCGTTCCGCTAGCACCTCCACAACGGAATTTGAATTTTTCCTTTATGCCATAATTTTGGGTTTTTTTTTTGGCTTTTTTGGTCACCAATGCCGATTTATGGGATCTTTTAGTTATCTCAAAAAACCGACTTTTGGGTGGAGCTGCTGGCCGTCAGCATCTCCACTACATAAAAATTAAACAATTTCAAAAATCAACAGCGCCAGAATTTTAGGCTTTTTTGGGCTCTCCAAAACTGCAAAAATTAATTTTCGAAAAACTACCCCTGTCTCCCAAAAATTAACCTTAAAATAACTTACACTCACAGCCTAAATGTAAGTATATCCGAATTTCGGACTATTTTTGGGTTCCCCAAAACACTAAAAAATTATTATAAAAAATAAATCCTGACCATTATAAAAAACCTTAAAGGAAAATATATGGAATAAGTGCGAAAAAACATATACCGTAGGCCTGAGTTAGTTTTGAGCTCACTAAAAATAACAAATAAAATTGTCCGAAAACAACCTATAACACCAACACCTGCTTCTAATTACAAATATAGATATTAAACAAAACAAAAAATATATAAATCAAAAGTCAATGATTTTGCGGGAGTCACAAAACACTGCCGAAAAATCGCCAAATCAAAAAATCATACTAGTCACCTTCGCAAAACTCCAAACTATACCCACAACCCCACAGCAATAACTAAAAAAAACTCTTTTTCCTTCAACTAAAACCGCCAAAAAAATTTCAAAAAAAAAATTATTACCTCAGACAACTTTTCGAAACTCTAGTTAATATACTTATCGCCTGAGTAATATTACACAACCCCTAGGAACTACCCCTATCACATTGAACGAACCAAGTCTCAGCTGCCTTTATCTAAAACGGCTAAAAAAATTTCATGACCCCTAGAAACTACCCCTATCACATTTAACGAATCTAGTCTCAGCTACCTTAAAATAAAACCGCAAAAAAAAATTGAATTGAAAATAATCACAACACACAACTTTTCAAGTCACTACTAGATGTATCTACCCTCAGAGTAATATTCCACAAACCCTAGAAACTACCCCTATCACATTGAACGTACTAAGTCTCATCTGCCTTTATCTAAAGCCGCCAAAAAATTTCAAATTAAAAATAATCAGCCCACAAAAATGTCCAAAATTCTAGTTAATATATCTGTCTCCACAATAATATTCCACGACCCCTAGGAGCTACCCCTATCGCATTTAACGAACCAAGACTCAGCTGCCTTCAACTAAAGCCGCCAAAAATATTTCAAATCAAAAATATTCATCACAGACAACTTTCCAATACACCAGTTGATATACCTGCCTCCACAGCAAAATTACACAACCGCCAGGAACTACCCTTATCAGATATAATGAACCAAGTCTCAGCTGCCTTCAACGAAAATCACTTTAAAAAATTCAAATGAAAAATAATTACCTCAGGCAACTTTCCAAGACTCTAGTTAATACAGCCATCCGAGGGGTTGTTGAATATTACTGTGGAGATAGCTATATCAACTGGTGTCTTAAAAAGTTTTCGGTGGTGATTATTTTTATTATGAAATTTTTTTTGCGGTTTTAGATCAAGGCAGCTGAGACATATTTCGTTCAATGTGATAGGGGTAGTTTCTGGTGGCTGTGTAATATTACTGGGGAGATACGTATATTAACTAGAGTCTTGAAAAATTGTCTGAGGTAAGTATTTTTTATTCGGAATTTTTTTAGCGGTTTTAGTTGAAGGCAGCTGAGACGGGGTCGTTCAATGGGATAGGGGTAGATGCTAGGGGTCGTGGAATATTAGTGTGGTAATAGATATATTAACTATAGTTTTGAAATGTTGTCTGCGGTGATTATTTTTAATTTGAATTTTTTTTTTAGCGGTTTTAGATAAAGTCACTGAGACTTAGTTGGTTAAATGTGATCGGGGTAGTTCCTAGGGGTTGTGTAATATTACTGAGAAGATAGGTATATTAACTAGAGTCTTGGTAAGTTGTCTGGGGTGATTCTTTTTAATTTGCAATTTTTTTGGCGGTTTTATTTGTAGGCAGCTGAGAGTTGGTTCGTTAAATGTGATAAGAGTAGTTCAAAGGGGATGTAGTATATTACTGATATATTTAGGCTGGGTGCGTAAGTTATTTTGAGGGTGGTTTTCAGGAGATAGTGGTTGTTTTTTGAAAATTAATTTTTGCATATTTGGCGAGCCCAAAAAAAGTCAAAAATTCTGGTGCTGTTGATTTTTAAAATTTTCTAAATTTTATGTAGTGGAGGTGCTGGCTGCCAGCAGCTCCACCCAAAAGTCGTTTTTTTGAGAAAACTAAATGAGCCCGCAAATCGGTATCGGTGTCCAAAAAAAGCCCCAAATTATGGCATAAAGAAAATATTCAAATTCTGTTGTGGAGGTGCTAGCGGAACGAACCTCATTTGAAACTCCACACAACACTCCCTTCATCACTGTGGATTAACAACTTTTTATTTTGTTTGTCATCACTTTACAAAATTTTATGACCTAGCTCCACATCATGGGTAATTTTCAAGAAATTAGGAAAATTTCTATGGCGCATATGAGGGCATTTGAAACCTCATACGAAAGTCCCTTCATCACTGCGGATTAAAAACTTTTTATTTTGTTGGTCATCACTTTGCAATATGTTATGACCTCCATATCTTGGGCAATTTTCAAGATATGCAAAAAAATTTTATGGCGCATATAAGTGCATTTGAAACCCCATATGGAAGTCCCTTCATCACTGCTGATTAAAATCTTTTTATTTTGTTGGTCATCACTTTGCAAAATTTTATGACCTCCATATCTTGGGCAATTTTCAAGATATGCAGAAAATTTTTATGGCGCATATGAGCGAATTTGAAACCCCATACGAAAGTCCCTTCACCACTGCGTATGAAAAACTTTTTATTTTGTTGGTCATCACTTTGTAAAGTGTTAAAACCTTCGTACCGTGGACAGTTTTTAAAGTATACAACAAATTTTTGTGGCGCATATGAACGCATTTGAAGACGAATTACTCCATATCCGTAATTTTAGATTTCAGATCACTGTCGACGATTTAAAACCTGCGTCACACTCTCCCCCCCCCCCCCAAATTGCTATCTGTGTTAATTAGCTAGCGCCAAATTTTTTAGTGGTGGAGCATTTGAGCGCATTTAAAGTTATGACGGATAGCTATGATTAATTTGAAAAAATATTATTATTTTAGAAAAATCTCGCCAGCCCGCCCCCCCCCCCATTTTGATCGCTGATGACTCGGTCCGTCGAAGCTACTATAGACCCCATATAAATGCGCGTCCAATTTCAATTTCCAGATTTGTAATTTTAAACAGTTAATTCGTGAAAAATAGAGAGCACGAAGGCAAATTAAAAATCTAAAAATAAAAAGCCACCATTTTTCCGAAAACTTATGAGCATATAAACACTACGCATATTTATACGAAATTTGGTTCATAATTATCTACAAAAATTATATAAAGATTGGAGGAGAGAAAAGGGTGACTTTTAAACTCAGAATGGGTTCAAATGGCCTAACTGAGGAGTAAGTAGCATTCCAAAATGAGATTTCCAATCTTCTGACAAGTTTTTAGGTGACAAAGAGCGTTCCCGAAAATCGAATTTTCTATTTAGGAAAAAAAATAAAAACACACAGAAAATTTAGGGAAAAAGTCGTCAGATGGTGATTTAAATACATATTTTAAATTAAAAGATGGAAAAGCAAAATAGATTTGTAGCTATTAAGTTGCCAAAAATTACACAAGGTTAAAAAAACTTGCAAACACTAAACCAAATTTTTGTAATGCGAACAAATTTCAAAAGTGTCATTATTAAAAAAAAAACTATAGTCAGCATGAGCTTGATGAAAAACCGCGAGCTAATTGATATTATGTAAATATAAAAATAAATATAGATTTTTTACAAACCAACAATTTTAACTATTTTGAGACATGAATTGTAAATATATCTATAAACTAAATATATTTGAGCAATCTGAATAACACACACAGTATTCCGAAATTAAATTTTATTTGAACAACTTCTGAATTATCAAGGCTAACAATTTTAAATGGTATATAAATACATACGAAGTTACTAAACATATACAAACTATAGGAACTCATTTTCAACTAAAAATGGAAGAGTTAAATTTTCAGTGACAAAAAATAATTTTCCAACAAAAAAAAGCATTATCAACTGAAAAAATACGTTCTTAACAAAAAATGGAATATTTAGTTGACTTTTCAGCTGAAGAAGACAAATTGTCAAACAAAAATGGAATGGGTAACATTCCAGACAATTAATTAAAAAAAAACTATCACCAAAATAGTTAAATTTTTTATCAAAGAGATGATCTTCAACAAAACAATTAGTTTCTAACAAAGTTGTTCATCCTTCAATTAAGTAGTTGTATTTTCAAAAAAAAAAATTTAATAGTTGATATTTCAACCAAAACAGAATTTGGATTAAGAACCTTTGAATTCAACAAAAATGTTAAATCTCGTTAATCTTCATTGAAACAAGTTTTACTATATATACTTTCTTAAAAATTATTGAAATGCTTGACAAATTTAGAACAGACAGGGAAAAATGTTCTTCAAACAATAAAAAATTCTATAAAATGTTATCAACTGAACATATTGCGAAATTAAAGTAGAAGAAAAAAACAATATATATCAATTCAGTAATATATTGTAAAAATATATTGATGTCCAAAAATATTTTTCATATTTCTAAATAATTTTGCAGATTTGACACAATGCCTTTTTAAAACTGAAATCTTTGTATGGATAACTTGGAAAAATAACTTTTTTTGTCACGTTTTAAAGTGTTGAAATTACTGAACTAAATTTTTCAGCTTATGATTTGATTTTCGAAGCAAATCTTCGATTCGCAGAAAAATGAATCGAACTGAAAGAACATCTTGAAACAACATTTCATTTAAATTGTCTCAAAATTAAAAAGAGCTGTCTTTTTGACAAGAGAAGCCTTCAGACTTTGCAAGACATTACATTCTCTCTAAATCTAAGTTCGTAAAATTGTATTAATTGCTAGTAAAATTATACCAATTATATTAAAGAAAAGTCAGCCAATGAAGGTTAGTAGAAAATTAGCGTATTGTTCCGTAAAATTCCGAAATTGACCATGAAAATGTGCAAAAAAACGTCGCTTCCAATGTCAAAACTTGATAAAAATTAAAATTTCATGTTTTTCCGGTTTATTTCAGAAAATACAAGTGCAGTTCTTCGATGTTCTGTGCTTCATGGTTATATGTTATTAGTAAAGGGGATAAAAAAGCGTATTTAAAAGTATCACTAACTTTTACCGGTAAAAAAGAATTCACAAATAATAAGTTTATTTCTCTGTTGACATCGAGTTTCAACTTCGTGTGAGATAACTTATTTAAGATATTTTTGTGAGGATATTAAAATAAAAGCTCAACATTATTTGCAACTATTTGTCAAAAACTCTTTCTATTCTCGACTGGATTGAATAATATTAGGGAATAAATCAACATTTTATATGCCTCAGATAAATCAAAATTGTAAAATATCATATAAAGAAAATAATTGTCAGACGTCAAAATATGATATACAGCATTTCGAATCCTTAAATAATTGAATCCCATTTACAATATTTATATTTCAGAAATTGTTGTCAATGATTCTTTTATATAGATGATAAAAAGGCTACAAATTATTTTGATGACATTTTTAGAATCAATAAAAATTCAAAACGTTATATATGATCTTCAACATAATCTAAACTTTCAACAAATAACAAAATATTTATATATATTCTTTTCAAGATTATAAAAATTTCATCGAGATGGCCACAACTTATAATAATGATTCTTAGCAGATGTAAGCGAATGTTGCAATGAGCAAGTAATCCTCAAAACTACAGGTGCCTTGAGAACCGTCTTCAAATATGAATTGAAAAACCATTTGCATTCCAATTTATGACTAGTTAATCTAGCATTAAGTTCATTGTCACGGCTAGAAATAAGGTTAAATCAAAACCAAATGGTTAGATAATTTCCTGGGAATCAACATGTTTTAATTCTATACTCAGAAAAATGTTTGTTTGAATCAAGCAAATTCTTTCTTTGATATCGGGTCAAACAAACATTATATTGTATTAAACAAATATTTGTTTGATTCAAATAAAATGTATTTGATTCAAACACACCATTGTTTCACTCAAACAAACTTTATTTGAATCAATCAAATTTTATCTTTGTTATAGGGTCAAACAAATGTTTGTTTGATTTCAATCAACATTTTTCTGAGTGTAAGGGGTCTATAAAATGGATTTTCCGCCACGAATGAAACATCTTACATTATTTGTAAAAACAGAGAATATTATGGAAATTAGAAAAAAAAAATTAACTTTTTATCACCGAAAATTATCCTGCTTTAAAAAATGGGTGGTCTAAGATACTCGCAATTTCTATATTTTTATTGTCGTCGACTTTCCGCTATGCTTAATGGCTCACGAAGCACGCATTTCCCTGAATTCAAGTGATGAGGAATAGCTTTGTATTTTTATGTTTTAAAGCGTCAGATTGTATGATTTGACATTGAAATCGATTCTCAAACCTATTTTTCGGTATTTTTAATAAACTCTTTTATTTTGTCTCTGGACTGAATAAACTTTGGGAATAATTACATTTACCGTAAAATCCAAATGATGCTATCAAAAGTAAAAAAATTATATAGGGAATTTTGAATTAAGAGTTGATATTAAGTCTCACTCAGATAGATAATTTAATCACATTATGAATATTTATATTGAAGTGTACGATGTTCATAGAAAAACATAAATATATTGGTATCGAAATATTACATATAGTTCAGTGAAATGTACTATCTACTATTACGCAATATTCCTCAAGACAATCCCATTCCCAACTCATTCAGGGCTAGAATTAAGGAAAATTCAGTAATACTAGATTGCGCCTTTTGTTTTAATGACGGAATTTTATTATTAAAAAAAAGAAAAATATATGAAATAAAATACCAGGGCTATGATGTCCTCGCTAAAATCAAAATAATGAAAATGAATCATTTAATAATCGCAAGATTCATTTCATTCAATTAATAGCTAAAAAACTATTTTGCTTCGGTCGTTGTCTGTGTAAAGTATTTAGCGTTTAAATACGAAATTTCTGATTTAAACATTTTTTCAGCTTCAAATTAAAAATTTTAGAATTCAAAAGAGTTGTATAAGTTGCAAGTTATAAGTGGTTCACTTTGCAGTTTGTTTTGATTACTTTAAATGAATAAATTGTTCAAAGAATTTCAAAGAATTTTACAATATTTGATGGATTTAAAGGATTTCAAAAGAAATTAAAAGATTCTATAAGATTTAAAAGAATTCTTAAAGATTTTAAGGGATTAAAAAAAATATCAAAGATTTCAAGGTATTTTAAAGGAGTTTGAAGTCCTTTAAATTTCTTTACCCATTTTTAAAATATTATAAAAGTGCGAAAAAAATGTAATGAATATTTTAAGGAGTCCTTGTATAAGTTTTGAGATATGCGTGTTAAGAAAGATCTCTCCACATTTCATGAATTTATTTGAAATTGTCTTCAAGTTATTGTGTTAACAAAAAAGGACTTTTAAATCTCTCTTAAATTTACTGGAATTTTTTGTAAAATTTTCCAATTTTGCGAAATTGAATTTTTTTTACATGTATCATTGTTTTATATTATTTTTCAACATTGTAGAAAATCATTTAAAATTTTTTAAATCTTTTTCAATTTTCTATTGAAATTCATTTTTCAAAATAAAAATCATTTGAAATTTTTCGGCGAATCATACAATTTTTTTAATCCTCTTAAAAAATTTATAAAAAATTATTAAAAGGCTTCTCTTTTTCAAATTTTTCAAAAATTTACACTTCCCGTGCAGAAATTTCAGAGTGGCCCTGGTCGGGGCCAGATCTGGCCAAATCTGGCCCCAATCGGGTATCCCAGTTAGGGCCAGACTCGAAATGAAACGCCTAATCCGATCAGGGCCTGACTGGGGTATCCATAAGGAAGGCCCGAGCTGGCCCTGAACAGGCCCCTTCTAATTTTTATTTACAAGAATATTATTGAAATATAATTTATTTAATAAACAAGTAAACAATTAGTCAAGAATATCAAACATTATATAAATATTTTGAAAAATATTCTGAAACTTGTCGTTAAAAATTCATCTTTTTTGATAGAACATTAATCTTCTTGGTCGAAAATTTATCGTTTTTGTATAAAAATGTAAGAATTTTGTTGAAAATTGGTATTTATGCTCAAAGTTAATTTGTTATCACAGTTTTAATCTGAAAATTTAACTATTCCATTTTCAGTTTATAAGATAAAAATTCGACTATTCGGTAAGAAATTTAAGAAATTGGTTGAAAAGTCGTCTTTCTGGGTAGAAAATTAATCTTGTTTGTTGAAAATTTAACGTATTGGTTGAAAATTTATATATTTTGTTGAAAAGTCATATCCTTGTAGATATAAAAATATTCTTGTTTGTTAATTGACAGTTCAACTTTTTGGTTGATAATACAACTAGCTTGTTAAAAATTTATCTTTTTTATTAAAAATGATCTTTTCTGTTAAATATGTATTTATTTATTTTGAAGACACTGTTTTCTATAATATTAGACTCTTCAGCTTCAAAACTTTACTCTTTTGTTGAAAAATCAGCTTTCATTGTAGAAAAGTTAGCTTTTTTGGATGTAAATAAACTTTTTTGATCAAGAATCAACTGCTTTCTAAAAAATTTGTTTTTCTTCTTGAAAATTCTAGTATTTGATTGAACTTTAATCTTTTTTGTTTGAAAATTCGACAGTTTTATTGAAAAGTTTTTTGGCACGTGGAGCAAAGTATAAAAAGGTGAGGTTATAATGCAAAAAAGTTGTCGACGCTTTCGTGAAGTCCACTGTCGGAAATCTTAGAGAGCTGGATAATTCTAGTTTGATATGAACACCTCACCCCGGTCTAAAAACTTTGCGTAAATGATTAATGAGGTGAATTGATAATTATTTAAAGCGATTTATCCACATGCCTTTACCGGTTTATCTGTTCACTGCAGGTCTGCAGCCCCATGCCACTTCTCTGTGGAGGCCTGTAGAAAATATTGTCATGAGAGTTGACGGTCGCCGGTGGCGGCGCCAGCTATGCAGTTGGCCTATAATTCAAATAATGCAAAGCGAAAGTGTTAAAAAAAATGTTTGTTGAATAAAAATAATTTTCTGATAGTTCTGGGTAAAAGATAATGATTTTTAAGATTTTTTAAATCTTTTGAGTTAAAAATAATTTGCGAAAATCGTAAAATTCACTGCTTTTAGACTTAAATCCCAATGCATTCCTACGAACTACGACAAATTATTATTTATGCGCAATTAAATCAGACATGTAATTATTTGTCTAATTTTTAAATATCCGAAAAGAAAATAGTCTAAACTTTATAATATTTTTTATTATAATATCTAATATAATATTTACTTTATTTATTTATTAATTTTAATTCATTTCGGATTTTCAAATATTTCAATAAACAAAGTATGTGTTTCAATTAACTTCTCATAAAGGGGGTATGTAAAATTAATGAAATAATGTCTAAGTTATAGAATGAAACATTTTTTTATACATATATAAGTTTTTAGTGAAAGTTAAGTATTAAACATACATATGCTTTCACCGCAACAGCAAATTGATAACAATTTTTTCATAGAAAGTAATCAATTCTATATATGTATAACTATATATAAATTTCTTATGCCTCTTAGAATTTGTCATGTGTTACATATTTCAAGTTCAAAAAATGAAACTTGTTAAAAATGATTTATAAAATCGAGGAAAATATGCTAATGTTAATTATATTTAATTTTTGAAAAGAACTCGACGTGAGCTTTCGAAAAAAATATTTCGGGTTTTCTTTATTTGACAATAACTATTTAGATTTTAATGTTTTTCTTTGTCTCTTTAGGTCAAGGTTGCAATTCTTATTTAATTCTGATGCTGTATCGCTTATTTTATTCCTTAAAAGATTCTCTGCAAATATCATCGGTACGTTTTTATTAAAAAAAATTTATTTATGAAAACCGATTGTTTACAAAAATAACGATTTTCTAATTCCTAAATTAGTTTTTCAATAAAAACGTACCAATGAGATTTGCAGAGAATCTTTTAAGGAATAAAATAAGCCCTACAGCATTAGGATTAAATAATACTTGCAACTTTTACCTAAAGTTAGAGAGAAAAAGATTAAACCCTAAAAACTATTGGTAAATAAACAATGAAAATTGTGAAATATTTATTTCAAAAGTTCACCTCGAATTCTTTTCCAAAACTAGTCATAATTAACAATAAAATATTTTCCTCGATCTTATAACTCATTTTTAAAAACGCTCATTTTTAAGCTTTAAATAACTTTAGTTCATGTTTAATTTAAAAAGAAGTATTATGAAAATTCTCTTGTCGTCCTAAATCTTAAGCTAAATTTCATGAAAATAGTTATGCCGAAAATCAAATTTTTAAATGAATTCATTAAAATTGATTAAATTTGTTAACATTGCGTATATTTTTGGTTCATTTTTTTAAACTTGAAAATTTGAAAATCAGGGTGGCCGTTTTAATCACAGAAAAAAATTCCCGGTTTTTCCCCGGTTCGCTAACATTTTTCACGGTCAATGAAAGTAAAAAATTCTAACTCTGAAGCTAAAAATGTGTCCATTTGAAGTAATAAAAACTGAGCTGCAAATCACTTTAAGCAATTTTAAGCTAGAAATATTACAAATTGAACGATTACATTTTTGTTATAAACTGAACACTTCTTAAATCAGAAGTTAAAATATTTTTATTTAAAATAATTTAAAAATCTTTGAAAAGCTTCAAAATTTTATTTAAAAAATTTTGAAACATCTACGCGTTGTTTTACATTTTTTCAAATTATGAATTAATTTTTAAATTTTTTCAGACCTTCTAAACATCTTTCAAAATGACTTGAATTCTTCCTAAAATTTCGTTTAAATCCTGCAAAATAAAAAATATTTCTCTTAAAATTAATTTTTCAAAATAGAAAGTCATTTTCAATTTTCCTAAGAATCTTAAGAAAATGTTTTTTATTCTTTTGAAGCCTTTCACAATTCTTAAAAATCTTTTAAATTTTTTGTTCGAAACCTGCACAAATCTATATTTTGTTTTAAATTAGGCCGTGGGCTATTTATACCGAAATTTCGGTACGAATAGCCAAATTTTGTCGGTGTACGTAGACACTTTGTTTAAATTATTTGAAATCATTTCAAATTTTAAATTGAAACTAAATTCAACTTACTTGAATTTTTTCTAGGAATAATAGGTAATAATAGGTGTTAAATATTTATTATACATCAAAATTCAGCAATTTTACGTTGAAATTAAATTTTTTGAAATAGAACAATTAAAATTGTAACGTTGAAAGTTTATTTTTTCGGTTTAATTTTGAATATTTGATTTTAAATGAACAGTCAAAATTTCTAAATATTCAGCAATTGTTATTTTTCATAATTAAAAAATTTCAAATTTTAAAGCTTCAAATTTTAGACTAAAACAATATTTTTAAATTTAATAAAAGTCTTCAAGTATGAATATATTGTTTTGAAGTTATTTTACAATTTTAAATAGTTCATAAAGTTTCAATCATAAGCTTACATTTGTTTAACTACTAATACTTTCCAATTTAAAGAGTTTAATCTTTAACGCGTTAAAATCGGATGGAAGTTCTTAAATTTTGAACTGATTTCGAATCGTCTTGTAAAAGTAATAATTATTATTCACAATTGCTCATATTTAATGCACAGTTCAATTTTATAAATCATTATAATTTATATTGACAGTTGATCAACTAAAAATATTTTTTATCCAAAATTTTCGATTTCAAATGCTTCTAATTTTAAAATTTTCAAGTCTTTTTTAAAACTGTATTTTTAAATTCTTTTAATGAAAAATGTACGCTTAAAAATTAAAATCTAAAATAGAAAATTTTTAAGTGAAATATTTTTGAATTACGCATTGTAAACTGAACGATATCATAATTGAAACAGATAACAATTCAACTAATTATTTAAAAAACTGTTGAAATCAAACTTGGATCGTTTTTTTCTAAATATTTGTAAAATTCCCGGTCAAAAAATAACTTCACTGTCATTTCCCGGTTCTTCGCGGTCTCATAAAATTCCCAGTCATTTCCCGGTCCAGCGGTCACCCTGAAAATATATTAAGATATCATTTTGTATGATCTAAAGCATCTAAAGTTCAAAATTTAAACACCGTGGATATTTTGGAGCATCTGTAAATAGATGCAGATTTTTACATCTAAAAACAGTTTTTCTCAGTTTTCTTTCGCTTAGAAGATGGAAAATGTCGCAAAGATCATTCAAAACCCCCAGAGATTATCTAACACTGTCAGTAAATTACTTTTAATGTGTTATTAAATTCAATGTTATTATTTTGCCATGCATTTGGAACGATCATAGGCCAACTGCATAGCTGGCGCCACCACACGGTCACCGTCAACACATTGTACATTTTCAACTCAGAGTTCCAGGGGGCTGGTTCACTGTTCGTCACTTTTACAAAGTTATCTTCCTTTCGTCCTTTCGTTGCCAGATAATTGAACGGAAGACTAATCGAAGACATTCGAGATTAGCGCGGCAAATTCAAATCTAAATAAGTATAAACTCTAAACAGATTAAAAAAATACCTACAATAATTAATACTAACTTGATAATTGTATATTTATTAACTAATTTAATGCGCCCGTAAACATACATTCTTAGACATTTTGTTCAAATGAATTTGAGCTTTTTTTGGTTTTTTCTCGTTTCTTATATTCTTTGCATATGAGAAGTTAAATTCAACTAATTAACTTTAGGTTAGTCACTGAAATGAAAATTAGTTGAATATTCACTAATTAAGACAGGGAGTAATTTTAAATTTAATTAATTATAATTTTTAAAGTAACTATAAATTGACAGAGAAGAGCCCGATGTGGCCCCGACCAGGACCACAACAGTAGCCATGATCAGGGCCGCATTGGGCTAACCCGATCGGGGCCACGTCGGGAATCAGGATCAAATTGGGCAATTTCTGCACGGGTTTGTTTGAAATGTTTTGAAATCTTCCGAAGACAGGGTGTCCAGAGCATGGAAAAGCGTGAAAAGCGGGAATTGTATGCTTGAGAATGTTCGGAAGATTCAGTAATTGGAACTAAAAAGAACAAAACGTATTGAGTAACCACGAATTTTATTTAGGTTTTTCGTTACAAAAACAAAAGTTTATCACAAACTGGCAACTAAATGAGTATGATAATTTGCGTGATTTCACTGGCACCTGAAAGACTCCTTTTTTAAACTGCATCATAGAAGACGTTTCGCCTTATCTTAAAAATGACAAGATGTTTTTTTGGACAAGAAAACACTATATGTAAAAGAAATTCACAAGCCCAAGGAAAGAAAAGCACGAAAAATCCAGTTTTCCATATCACAGTCATTTGCAGTTTGACAAAATTGTCTAGCCCTTCGAGTACACACCTATTTTCTTGAACATTTCCTACACTCTGGGTCAATCTGATCATGTTCACTTTTTGATCGTCTATAACTTCACATCGACTGAACCTTTTTACTTGCCAAAATTTAGAAGCATACTTTCAAGTATGTTGATGTAATTTATAAGTATTATCAGTGTCTTCAAAGTGTTGAGCATACTTGCAAAAATTCAAGAAAAATTTTTGTTGTTGAAAAATTGAATTTTACGAAAAAAATTGTAACTTTTTCAATCGTTAATATTTTAAGCTAAAAATTTATATGGAAACTCTTTCTCGATCAAAAATTTTCATTGAGTCAAATTGACACAGTGCGTATTCGAAGGGTTAGAAAGACTTTTAAATACTTTAGAACTTTGAGTGATGAAAATCGCAGATTGAAAAATAGATAAACAGTAGAATTTAAAAATGCTCAATATTGAGTTTATCTATTTGTTAAACTCCTTACTTTCTTCCGGGTGTTTTTTTTTCATCAGGAAATACCGAGGTATTTCGAACAATTTTTCGTGCTATTTAGGTTTAAAAGATTTGCTGAACTTACATTTTTTATTTCTTCGAGATATACATTTTTTTTTTGTAGCGGATTTTTATCAATAGAGTCATTGAATGTATCAAAAAGAAATCTCTTACCGTTTCTAAGGTGTACTTAAAAAAACGTTGATGATAAGGAGTCTGTAGGACAGAAATAATATTTGTGGAGCAGTATTAAATATAAGAATCTTTTAAGATTTAAGATAATTTAATTGCCATCAAAAGCTGCAATCAAATGTGTACGGAAATTTTGAAAAATCCTCCGGAAAATGCACGGGAAATGTACGGGCATTTTAACACAAATCTCCGCTGGAGACCCTTTAAGATTTAAATTATTTTTAAATATTTTTAAATTTTCTCAAAACTACTACATTTTCTTTTGAAATAATTCAGTTTTTTAACAAATATTTAAATCCTGTAAAATTAGAAAAATTGGCTTAAAATCTTACAGATTCTTTTTTGACACATTTGTTTTGAAATCTTCCAAATTTTAAATTGATCCTCTAAAATAAAACCTTCATCATTACAAATTTACCCAAAAATCTTATTTTCGGTATCGGTATCTTTTTTGTTAACTGTAACGATAGTGTATGCACTTCGTAAATTAAGATGTTCTAAGTTTTTGTCCAAGACTTAATTTTTCTCATCTCTTCAAAAGCCTGAAAATTTGACAAATTATAGTGTGATAGCTAAATGTTGAAATAGTATATTATGCATCGAGTGGGAGAAGTTCTCGATTCTAGACAAGTGTAAAGTTTGCCGCGCGAGCACAGCGAGATCGGCAATCACACGAGCGAATCGCCGTCGCCCACTAGGTTCACATAATACTTTATCCAACACTCGCGATGGAAATGAGGAGGAGCTTGTCGAGAGTGGACGAAGTTGTCGATTTCTCAACTGATGAACGTCACAGTGGTCGAAGTGAGTACTTTTCCCACTAGTGGGAACTTCGACCACTGTGACGTCATCAGTTGAGGAATCGGCTTCTTCGTCGTCTCGAGACGAGCCTCCGAAGTCACATTTCCATCGCTGGTGTTGGACAAAGATAATTTTTTCTCATTATTAAAAATCATTTACAATTAACATTTTCTCTTTTATCAATAATATTTAAAAACACATAGAAATAAATTTCATCATGAAATAAAAGTACGTATTTGGAAATTTAGATTTACAGAATTGATGGTGGAGAAAATTAGTAATCGTTATTAACAGATAAACAATCTGAAAACAGCCACTACATGTTACATTCACACAGTGTAGCAACTAATCAGATTTACGTCAACAATGTTTGCGAGAACTCGTGACTACAAGTTTTCAAGAAAAGGAACAATAAAAAATAAAATATTTTCCAAAACTTCAAATGTGATTCCTGAGTCGAATTTGTATTCCCGTTTGGTTAATTCCCGGTTTTATTTTCCTTTCCGTAAAACTCTACTAAAAATTAGTGACGAATGTTTCAAGACTTTAATCAATGAAAATCTACCGAGCATCATTAAAAATCACAAAATTCCAATAATTATTAATTGCTTTCTCACAATTAGAAAAGTTACTTAAGTTTCAATATAAAAAGTAAAAATTTTAATCTCATTTTGACTTAGACACAATGGAATTGAAAAATGCTTATATTGTGAAATTTTTGTTCAAAGTTTTTTTATCAGTAGATAGATTACACAACCACAAAAAAATAGTTTTTCGGGTCTGGAGGTCAGACCATGTTTATTATATAGTATGTTTTTGGAGTCGCTGAAAAAATCGTCTCTTCTTCTCGTCCATGACGTGCTGGAGTTTTTCACACTACGGATTCGGAATCAGCGACCCCAAAAACATATAGTAAACATGCTCCGACCCCGAACTCGGAAAAAAGTTCTATGAGGTTTTTTGAGGTTATTTCAAAACCCTGACGTGCTGGGGGTTTTTGGACCTCGAATTCGGATTCAGCGACCCTGAAAACGTATAGTAAACATGGTCTGACCTCCAGACCCGGAAAATGATTTTTTTGTGTGGCTGTGTTATGATTCTTTGTTTTTCTCAATTTTTTCCTAGTGTATCTTTTTCAATACAGAACCCTAAGTTTTTTCAAAATATATTTCTAAGTAAGCTTGAAAGGAATAATATAAAAAAGCACAAAAATGACTATTTTAAAAAGCTTCTACTTTTGTGTTTGTGTTTTCTTGAGGCTTTTACATTTTTTTCTAATTCATTTTTATTAGTTGAAAACAGCATAGAAGAATAAAATTTTTTAAAAATTATTATTCGTGAAAATATCAAAATTATTAAGATAATGATTTTTTCAAATATTCAGTCCGCTAACAAATAAGAATCAGCTACTTTCAAACAAAAATATTATTTTCGATTTTTAAAATTTTGTTTCTGCTACCTATATTCTACATTACATCTAATTTTTAAGACTTTGTCGATTTTTTTCTGAAGAAAGCATTTTTAAAATATTCCAATTTTAAGAAGTAAACTTTTTAGAGTGTAAGATGTTTTTAATTTTCAACTGCAGAAATCTTTTGGGCTTAGTCTCTTGATTGAAACTTTAGCCATTTATTCGACAAAATTATCAGATGAATAGTTTCGGAAATACTGAAACTCAATGTCCTCACAGAGAATGTTTTCAAAGGGATCTTGTTTTATAATGAATTCAATTTCTGTCCATGCTTCTTGAAAATGAATCCAAACTTTGTAAAAAAGGCTGAAAAAGGTCAAAATTATCTATTTTAGGTACATATTTGAGAGGATTTTTTAAATTTAAGGGAGAGAA
The DNA here is from genome assembly GCA_932195095.1 of Andricus curvator. NCBI lineage: Eukaryota > Metazoa > Arthropoda > Insecta > Hymenoptera > Cynipidae > Andricus > Andricus curvator. Next base: position 45,775 of record CAKNYM010050633.1, read on the forward strand.
AAAGGGGACAGGCTGTGATCTCTGTTGCGGAACCAATGGAAAGCGATTGCAATTTCTTTGCATTTTTAATCATTGAAATCTTGACGAATATGTCAGTGAATTGCAGTTTGCAGTGAAATTCCACTATTTAAGTTTGTAATATACTTTCAATTCAAAAATGTTCTGCATTTTACGATTAAGATTTGAGAACTGCTCAAACTGAACAGTTGCAATTTAAAAATGTTTCTTTTTTCACAATTTCCATGTTTTTTTACTTCATACCGTAGATTACTAAATTGAAATAGTTCATCTACTTAAAATAATACAATTAAGTATGTATACATTTTTGCAATTTCGCTCAGTTAAATATCGAATTGATGAACTTTTCACTCAAAAATAGTTCAAATGTACCTACTTGGAATTGTAAAATTCTGAACACTTTAAATGGCAATAGAATAGTTCTCAATATTTTTATTCGTTTGCAAAAATGAAATAATTTTTGTAAAGTTTAAACATTTTTCATTTTCCTTCGCTAAGCAGTTAAAAATTGAGCTTCTTTTATTACTGCCGCTTTAAAATCAAATAAAACAAACAAAAATGGTTTCATCCATGATAATAATTTGTTTATGTCAAAATTCTAGCATTTTTTTCCTTACAAAATTTTCAAAAACTTTGAGATTTTTATAAATGAGGTATAATTTTCTCGGTTAGGCTATTACCTAGGGCCTAGGACTTCATTTTACGTATCATATTTTTAATAAAATGAACTGTTCGTATTTTTCGAATAATATTCATTAATAAAAAATGAGTCTTTAATTATTGAATTAAAACAGTTGATCAAAAAGGGGCCGACTACTAAAATTTCGACTTCGAAAAAATAAATGAGTTGACGTAAATCTGATTTATTAATCACGCATATATTTTTTAACAAGTCTAATATACTCTTATATATCGTGTTAACTGAATAATTAGCTTGATTTGCGTGAAATTTATAGAAACATTTCTTACCCAGGAAAAGGGATATAACTGATTTTTTTGCTAAGATTCCTTTTCCACGATTCATATTCTGTATGCCTTTTTCGGAGATTAAGCCGATCTTCCCGTAGTCTTTATTATTGTTGAATAATTTCCCTCTAACTCTTTCTGACTTAACCCTCAAACGGCACACTTCAATCCAGCATACGTAAAGGGACATTAGTGCGAATTGTTTTTTTTGCAATGTTAATATTGAATATTTAACATATTGAACATATAATAAACATCTAGCATATATTACGCATATTTAGCATATATATTTAATACAGTGTGGATAAGCCGCTGCAGCTGTACATGAAAATATCCGCAAAGGTCATTTTGAAGGTTAAAATTTGCAAAAAGTTGAAAAATCGTAGTTTTTGAAAGTGATAATTGCGGGTATTTTCAAAATCATATTCAACGCATCAAAATACATTCACATGTGACGTTTCAAAAATAAACAAAATTTGTATTTGAAAAATTCTACATCTCTTTTATAATAATTGATCATTTTGATCATTTTTCACTGCTGCGTCGGGATTCTGTGCATCTTCCCGACGAACTTTAGTATTACAATAAAAGTATATACTTCTAAACAAAATATACGCTCTGAAAAATATTTCTTAATATCTTCCGACGATATTGAAAAAGTTTCAGTAAACAAATTTTATTATTCAATAATTTCCAAAATATGTGGAGATTTTTGAACTTGTATTTGAAAAATTCTCCATCTCTACCGAAGTCATGAGTTTGATGATTTGTTTAAGTGCTGCATCGCAGTTCTGTGCATTTTTCCGAGGAAATTTAGTATACAATAAAACTATATAACTCTAAAAAATATATGCGTTTCAAAAAATGTTTTTTAATGCCTACCGGTGTTATTAACCAAGTTTCAGTAAACAAATTTTATTATTCATAAATTTCAAAAATATAAAAAATGTATGAACTTGTATTCAAAAAATTTCTAATATCTGTCGAAGTCGTGAGTTTGATCATTTTTAAAATAGCTGCGTCGGAGTTTTCAGTAAGTTTTTTATTACTTTTGCATTATTAATATGAGCAGAAAGACCTATTGTGACACACTTTCTTCAGATTGTATTCGGAAGAGCATCATACCATAAGATGAGGAGTTTTACTATTGGTGGCCTTTTGGCCTTTGTCATTCTTCTCCTGAGTTTTATAGGTGAAAAGTATAAAAATATACCTAATCTTATATTATATTTAATACCTTAGGTCGTGGCTAATAGTCCAGTGTTTTAGACTGAATAGCGAAAATCTTACAAAATTGATTAGCAAAGCTGGAAAATGGAAGTAGGACCTCTCCGTCCCGTCAGTGCTATTAGTCGGAAAGTCTGGATGAATAGACACTGCAAAATTGTTAACGATTGAAATTGATTTCATTTATTTTTTTTCTCGTTACAGAGTCAGGTATTGAGGGAGCTAAGCAAATTCCCGGTTCCTCGCCGAGCAAACCCCCGGATTGTCATCCTGGAGCACCACCATGCGCAAAATGAAGAAACAATTTAAGGAATACATAAACTAAAAATAAATAATATGTATTTCTCCTGTAATAAATATATGAGAGCTGTCATAATAAAATTAAAAACAAAATCATTATTTCTAATGTAATATTATACACATCTAGCGATACGAGAATTTCAAAGGTTTTGATACTTGTCGATTGGTTTGAAAATCAATTTTGAAAAAAACTTCTCGTGTATTCTTTTGTCAAATGTCACATCGGCACTCGTGTTGAAAATGAACGATGCATCTTCAGAGGTTTCGGGTATTGGGAAATCACCGAAAAAAAGACCAGCATCAAATGATGTTCGTAAATCGAAATCAGAACGCATTCCAAAATTTTTATTTGTAATTTCTCCTCATTTCTAAACAGCCATATATATTTTCAATTCAAATTTACTGTAAATAAATAACAGTCGTAGTGCCTGCAGCAACAAATCGGTGAATGTATATCAGTCGAATTGGAATCCGAAGATGAGGCAGTGCTTCCAGTTGATGTTAAGAAAAGAAGACGTTATGGGATGGCTGAAGTTTATGAAATTGATCATATTGATCAATGTAGAAAGGCACTTTCCGCGAAATTTTGTGTTTAAATAAATAGAGAAGCTGCGAAGATATCGCATTATTTAACTATCACACATCGAGAAATCATTACGCAAGATTTATTATATATTACTTTAAAATTAACTTATTAACTTTTTTACGAAGGAATAGGCTTTTTTCTTTTGAGTTATTAAGCTGAAATAGAACAAAATAATTTAAAGTTGTCGATTCATTCCTTAAAGATTTAATAATTTGGTAGCTCTATCAGTATCAGTCGCGCAATACGCGCGCGTGCAGTTTTTTGAGTTGAAGGGAAAAATAATTTTTAATACAAAAATAAATATTCCGAAAAACTATTCATTTGTTAAAAGGGTTTAAACACTTCACTTCATGCTAAAATTAGATTTCGACTTCTGAGAGCAAGAAAATAAATATTAACCGTCTGTTTATAAATTTATGCGGACATAATTTTCCGAAGATTCTTGAGAAAATTCAAAAAAATTTGTTAGGATTGCAGATGTTTCAAAAAAGAATATAGCAAATTTTAAAGAGATTTTTTATTTTGTAGGCTTTTTCAACAAATTAAGAAAAATTCCAGTCCGTTTCGAAGATATTTAGGACTTCTAGAAGTTTAGAAGAAATTAAAAAATGTTTAATATTTCTGATAGATTCTGAATCAATCTATTCCGATTATTACATTATTCAAGTAGGAAAAATGTTCAGACATCATTTCAAGCTTTAAAATATTTGTAATCTCTTCAAAATATCTAGAATGCCTAAATATGTTTCAAAATTATTCAAATTTTTCTTCACATTTTTCTTAAATTCTGCAAATAAAAAAAAATTGCTATAAAATCTTCCCGATTCTTTTTCGACAATTCTGGAAAACTTTTGAAGTTTTCTCTTGAAATTACTTTTGAAAATAGAACAGATTTTTTTAATTTCTCCAGAAATCTTAAGAAGAACAATTTTTATTCCTTCGAATACTTTTAAATTCTTGTCAAGGTTCTAAAGTTTTTGTTCAAAATCGTAAACAATATACATTTTGTTGAAAATTTTTTGAAATCTTTTCATGTTTTCAATTATATTTGAATCTTTTGAAAACTTCTAAATATCTTTTAAACTTACTCGAATCTTTGCAATTTTGTGATCTTGCAAAACTAAAAATTTTTTCTTAGAAATCTTTTACACACTTTTTCAAAATATCAAGAAATCATATGTATGAGTTTCAGAAGTTCCTTCAATTTTCTTTAAAAATTGATTTTTAAAATTAAAAATCATTTGTAAATTTCCCAGAATTCTTAAGAAAGTTTTTTTATTCCCTGGAAAACCTTCAAATTTCTTAAAAAGCTTCTAAAGTTTTTGTTCAAAATCTTCAAAAATCTACATTTATTTTTTATTTTTTAGGTTTTAAACTATTTTTTAAATCATTTCAAAACATCTTAATATCTTTTATATTGATTCGAACTTTTTTCAAATTTTTTAATCTCTTTTTTTTACGAGGGCTGGTAAAAAATGTTCAAAAACACACCGTGAAGGGTCCGCACTTCAAGGTAGTGTGGGGATTTTAGTCGCATTACTACAGATTGACAAATATAATATTCAATTACACATTGCCTATAATTATATATTATCCAAAAATCAATTTTTTGTCATTATAATAATTCCACCAAGGGACCCACTAAGAACCACCACCCTTTCTCCTTGGCATTACTCCCCCCGGAACCGCTTTCGCATTACTTCAGGGGGTGCTGTTTTCTTGCCTGCTAAGGCTTCTGCTGGTTCAGTTCTTCGTTATTCTGGGCTACTGTTCGGACCCGCCCTTTCTCACACCAGTCCAGTTATGATGTATGCATCGACCTCAGTAGCGCGACTATGTAGCGCAACGGGCTCGTCGGCCTTCGACATCATGGCTGGGCCCCGCCAAGTACTTGTGTCATTTGGGAGGCTTCCTCCACGCGGTTGCCTCCCTGAATGACAAAAATTTCATTGACCCCGGCAGAAGGTCAGTCCGGGGCCTCTCACTACGTGCATCGTAGAGGAAGCACTGGGGAGCGCTGGTGCACTCCGCGGACTTGTGACCCTCCTTGCCGCACCTCCAGCATCCTTTTGGCCTATCAGGGCCCTTGCAGCTCGCTGCCCTATGGCCAAAGCCGAGACAGCGGTAGCACCGAATGGCCTCCATTTTCTTGCGTAAGCCACAGGAAACCCACCCCACTTTGAGGTGTCCTGCGCTTACCAATCTCACCGCCATTTCTTCGGTCAGCTCAACGACGGCCTTCAGAGTTCCTCTAAAGGCTTTTTTTGTGAGACTAACCCTGATCTCGCCTGCAGGCTTCTCGCCAAAAAGGACTTCTGACGGCAGCCTCAACCTCCTTCGCATCTGTTGTGGTGTCGAGGTCGAAGACCTCAACCTCCGTGCGAGGGACAAGCTCCCTCACACTGCCACCTTCACCCACAACCTTTTTGATCGCAGCGGGAAGCCTGGATCTGCCATCCTCTGCGGGTCCTACTTCTAAAAGGACCTCTCCACTCCTGGTTTCCCTGACAGCCTTGATTGTCCTTGAGAACTTCTGCGTAGGTCGAGCCATCAGCCGGTTTGATTAAGACCGCTTCGGGTCGAGCTCGTCTCTGTTTCCTCTCCATCTTTCTTCTCGTCACCTTGGGTACAGGTGTCGGTACCTCTACCTATTCCTTCATGGGTGTCGAGGTCGCCGCTACACCACGGGTCCTCGACTTCTTCTTCTTTCTTGGCCTAGTGGCGCTCGCCTCTACGGGGCTCAGGGTGGGCTCCTTCGCTCTCTTCCCATATTGGATTTAGGGAGTTTCCACGGCATCTTTTCCGTATGAATTCCCCTGCTGGCTACTCGTTCGTGCCCTGCCTTGTTCCTTACTCCGGTAACTCTGTGGCCTACCCTCTCCTTCATATAGCTGGAGTGACAGTCGAAACACGTCTCGAGCGCCTCCACGTTGCGATGGAGACGCGCAAGACGGTCCCTTGCATTCCCCACGCCATCGCGGATTCCGAGCCACATGTTTCTCCTTTTCCCGCAGAAAACCTCCATCTTCCTGATGATCCCTTGGAGATACATCAGCTCCTCCTTGGTTTGATGGTACTTGTTGTAGACGTCAAACTTAGACCTCTTCGCACGTGACCACTCCTTCAGTTTCTATATGTAACTGGGCTTCTCCGTGACGTCCAAAGGACCTCCAAGTTCCTCACACACGCTCCTCTCCAAGTATGTTTGGTTCCCCCCAAAATATATGGAACCGGCACTGACCACCGGGGCTGGATCCCGATCGGAATCAGTGGGGAGATTGCTACTCCCTTGAGGTATATTGTTTTTAACATACCTAATCATTTCTGGGTTTAATTCGGGGTTCCTTCCTCTAGCTGGTTTTTGTCCGCCCCGGGTATTTGATTTCCCCAGTACCACCCATATCTGGGAGGCGTTCCCCTATCCGCAACCTGGGGAGGCGCCCGATGGGGGACCAGCAACCCCACACGGGAAATTTTTCAATCTTGGAAAATTGAAAATTTTTTCTTTAAAATCATAAAGTCTCGAAATTTTAGGAAAGCACATTGGTTATAGAATTTTTCAAATTTTTTCTTCAAATTAATTTTTCAAATAAAAAATGATTCGAAATTTTCCCAGGAATCTTCACAAATTTTCCTTATTCTCTTCAAACCTTTCGAAATTCTTAAAAACCTAATTTTCGCAAAATCTTCAAAAATCTGCACTTTCTAACAAAAATTTCAAAAACCTAACAAGTTTTTAATTATTTTTCAATCTTTCCAATACTTCTAAAGATCTCTCAAACTTTCTCTAATTTTTTTGTAAACTTTTTTATGTTGCAAAATTGAAAATTTTTGCTTTAAAATCTTCTATATTCTTTTCATACAATTATAGAAAATTAATTATATATTACAATAATATGATTAAATAAAATTATTTTCTTGATGAATATCAAATAACAGTATTTTCAAATTCAGTATTAAAAGATTTGTATTATATTATATTTGAGAATCTCGATACTGTCGCTCGTATAGTTGGGAATCTCGCTGGACTTATCCGAGACTTATATTGTTAGTTAAGATTTTTAATTTTATAAGGCTTACGTACTTATCTAGAAACGAAACTAATTTTCTAAATTATAGAAGGTTTTAATTACAAATTTTTATTCCCAAGGGTCTCTGGTTTTCAATTACATATACAATTAAAAAAATTATTATGTATCAACTTCATAGATATTCGTCCTCTAAAGTATCATTTAAACACCTCCCAGTAATTTCTAATGTTTTCTAACATCAGGCATTTCAATAACAAAAAGCAAAAACATATTAGGTTTAGACCAAACATTTGCATTTAGTACCAAATAGTTGAACTTTTAAGTAAAAGAGACGAAGTTTTAACTAAATAGTCGAATTTTCTACTGAAAACGATAAATTTTTAACCAACATTTTTTTACTTTTTACAATTTTTTACCAATAAAGATGAATTTTCGACGAAATATTTACATTTTCAAACAACAAGATGAATTATCAACTAAAATGATGAATCTTTAGCCAAAACAGTGCATTATAAAAACAAAATAGTTTAACTTTTGAACAATTGGTTTAATTTTCAATAAAAAAACCTGAATTCTTGGAGAAAAATGTATAACTCAAGTACGGTACAAGTTTATACACAGGACATATGAATGCGCTGCCAATTTCAATTTCAAGATTTAAAAATTTAATCAACTTTACAAATTAAAAACCAAGAGTCTCTACTCTACTCTAAGAGTTCGGGGTGGTGGTAAATTCT
>CAKNYM010050633.1:58639-102622 GCA_932195095.1 Andricus curvator
CCCTCGAAAGCCCAAGACTCCTGACCACTAACTCCCCCGATTACTTGTCCATCTAACCTCACTTTCCGTATCCAACTAGATACCACCTCACACCCACGCTGAAACTCACTTTTTATCTCCTCAATTCACCTCACACAACCCTACTCACCTCCTCGGCTTCCACCCTCACACTCCACTCACACCTTCCACACAAATTCCGTAAAATTCTCTCCCCACCTGTCACTAAACGCGTTCTCACTTCCGCCAACAACATGCAAGTCAACATCCTGATAATAAAGAAACATATACAAATCTTGGAATACCACAAGTGGAAACCCAATGATGTCCGTGTGTTGAAAACGGCCCTCGCCCTTTTACTCTCTCTTTTTACTGAAAAATCCTTCTTGGATAAAAATTAAACCTTTTTGTTGCAACTTCGGCTTTTTGAGTTGAAAATTCATCTCTTTTGGCTGAGGATTTAACTTTTTGCCGAAAATTCGTATTTTTTGTTGAATTGAACTGTTTTGATTTAAAAAACATTAATATTTGTTTGTTATCGAAAAATCAGCCTATTTTTCTAGTTTTGAGAGAATTTTTTCTTCAAATGATACTTTAGAGGACCAATATCTATCAGGTTGAAACATAATATTTCATAAATTGTATGTATAACTTTAATTCTGAGACAACTACTTAGTAGAAGAATGAACTTGTTTGTTCAAAATTAATTTTTTTGTCAAAGATTCATCTTACTGATTGGAACAATAAAAAAAACAATAAAAGTCTCGGAATAGTCCAGCGAGATTCTCAACAATACGAGCGACAGTATCGAGATTCTCAAATATAATATAATACAAATTTTTTAATACTGAATTTGAAAATACTGTTATTTGATATTCATCAAGAAAATAATTTTATTTAATCATATTATTGTAATATATAATTAATTTTATATAATTATATAAAAAGAATGTAGAAGATTTTAAAGTTAAAATTTTCAATTTTGCAAATAAAAAAAGTTTACAAAAAACTTAGAGCAAGTTTAAGAGATCTTTAGAAGTATTGGAAAGATTTAAAAATAATTAAAAACTTGTTAAGTTTTTGAAATTTTTGTTAGAAAATGTAGATTTTTTTTTAAATTTTGTGAAAATAAGGTTTTTAAGAATTTCGAAAGGTTTGAAGAGAATAAGGAAAATTTTTGAAGATTCCTGGGAAAATTTCGAATAATTTTTTATGTAAAAAGTCAATTTAAATAAAAAATTTGAAAAATGCTAAAACACATGTGCTTTCCTAAAATTTCGACATTTTATGATTTTAAAGAAACCAATTTCAATTTTCCAAGATTAGATTTTTGAAGATTTTGAACAAAAACTTTAGAAGCTTTTTAAGAATTTGGAAAGTTTTCAAGGGAATAAAAAAATTTTCTTAAGAATTCTGGGAAATTTTCAAGTGATTTATAATTTTAAGAAATAATTTCAGAAGAAGATTGAAAAGACTTCTGAAACTCATATGATTCCTTGATATTTTGAAAAAGTGTGTAAAAGATTTCTAAGAAAAAAATTTTAGTTTTGCAAAATCACAAAATTGAAAAAAATCGAGTAAGTTCAAAAGATTTTAACAGAAGTTCTGAAACGATTCAAATATAATTGAAAACACGAAAAGATTCCAAAAAAATTTAAAGAAAATGTTGATTGCTTACAATTTCGAACAAAAACTTTGGAAACTTTTCAAGAATAGTAATTTCAAGAGGAAACTTCAAAAGTTTTCCAGAATTGTCAAAAAAGAATCGGGAAGATTTTATAGCAATTTTTTTTATTTGCAGAATTTAAGAAACATTTTAAGAAAAATTTGAATAATTTTGAAACATATTTAGGAGTTGTAGATATTTTGAAGAGATTGAAAATATTTTAAAGCTTGAAATGATGTCTGAACATTTTTCCTACTTGAAAAATGCAATAATTGAAATAGATTGATTCCGAATCAACCAGAAATATTAAACATTTCTTCTAAACTTCTAGAAGTCCTAAATATCTTTGAAACGGATTGGAATTTTTCTTAATATGTTGTAAAATCCTACAAAATAAAAATTTTTCAAACAATTTTCTGTATTCTTTTTTGGAACATCTGCAATCTTAAAAAATCTTTTTGAATTTTCTCAAGAATGTTAGGAAAATTATATCCACATATCCACAGGCGGATAATACTTATTTTCTTGCTCTCAGATCTCAGAATCAAATTTTAGCCTGAAGTTAAGTGTTTAAAGCCTTTAAACCAATAAATAGTTTTTCGGAATATTTTTTTTTTGTATCAAAAATGATTTTTCCCCTCAAATCGAAAAATGAAACGCGCGCGTATTGCGCGACTGATACTGATAGAGCTACCAAATTATTGAATCTTTAAGGAATGAATCCACAACTTTAAATTAGTTCTTTCTATTTCAGCTTAATAACTCGAAAGAAAAAAGCCTATTTCTTCGTGAAAAAGTTAATAATTTAATTTAAACTAATAAATAATCAACCCTGCCTAATGATTTCTCCATGTGTGATAGTTAAATAATGCGATATCTTCGCAGGTGCCTTTCCGAATTGATCAGTATCATCAATTTCATAAACTTCAACCATCCCATAACGTCTTCATTTCTTAATATCAGCTGGAAGCACTGCCTCATCTTCGGATTCCAATTCGACTGATATATTCACCGATTTCTTGCTGCAGGCACTATGACTGTTATTTATTTACAGTAAATTTGAATTGAAAATATATATGGCTGTTTGGAAATAAAGAGAAATTACAAATAAAAATTTTGGAATGCGTTCTGATTTCGATTTTGGTACATCCTTTGATGCTGGTCTTTTTTCGGTGATTTCCCACTACCCGAAACCTCTGAAGATGCATCGTTCATTTTCAACACGTGTGCCGATGTGACATTTGACAAAAGAATACACGAGAAGTTTGCTCCAAAATTGATTTTCAAACCAATCGACATGTATCAAAACATTTGAAATTCTGGTATCGTCGTGCAGCACTAGCGACGATTATCAAAAATTTTTTTTCACTTAACTAGATGTGCAAAATTGCGCACTATATAGCTAGATGTGTATAATATTACATTAGAAATAATTATTTTGTTTTACATTTTATTATTACAGCTCTCATATGTTTATAACAGGAAAAATACATATTATTTATTTCTAGTTTATGTATTCCTTAAATTGTTTCTTCATTTTGCGCATGGTGGTGCTCCAGGATGACAATCCTGGCGTTTGCTCAGCGCGGAACTGGGAATTTCCTTATGTCCCTCAATACCTGACTCTGTAACGAGAAAACAAATAAATGAAATTAATTTTAATCGTTAACAATTTTGCAGTGTCTATTCATCCAGATTTTCCGACGAATAGCACTGACGGGAAGGAGAGGTCCTACTTCCCTTTTCTAGCTTTGCGAATCAATTTTGTAAGATTTTCGCTATTCGGTCTAAAACTCTGGACTATTAGCCACGACCTAAGAGTAATATTATATATATATATATATATATATACATACATACATACATATATTTTAAATATACATATATATATATTTTTTAATATAAATTAAATATAAATTTAAAAAATGATCAAACTCACGACTTCGACAGATATTAGAAATTTTTTGAATACCAGTTCATAAATTTTTTATATTTTTGAAATTTATGAATAATAAAATTTGTTTACTGAAACTTTGTTAATAACACAGGTACACATTAAGAAACATTTTTTTTAACGCATACATTTTTTAGAGGTATATAGTTTTATTGTATACTAAATTTCCTCGGAAAAATGCACACTGCGATGCAGCACTTAAACAAATTATCAAGCTCACGACTTCGGTAGAGATGGAGAATTTTTCAAATACAAGTTCACAAATCTCCACATGTTTTGGAAATTATTAAATAATAAAATTTGTTTACTGAAACTTTTTCAATACCGTCGAAAGATATTAGGAAATAGTTTTCAGAACGTATATATTTTTTAGAAGTATAAATACTTTTATTTTAATACTGAAGTTCCTCGGGAAGATGCACAGAATCCCGACGCAGCAGTAAAAAATGATCAATTATTAAAAAAGAGATGTCGAATTTTTCAAATACAACTTTTGTTGATTTTTGAAACCTTACATTTTGATTATTTTGATGCGTTGATTATGATCTTGAAAATACCCGCAATTATCACTGTCAAAAGCTACGATTTTTCAACTTTTTGCAAATTACAACCTTCAAAATGATCTTTGCGGATATTTTCATGTATATATTGTTAAAAAAAGAAGGCTTGAGTTTTGTGCACTTACCCCTACCCCTTTTCCAGTAATCCCCTTTTTACCCTCTCGAACGTTACAGAAATGGGTATTATATGACCTAGCGTTATGATAAAAGGGTGATATTATAAACAAAGTAGAGGGGAGTAAGAACACACAACCACCTGTTTTCCAATCCTCCCTTATATTTAATGATGAAACGTTGTACCCTCTGGGTGGGTACAGATAAAGGAGGTAAAAGAAAAAATGAAGGCACAGAAATAATTTTCCAGCTGGAATAGTTACAAAATTAATTTTGTAGTTGCAATAGCAATAAAAGATATGTTGTATTTAAGAGAGGCAGATAAATAATTTTCTTCTTGCAACATCAGGAACAAATGTAACTTTTCACGTGAGATCGTACAATCATATTTTTTTTCATGAATAGGTGGAACCAAAAATTAATTTTATAGTAGAGATAGTTATAAAATTATTTTTATGTCTGCTGTAACTACAAACTTAGTAAAATTACTGAAGCCGTTTGTCAAAAAGGTGCCTGAGTAGTGTTTTGGCACAAATTAAAATAAATACACAAAAAGAGATACTCATGTCCTCTACTGAATTTTTCAATAAAAAGTATCAATGATCTCTAATTAATCTTAAAGTTGATTAGAAAGTATGATGATACTCGCAAAGGGATCTACGTAATTTAAAAAATATCCGCTGTTATTCGAATTTTAAATATAACTTACAATACAAAATGGGATACGGCTAATGAAAAAGTTGAAAATAACTCAACCACGTTCAAGGAAAATAATGGTATCAAATAAAAAATACAATGAATCGCAACACCATAAAGTACATTTTAAATATACCAGCTGAATCATGAACTGCATTTCATTGTCGAAAACGGATCCAAGTATCATAAAGCAAACAAAAAGGATAAGCATCACGCGGAAACGAAGTTAAAATAAGTTAAAAAAGTTTAATGCCATTTTAATTGTTCTATAGCAGTTTTTGAATCATGATTCTTCACCCTCAAACGGCATACTGGTGAAAATTCGCACCGGAAAAATTTTCATTTTGCTGGCATTTACGCAGGCACAGCTGCAGCGACTTATTTCCACTATATTAGATATATATGCTGAATATGCGTAATATATGCTTGATGTTTATTATATGTTCAATATGTTAAATATTTAATATTAACATTGCAAAAAAAAACAATTCGCACTAGTGTGCCATTTATGTATGCTGGATTGAAGTTTGTCGTTTGAGGGTTAATTCAGAAAGAGATAGAGGGAAATTGTTCAACAATAATAAAGACTACGGGAATATCGGCTTAATCTCCCAAAAAGGCATATAGAATAGAAATCGTGGAAAAGGATTCTTAGCAAAAAAAATTAGTTATATCCCTTTTCCTGGGTAATAAATGTTTCTATAAATTTCATGCAAATCAAGCTAATCATTCAGTTAATGCGATATATAAGAGTATATTAGACTTAATAAAAAATATATGCGTGATTAATAAACCAGATTTACGCCAATTCATTTATTCTTCTCAAAGTAGAAATTGCAGTAGTCGGCCCCTTTTTGATCAACTGCTTCAATTCAATAATTAAAGACTCATTTTTTATTAATGAATATTATTCGAAAAATACGAACAGTTCATTTTATTAAAAACATGATACGTAAAATGAAGTCCTAGGCCCTAGGGAATAGCCTAACCGAGAAAATTATACCTCATTTATAAAAATCTGAAAGTTTTTGAAAATGTTGTAAGGAATGAAATGCTAGAATTTTGACATAAAAAAATTATCATCATTAATGAAACCATTTTTGTTTGTTATATTTGATTTTAAAGCTGCTGTAATGAAAGAAGCTCAATTTTGAACTGCTTGGCGATGGAAAATGAAAAATGTTTGAACTTTACAAACATTATTTCATTTTTGCAGATGAATACAAATATTAAGAACTATTCTATTGCAATTTAAAGTGTTCAGAATTTTACAATTCCAAGTAGGTACATTTGAACTATTTTTGAGTGAAAAGTTCACCAATTCGATATTTAACTGAACGAAATTGCAAAAATGCATACATACTTAATTGTATGATTTTAAGTAGATCATCTATTTCAATTTAGTAATCTACGGTATGAAGTAAAAGAACTTGGAAATTGTGAAAAAAGAAAAATTTTTAAATTGCAACTGTTCAATTTGAGCAATTCTCAAATCTCAATCGTAAAATGTAGAAAGTTTTTGAATTAAAAGTATATTACAAAGTTAAAGAGTGGAATTTCACTGCAAACTTCAAATCACTGACATATTTTTCAAGATTTAAATGACTAAAAATGCAAAGAAATTGCAATCGCTTTCCATTGGTTCCGCAGCAGAGATCACAGCCTGTCCCCTTTTTCACCTGAACCCTTTTTCTCTCCTTTGAATTAAAAAAATCCTCTTAAATATGTACCTAAAATAGATAATTCTGACATTTTTTCAGTCTTTTTTACAAAGTTTGGATTCATTTTCCCTTCGAAAGATTCTCTGTGAGAATATTGACTTTCAGTATTGCCGAAACTCTTCGTCTGCTAATTTTGTCGAATAAATGGCTAAAGTTTCAATCAAGAAACTAAGCCCAAAAGATGAATTAATTCTGCAGTTGAAAATCAAAAACATCTTACACTCTAAAAAGTTTACTTCTCAAAATTGGAATATTTTAAAAATACCTTTCTCCAGAAAAAATCAAGAAATTCTTAAAAATTGGATGTTGATGTAGAATGTAGGTTGCACAAACAAAATTTTAAGAATCGAAAATAACATTTGTTTGAAAGTATCTGATTCTTATATGGCTACGGTTTACCTGCTAGCAGACTGCATATTTGAAAAAATCATTATCTTCATAATTTTGATATTTTCGCGAAAATTAATTTTTTTTAAATTTTATTTTTCTATGCTAACTATAATCTTTTTTACAGACAACGACGGAAGCAAAATAGTTTTTTAGCTATTAATTAAATTAAATAAATCTTGCGATTATTCAATGATTCAATTTTATTATTTCGATTGTATTTTATTTCATATATTGTTTTTTTTTTAATAATGAAATTTCGTTATAAAAACAAAAGGCGCAGTCTAGTATTACTGAATTTTTCTTAATACTAGCCCTGAATGAGTTGGGAATGAAGGAATTTTGCGTAATAGTAGATAGTACATTTCACTGAACTACTTGTAATATTTCAATACCAGTATCTATGTTTTTCTATGAACATCTTACCCTTCAATATAAATAGTCATAATGTGATTACATTATTTATCTGAGTGAGACTTAATATCAACTCTTAATTCAAAATTCCCTATATTATATTTTTACTTTTGATAGTGTCATTTGGATTTTACGGTAAATGTAATTATTCCCAAAGTTTACTCAGTCTAGAGACAAAATAGAAAAGAATTTATTAAAAATACCGAAAAATAGATTTGAGAATCGATTTCAATGTCAAATCATACAATCTGACGTTTTAAACATAAAAATAGAACGCTATTCCTCATCACTTGAATTCAAGGCAATTTGTGCTTCGTGAGCCATTAAGAATAGCGGAAAGTCGACGACAATAAAAATATAGAAATTGCGACTTTCTTAGACCATCAATTTTTTAAAGCAGGAGAATTTTCGGTGATAAAAAGTTAATTTTTTTTTCTAATTTCCGTAATATTCTCTGTTTTTACAAATAATGTAAGGTGTTTCATTCGCGACGGAAAAATACATTTTATAGACCCCTTACACTCAGAAAAATGTTGATTTAAATCAAACAAACATTTGTTTGACCCTATATCAAAGATAGAATTTGATTAAAACAAATAAAGTTTGTTTGAGTGAAAAAATGGTGTGTTTGAATCAAATAAAGTTTATTTGAAACAAACAAATATTTGTTCAATTCAATATAATATTTGTTTGACCCTATATCAAAGAAAGAATTTGTTTGATTCAAACAAACATTTTTCTGAGTATAGAATTAAAACATGTTGATTCCCAGGAAATTATCCGACCATTTGGTTTTGAGTTAACCTTATTTCTAGCCATTAGAATGCACTAAATGCTAGATGAACTACAGTCATAAATAGGAATTCAAATGGTTTTTCAATTTGTAATTGAAGACGGTTCTCAAGGCACATGTAGCTTTGAGGATTACTTGCTCATTGCAACAGTCGCTTACATCTGCTGAGAATCATTATTATAACTTATGGCCATCTTAATGAAATTTTTATAATCTTGAAAAGAATATATACTTATAAATATTTTGTTATTTGTTGAAAGTTTTGTTAATGTTGAAGATCATATATAACGTTTTGAATTTTTATCGATTCTAAAGATGTCATCAAAATAATTTGTAAGCCTTTTTATCATCTAAAAGGATCATTGACAACAATTTATGAAATATAAATATTGTAAATGGGATTCAATTATTTATGGATTCGAAATGCTCTATATCATATTTTTACGTCCGACAACCAATTATTTTCTTAATATGATATTTTACAATTATGATTTATCTGAGGCACATCAAATTTTGATGAATTCCCTAATATTATTCAATCCAGTCGAGAATAGAAAGAGTTTTTGACAAATAGTTGCAAATAATGTTGTGCTTTTATTTTAAAATCCTCACAAAAATATCTTAAATAAGTTGTCTCACACGAAGTTGAAACTCGATGTCAACAGAGAAATAAACTTATTATTTGTGAATTCTTTTTTACCGGTAAAAGTTAGTGATACTTTTAAATACGCTTTTTTATCCCCTTTACTAATAATATATAACGATGAAGCACTGAACATCGAAGAACTGCATTTGTATTTTCTGAAATAAACGGGAAAAACATGAAATTTTAATTTATCAAGTTTTGACATTGAAAGCGACGTTTTTCTGCATATTTTCATGATAAATTTCGGGACTTTTCGGAACAGTATCCTAATTTTTTCCTACTAACCTTTAGTGGCTGACTTTTTTCTAATATAATTAGTATAATTTTACTAGCAATTAATAAAATTTTACGAATTTAGATTCAGAGAGAATGTAATGTCTTGCAAAGTCTGAAGGCTTCTTTTGTCAATCAGACAGCTCTTTTTAATTTTGAGACAATTTAAATGAAATGTTGTTTCAAGATGTTCTCTTTTAGTTTGATTCATTTTTCTGTGAATCGAAGATTTGCTTCGAAAATCAAATCTTAAGCTGAAAATTTAGTTCAGTAATTTTAACACTTTAAAACGTGGCCAAAAAAGTTATTTTTACAAGTTATCCATACAAAAATTTCAGTTTAACAAAGGCATCGTGTCATATCTGCAAAATTATTTAGAAATATGAAAAATCTTTTTTGATATCATCAATATATATTACTGAATTGACATATTGTTTTTTTCTTATAATTTAGTTTCGCAATATGTTAAGTTGATAAAATTTGATAGAATTTTTACTGTTTGAAGAACATTTTTCCCTATGTGTTCTAAATTTGTAAAGCATTTTATTAATTTTTCAGAAAGTATATATAGTAGAACTTTTTTCATTAACGCAATTCAAAGTTATTGCAAGAATAAAAAGGATTCCTTGATTCGAGATTTAACATTTTAGTTGAATTCAACGGTTCTTAATTTAAAATCTTTTTTGGTTGAAATATCAACTGTTACATTTTTTTTTGAAAATACAACTACCGAATTGAAAGATGAGCAACTTTGTTAAAAACTAATTATTTTGTTGAAGATCATCTCTTTGATTAAAAATTTAACTATTTTGGTGATGATTTGTTTTTTTTTTTTAAATTAATTGTCTGGAACTTTACCTATTCCATTTTTGGTTGACAATTTGTCTTCTTCAGTTGAAAATTCAACTACCTATTTCATTTTTGGTTAAGAACGTATTTTTTCACTTGATCATGCTTTTTTTTTTGTTAGAAAATTATTTTTTATAACTGAAAATTTAACTATTCCATTTTTAGTTGAAAAATAATTTCTATTGTTGTATATGTTTAGTATCTTCGTATGTATTTATATACCATTTAAAATTGTTAGCCTTGATAATTCAGAAGTTGTTTCAATTCAAATTTAATTTCGGGATATTGTGTGTGTTATTCAGCTTGCTCAAAAAATATTTAGTTTTTAGATATGTTTACAATTCATGTCTCCAAATAGTTAAAATTTGTTTTTGGAAGGATTATTTAAAAAACGATTGGAACTGATTGAAGCATTAAACATCCTAGCATATTATAAAAATTGTTTTTACATTATATTTAATATTACTTTTTATTTATAAACAATTAAAAGTCAAAAAGCACCGATGTCTCAGTTATCGTGATTTCCAAATCTGCCATGGACTAGTAATCGTGAGTCGTTGTCCCAGTCTTCGTGAAAAAGGTTAAGTTTTTTTGAAATCAGTTTTCAGCGATTTGGAGTTGTATTTCAAGTGTATTTTTGGATAAAAAAAGTTACACACTGGTAATTTGTATAATTAACTTTTTTGCAATATAAATTATAAACACAATGATGAAATTTGATCAATTGCAGTGACTAAAAAAATCATGTGTATTTGGAGGTTATGTTCTGTTTACGTTGTCAAAATATTGAAATTATCAATAATTATATATCTATTACACATTTTTCTTTATATTATGCGGGTATAGATTAATGTTAGCTAATGAAAAACTATACTCAATAAATATTAACTTCACTGAAAAATGATAATAAACTAAAAAATTTATAATGAAATCACTAAAGTCATGCCAATATTTTACATCAGCTTTTTTCAGTTTTAAGCACTAATTTATATTACGATTACTGCTCACAGTAATAAGTCAGTTTTCCGATTTCATTTCACGCCTTTTTGAAATTAATTAAATTATCATTTGTAATCAAATATGGAAATTAAATTTTGACAGAGTCGTCCTAGTCTTCGCGACTGGTCAGGATTACTCGAGCAACTATGCTTTTGAAACGTCCCTATAGTCGTGACCGTTATTTCTTGAACGAGAAGGTACTAAATGAAGATTTTACTTAATTTTATGAAACAAAAATGATTTTTTATTGCAAAAAAATAATTCTCGCCCTGATCAAGTAATCTCTTGATATATCAAAAGCTTAAGCAAAGAAACGCCTTTCCTAACCTAAATGTTAAGCTATTTTCCACGTTTCGTGATTCATCGCCACCGGCAATACAAATGAATTTTTTTACCCATGTGCACTATTTTTATTAAAAAAACTAATTTGGTTTCCACAACAAGCACTGTTCAAACTTACTTAAAAATATTTTAGGATTGTATTTTTATGTGGAAAATCCTTACTTCTGGCGTTTACACCTCAAAACTCACGATTACTGGGACCGTCCCGATTACTGGGACATCTACCTTATATTTAATATCAATTAGCTCGCGGTTCATCATCAAGCTCATGCTGGCTGAAGCTTTTTTTAATAATGACATTTTTCAAATTTGTTCGCTTTTAAAAAATTTGGTTTAGTGTTTGCAAGTTTTTGGAACTTTGTGTAATTTTTTGCAACTTAACAGCTACAAATCTATTTTGCTTCTCCATCTTTTAATTTAAAAAAAAGTATTTAAATCGCCATCTGAAGACTTTTCCCCTAAATTTTCTGTGAACTGTTTGACCTCTTTCAAACTTAAATCAAAGCGCCTCTTTCCGAAGTTGAAAAAAAGGTCTCTAACGAAAAAAACCTTCTCTCTCCAGTTTCTCGGAATCTAATGACATTTTCTAATCCGGCGTTTCACGCTTCAATTCAGCATTAATGTATCACGGAAGTGTGTTTCTATTTTTTTTCCTAAACAGAAATTTCGATTTTCGGGAACGCTCTTTGTCGGCTAAAAAAATGTCAGAAGATTGGAAATCTCATTTTGGAACGCTACCCACTCCTCAGTTAGGCCCTTTGAACCCATTCTGTATGTAAAAGTCACCATTCTCTCTCCTCCAATCTTCATATACATAATTTTTGTAAATAATCATGAACCAAATTTCGTATACATATAAAGGGTGGTTTTTTATTTTTTTTTAATTTTCATTCGTGCTCTCTATTTTTCACAAATTAACTGTTTAAAATTGCAAAGCTGGAAATTGAAATTCGCGGCGCATTTATATGGCCTCTATATTAGCTTCTGATATATATAATACACTGGATGCAGGATTCAATTGAACGATCTGTGCCTACTTCAAGGCTTCGGAGCCGCCATTTTTTAGGGATGTTTTGGTTCGGGACCATTCGGAACAGATCGGGATATGCGGGAGATTCAAATGTAGTATGGAAGAGAACTTGAAACTATTAATAAAAATCATGTAAAATTTAGTTTATTGTCGATGAGTGAATCGACTAAAACTGGAAACTAAATAAAACTTAATAAAAAGTAATTACATAAATAAAAATAATCGAACAGTACAAAAAAAGGAAAGTCGATGCGATTTTAAATTGGTGGAATACACATTTTGTAAACACGTGGTTTAGAATATTTACCAATTGAATTATTATGAATTCTGATAAAACCTGCAGTTTAGCTAAAATTGCTAGTTTTTAATTAAAAATTTTAATCTTTTTTGTTGAGAAAGCAAAAAAAAATTAACAATAAAGTAGAACATTAGAAAATTCAAAAATTTATATAACTTTTTATTGATAATATGTGTTTTACTTTGTCGTAAAAATCTACAAGGTATTACAGAAAACTACAGGATTTTACATTTTTTAATTTGGGTGTTTGACGTCATAAAAATATTTTAATTGTACATAAAATTATTGTATAATAGAATGTTACAAATCTTTACAAAAAAATACAAGATTTCACCAAAGTTGAAATATTGGGAAACTGTACTTAAAAATTGTGTTTTATATACTAGTAGTTTATTGTAGAAATGTACAAACTTCAACAACAAAAAATACAAGCTATACACTTTTAGAATACACATCAACGTTTCGACTTGTACTTTACTGTCAATTTTTGTAGGATATGTAATATATAATTTTCTACAAGGAACTACAATAAAAATAATTTTTCACTTTTACCAAGAACTTTTGCTATTATAATAAATCACAATGAACTGTAGTGCGATTATTGAAAATTGAACAATTATTGATTTTACAAGACTATTCTGAACAGATATAAACGTTAAAAATATAAATTTTTCAATTTGAACATGTGAACATGTGAACAAAAAATGTGAACTTCTGATTGAAACTTCATAAACTAATCTTAATTCTAAAATAATTTCAAATTCATAAATTTATAATTAAATGCTCTTATTCAATTCCGAATCCTATTCAAATATTGTTTCAATCTAAAATATTCCATTTTTAACCATTTAATTTGAATTTTTTTAATTAATGAAGACTTTTTTGGGATATTCAGCAATATTTTACTTTCCATACAATTTTAATTGTCATATTTAACAAATTTTTAATATGTAAGTAAAATTATTGAATTTTGTTGCATAGATAACAATTGAACAATTATCAATTTAGGAAAAATTTAAGTTAGTTTGAGAGATATTTACAAGTTTTCAGAAGATCCAACCGTAATTTAAAACTAGACAAAATTTCGAGAAATAAAAAACTAAATTTAGATTCTTGAAGATTTCGAAATAAAATTTTGAAGTTTTTTATGTAACTTTAAAGGTTTTAAGAAAACAAAATAATTTTTAAGTTTGCTGAGAAGATTTGAAATTATTTTTTATTTTTAAAAATTAATATTAAGAGCAAAATTAAAAAAGAGTGTAGACAGAATGCAGATGTTTGAAAATTCGGAACACAAAATTTATAAACTTTTCAAGTATTTTGAAAGGTTTTAAATTAATAAAAAATTCTTATTTCTTTAGTTAATTTAAAAATAATATTTAATAAAATTTTCAAAAAAGAATCAGTATGATTTTAAGATAATTTTTTTACTTTTGCAGGATTTTCAAAAAATTGTAGGAAAAATTCGAGTTGCTTAAGATGATATAATTTTGAAATTTTTTTGATTAATTCTTCAATTCACACCACTTAAAATGATAGCATGGATTTCTGTTTTTTTTCAATCTTTTAACTGTACAATGTATAAAAGTTAAAATTGAAAATTTTGCAGTTTAACGACTTTCAATTTAAACAATTCCAATTGAAAAGTGTTGAAAGCTTTCATTTTATACCCGTCAATTATTAAGCGTTTAAATTGAATAAATTTCAAGGTTCAATTTTGTAAGTTTAAAATTTTTAAAAATTTAACTTTGAGTGCTCGAATTTGCAGTTCAGTCTTTGTAACTTCAACAGAAAAAAAGTTTATCTTCAAGAGTTCGAGTCTTTTAATTTCAATGACCGTGATCAATTCTTTCTCAATTGTTCAATTTTTATTTGCAGTCAGAAAGTTGTTCTTTTTCGACTTAGGATGACAAATATTGAGAATATTGAAAAGAGATAATGTTAAATGGCATATATATGGTGTCCAATCAATTGCTATATATTTGAAAAAAACTTCAAACTTAAACATTTTTGGAAAGTTTCGGTACCAGAGTTTTCGCGGTGACGCATCATATTATATTTAAGGACACGGCTGACCAAAGAAGGTCACTACCACTTGAGCTGCGGAACAAATTTTAATTTTTTTCAAAATTTTTTTTACCAATCGTTTGGATGTCGTTAGGATGCGTTTGGAAGCTCACTTTTGACGTTTGGACGATGAAATTGTGTGAGTTATCGAATAAAAAAGTCATTAGCACCATACTCGCGAGCGGCGCCTTCTCAAGTGGTAGTGACCTTCTTTGGTCAGCCGTGTCCTTAAATATAATATGATGCGTCACCGCGAAAACTCTGGTACAGAAACTTTCCAAAAATGTTTAAAATTTTTGGATTATCTAAATTACCGTATATTTTCAAAATTTGAAAAAATTTCTAAGATGTTCAAAATTTCTGAAATTATAAAAATTATCAAAATTTCTGAATTTTACAAAACATTCAAAATTTTTAAACTTATGAAAATTACAGATATTTTTGAAATGTTACAAATTCTTAAAATCATTCAAATTTCTTAAATTAATGTTCAAAATTTTTAATTTCGAACGTTATTTAAATTTCTAAAATTATCAACATTTCTAAAACGTTCAAAATTTATAAAATTATCAAAATTTATTAAATGTTCAAAATTTCTAAAAAAAATGAAATTTTCTAATTTTTAAAAGTTCTAATGTTTTCAAAATAGTTTATTATTTATATTTACCATATATTTCACAAATTTTATATCTTTCCAAAATTTCATAAATTCATACAGAAATACAAAAAAAATAACAATTATATAATAATAATATAAAATTTTTAATAAAAACTAGTCCCACGGTGTCGTAGTGATGTCAAAAATTTCATATTTTGATAATAACAAACAATTCCTTATAATAAAATATTTTTGAGTACTAGTCATATGGATATTAGGCTGGTCAAAAAAAATATTTTGTTGATTTTTTCAAGTATCGCCCCTTATGTTGTTTCATTTAGTGAAAAATAATTTCACTAATTTTTTTCAATTAAAAAAATGTTTAGATTTAGGGCACATCCCTCAAAGTATTCCAAGGCGTTAAACATTCAGTAAATCCTTTAATTTTTAAAATAATAGTGAAAGCTTTACCGAGGTGATGTGAAACTATCATGCCAACAACACCACGGCTGAAAATGTCATTTTATGAATATTTACCCTCAAATTCGACAAAACTCACCCCTTAAGATAAGACACTATAACATGATTTTATAGTCTTTTTTGAATCTTATGAAATTGAAATAAAAATTGTAAGCGTAAATCATAACAATTTTTTACTATATAAGTATTGCAAATAATTCCCTTGAAATAAACATTTTTCCCCTTTTCACTCTTTATGATTCATCAAAAATTATATTTTCTTTTTTCGAAACTTTTAAGTTCAATACATATTTTATATAAGTATATTTAAATAAAAAGTTTTTAATACCCAGAATGTAATTTTGTATGAATGATTAAAGTTTAAAGGTGAAAAGGGGAACCATTTTCATTTTAACTCCGTTTCTTATAAAACCATCTACATATTTTATATTATCTTATCATTACTATTCTCTAATATTTACAACTATTTACATTGGATTCTTATATCTAGATCCTTACTTCAAATTAAAGATAGCGCAATTACGAAAGAGTAAGCGAGCAATAAAAAGTTATTATGTAGTTTTCGCTTAAAATTTTCATTTCAATTTTATAAAATTCAGGAAAGACACTTAAAAATTACATGGTTTTACATTACCATGGTTAAAAGAACACTCCAGGGTGGTGTAGAAAATTATCGGGGCAGACTTGCACCCAGTTAGGGCATTGTTTAGCCCGTCTAATCTAGACTGTATTTTCGGGCTCTATTCGGGTTCTGGCTAAACCGTCAGGAGCAAAAATTTTCTAAGTATCAAACCCAAATATTTTTTTTGCACAATTTCAAAAAATCCAGGGTGTTTAAAAGTAGCAAAAATAAAAAATAAGCATTAAAAGAATTGATTTATTTCACTTATCATCTAGTCAGTCTTTGTGACCCTAATCGGGTGCTGTATAGCCCGTCAGGACCCAAAAAATTTCCAAGTGTCTCATTCAAATATTTTTTTGTACATTTCCAAAAAGAGCCAGCGCGTTTAAAAGTATCAAAATTGAAAAATGAACTCTTAAAAACAAATTAATTTGTATCCTTATCATCCATTCAGTCTTTTTGGGCCGTAATCGGGTGCTGGCTAGCCTATCAGGACCAAAGTTTTTTTTAAATGTGGAAATGTGCAAAGAAATATTTGGGTTTGATACTGGTAAAGTATAAAAAATGAAAAATTTAGATTAAAAGTAAAGAATTTTTTTCTCATTATCTAGACAGTATTTGAAATCATTTTTAACGTAATCCATCTAAAATATATTTCCACAAGATGGACTGTGTAGCGCTAGATTAGCTCGTCCAGACTATCATTAGATTAGATTGTCCAGGCTAGCGTTTGACTACTCAACGCCATAATAGACAGTCTTGACAAATAATAGAAAGTCTTGACAGTGCCACATTAGCGGCCAGGACGGTCTATCCTGGCCCCGAATAGTTCCACGATAATTTTATACACGGTAAACAATACAACTTTGATCTTTTCCTTAGATATTATATTTTAGTTTCCACCCTTCAGGAGTAAAAATGCATCATTACGTATAAACCTTGATATAAATGACTGCTGCTGGATGTATTGGCTTTTCCATATGCACGGAATGCAATTCGGCCTTTCTTTTGTCGAGGTTGTTGTAGATTTCCCACTTGCCAGAAATCCTTTTACAGTAAGCTATATAGTGATTGGGAGTGTACACTATAATTCCACCTAATCTGGAAACGAATTTAAATATTCATTATCATACATGATTTCTATTTAAAGTTTTCATCTATCTAATTAGAGAATATTATTAAATAACGCCTTTATTAATACAATAAAATTCTCAGTGTTATGTCTGCGAAATTTTTTTCTTAATTTTTTTCTTCAAAAGTTAAATTAACATTTACTTCAATTAATTTTGATTTCCAAATAGATTTTATATTTGTATTCTGTTATTTAAACTGTACTCACCTAAATCTCTCATTCGTGACGTTTATATGAGGCGGGAAATCTGTTGGCTTACACGTCATCGAAAGTACTTCTTCCTCCATGTGCTCGTTGATTATTTTAGTGCTGACATCCAATTCGACGTAGAGATGAGAATTTGAAAAGACGCTTCCTGTAGCTGTACTCCTGCAGTCAAGTAAGGCACACGTACATTGTTTCTTCGCAAAACATACTATAGCATTTTCAAGTGCTCTATAACCGTTCGCTCTAATAATAATGTGATCCATACACTGAGTTGGTACCTCTCTAACTGCCCGATGACCTTTCGAACAGTTTTTAATTATTCGTAGACTAGCTTCACTATCCATGAAATATTCCCACATAGCTGCTTTGTTAGAGAAAACGTCCACACAGCGGAACTTTGGTTGTGATATACTGTCCAAAAATCTCTGGTTTCTTTGATCTTTTTTGGAATTTGAGCCTGACGTGAAGTTGTTGAGAAGTTGGCATCTTTGGATGTAAATTGATGCGACAGCTCCTAACTTAACGAACTCCAGAAGAAAGCGACAAGTGGCGTTACTAGATTTCTCCAAATATCTTTGGTAAGCTTGGTCGTCTCTTCCACTTATGGCCAAGGTTGTAAAAATAGGTTGAGATTTGTGACTACGAATGCGAAGAATGTTACTGAAAGCCAAATTAACTATTCCCGTTACTGCATTAAAAAGAACAATAACAAATTTAAGAATAGACATTTTGCTTGAGCGGTTTCGAAGAAAATTAGTTTTCAGTTCATTGAACTGTCCTTCGGAAAAATAACTAGTAGCACGGATTATTTTAGACTCGAAAAGTGGTGTCATCACATCAGTCCATAAAGTAAATTCCTTGGATAAAAATATTATTTTTTCGCGAAAAGCATTGAGATGGTACCCATTTGCAAACGTTCTTTCAACGTCTTTATCCACTTCGGATTGCTTTTTCAACTTTTCGATCCACTTGGCAATGTTTGGTTCTGGACAATCCTGCTGATTAAAAAAATATCCTCTTTTTTCTTTATCATTCTGTCCATTTGCTTTCATTTTCAATATACTAGATAATAAATAATTTTTAATAATTTTACAATTATTTTAATAATACGTATTTTTCATGTATATAGTTTACCTAAAAAACGTAGGATAGCCAGCACCCGAATATGCCGGAAAAGATCGTCTAGATTAGACGGTCTAGACAATGCCCTAATTGGATGCAAGTCTGCCCCGATAATTTTCTACACGCTTTACGAGGATATTGTAAACTATCTGTAAAAAAATGAAGAAAATCAAAAATGCATTTTTTTCAAGAATTCAGTTTAAATGTTTTTTTCGAAAAATCCAGAAAGTTAAAAAAAAAAAAGTTAAACGATTGTTCTTAATTTTACTTCAAAACTGCGACTTTTTATGAATAATTCCAAAAATATACAGCTGAATATTATTAAAATCGCTAAAGTTGTGAAAGTTTAAAAGAAAGCGCAAGGTTTTTGTAAATGTTCAGACTAAACAGTTTTTGCAAAGCGTCTCATTAACTTGACAACTAACGTTGATTATAAGTGTCTTTGTAACAAGTTACACGCGACAGAGATGTAACTCAGTGCCCGGTCTCTGGCTTACTATTAAACGAACTCGTCCCACAAACATACACGAATCTCTTGTCATTCTTCATATTCATATATGTGTACAATCCTCAAAGTTAAATTCTATCGCTCTCTTTGCTCACTCCGAACAATTTGCAATTTAATAAATAAATGGCCCCAAATACATTTTTTATAAACAATTCAACATATTTTCGATTAACAAAATTTGAGCATTTCCCAAGGCACTTCCACTCCGCCCTGTTGCGCAGCTGAAATTTTTTGGCGATATCCCTTGAAAGAATGTTTTTAGTCCTGTAAAGAATTTTTAGCTTTAAAGCTCGATTGTGCAAAAATTGTGGGGGATGGTTCATTCCGCCCTGGGTACCTGTGTACGGTTCCCCCTCTCCACGGCTTCCCCTCACTCAGCCGAACTGCTGCCCTCGATCCTGGTCAGCAAGAGTCCTTTGTACCTAATGAGGACTAACATGCGGAATATAACATTTTTTAAATTTAGCACTTGGTCATTTATAAATATAATTGTTTCAGCACGTAAGTGACTGAAAGAAACGGTTACAGGCGAGAATAAATAAGTCTCATAATTTTAATTAGAGAACTGGTGGGGAATGTGTGCTTGCACAAATAATAATAATAATAGTTGGTTTAAACAATAAATGAACTTTAATGTGCATAAAGCCTCCTTATGAGAGGAAGAAAATCATACAAGTGATAGCAAAATTACAATTTGAAGTGAGCGCGACTAGCCGGTACAAACCCTATCGTAAATGGCCATTTACCCGCAATAATTGAGAGCTCTCTTACCTCGATCCAACGAAGCAGTGCACAGGGGCAAGAGAAGGTGACCGGTTAGGCGTTACGTGGGGGCGACGTCTCGAGCCGACCACGGCCAGCACCTAGAACGCCGACTCTAAGGACGAAATTGGAACACCTCAGAGGACCGTCGTATCCTCTACCAACACGCTAGCTGGTCTTCTTAAATCGTTGTGCAGGAACGAGGCACTGAATAAAGGTGATGCACACTGTACCCATACACACACCATACCCGCAGTAACAACACTTATCGCCGTCGAGTGAGAATAACACACGAGCAGTCGAGCGAGTGAAATACACAGAACAAGGGCGCGGCGGACGCCCACCAGTACCATTCGGCCAAGGGCCAACACGACGCAAGGCTCAGAGAAAGCAGCAACCGATGACGACGATTTTCCGAGAGGAACTGAAGTTGCGAGTGGGGATGCCCGGCCGGAAAATCAAACACCTCCCACCCTTTCTGGCCCATTCGCAGGGGTGACACATTTTTCCATAGAGCCCGGTAGAAAGGAAAGTGCGTGAGCATTGACACAATTACGGAGCGCGGAGAGCGCGAACATGCCGCCCGCCTTCGTCCTCGTAAGCGGACGAACATCAACACGTATTCAATTACACCTTCGCTAAGTACCGCAGATGTAGAACCTTGACTTCTTCAGGTTGATCCAACGTCAAAGGCGCCAAGCAGGCGATGTGTCGCCTAAATGTGCTGGTGGCTGTCTTCACAGTGACGACTCGAACAAGTCCATCGGGTCCAGGATGAATGGCAAGCACCCGTCCAAGAGGCCACTTCGCAGGTGGATAGCGGTCGTCCTTCAAGATGACAAGCTGACCAACAGCGAAGTTGTCAGTTGCATTTCGCCATTTTGTTCTCTCTTGCATCTGTAAGACGTACTCGTTCTGCCAACGTTTCCAAAAGCCGTCTCTAAGGCGTTGGAGAAGCTGGAAACGGTCGAGGCGGTTCTCCGGAATTCCAGGGGTGGCTTCATCAGGAATGATACCAGTAGAAGCGCCGATGAGAAGGTGCGATGGCGTGAGAGCCTGCAAGTCGTCAGGATCCGATCGCAGCGGGCACAGCGGCCGTGAATTAAGGCAAGCCTCAATTTCCGCAAGAACGGTCGTCATCTCCTCGAACGTGAGGGTGCGATCTCCCAAGGTTCTTTTGAGTAGGTGCTTTGTTGATTTTACACCTGCTTCCCACAAGCCGCCATAATGCGGCGTGTTCGCTGGAATGAAGGACCAGGAAATACCTTGGTTGGCAAGTAAGGAGGAGGTCTTCTGATAGAACTCCGAGGCCGTTCGGAACATCCTTTGAAGTTCAGCGTCGGCACCCCGAAAGGTCGTGGCGTTATCGCTGTAAAGTTCCTTGGGGTGGCCTCTTCGGCTGGCAAAACGTTTAAATGCATCGAGAAAGGTCTTCGTGGTGAGGTCGCTGACGGCTTCCAAGTGAATAGCCTTCGTCGCGAAGCATACAAACAAAGCGATGTACCCCTTGTAGGCATGGATACCGCGGCCTTTGGACGAGTGCAGCTGAAATGGACCAGCGTAATCCAAGCCAGTCGATGTAAAGGCGCGAGCTGGAGTCACGCGTGCAGTCGGCAAGGATCCCATGAGTTGCTGAGCCAAGCGAGGCTTGTTTCGTTGACAAGTAACACACCTATGAATAACACTCTTAACTAACACTCGCATACTTATGATCCACACATATCGCAACAAAATACTCGTCGTTAGCGTAGGTCCACCATGTAGCGCGCGGTTATGAGCATACAGTACAAATAATCGGCTGAGGGCTGAGTCCCGCGGCAGGATAGGCGGGTTCTGGACGTAAACCGGCAAGTTCGAACAGGCGAGTCGTCCCCGGACCCGTAGAACCCCATCGTGAGGATCGAGAAACGCGCCGAGCTTACTTAGAGGATGGTGTTTTGCCAAAGCCTGTTTGTTTTTCAGCATTTCGATTTCAAGAGGAAAGGCGTGCTCCTGAGCAATCTTGACGAGAGTGAGTCGAGCGTCATCGAGCTCAGCCGTCGTAAGGCAGCCAGGGAACGAGCCCTGTCCGGCTTTCTCTCGGCGATGCTGTTGCATCGGCCGTAAGCACCATCCGGTGATACGCGTTGCCCGGACCAACGTGGAGAATCGAGTAAGAAACTCGGGCTCCTCCGCCCTCGGTAGCACATGCAGAGCTCGCACGACCTTTGGCGGCTGAGGCCAGTGCTGTGAGGGAAGAGAAAGCCACGAGGGTCCATGCCACCAGAGCTCCGAGTCTTTCAGGTCAGAGGGTTCAGCACCTCCCGTTGCTAAGTCGGCAGGGTTATTTTTGGTCGGAACATGAGACCATTTGGCAGAAGGCAAATCGGTCTGAATGATTGATACGCGATTGGCTACAAATGTTTTCCAATTACACGGATGCTTTTTAAGCCACATGAGCACGATCTGACTATCTGACCACAAATGAACAGGTGCAGTTTTTAAGAAGTCTAATTGCCGTAAGTGACACACGAGCTTGACGAGGAGAGTAGCACCGCAAAGTTCGAGATTCGGAATCGATTTAGTTTTGATAGGAGCCGGCTTGGTCTTGGATGCTAAAAGGGCGACACGAAATTTGCCTTCGCCTTCGTCGATGCGGATATAAACGACAGCAGCATAGGCCCGAGAGGATGCGTCAGAAAACCCGTGTATTTCAAATTCTTTGCTAAGCGATAAACCTATCCAACGATTGAGTGAAAGCTTTGGCAAAGCGGAAAGCGACTCACAGTAGGATTGCCATCGCATTCGAATTTCCGCGGGTATTTTTTCGTCCCACTCACACTTGTCTATCCAAACATCCTGCATTATAATTTTGGCGATCACCGTACTTTGAGCGAGCCAACCTAACGGATCGAAAAGTCGAGCAATGTCGGAATAAACGGCTCTTTTAGTCGAAGCTCCCTTGTTAAATTTCGAGGCTAATGTAGTGAAAAAGAAACAGTCCTTGACTGGACTCCAATGCACACCAAGAGCTTTCACAGCCTCGTCAACGTCGATTTCCTTATTTGCGATGTTTTTATTCGATTGATGGTCAGCAGGTATCAAAGCGGGGTGGTTTGCTGACCACTTGTCTAAAGATATACCTGCCGTCTTGAGAATGCCGATTAATTCATCGCGTTTTTGTAGAGCCGTGGAAAGCTCATCCGCGCCCGCGAAAGTATCGTCAATATAAGTCTCCGACTCGAGACATCGCGCGCCAAGCGGGAACCGCGCTCTTTCGTCAGCAGCGAGTTGCAGTATCGCACGAATAGCGAGGTACGGAGCGCAAGACGTGCCGTATGTTACGGTCGTCAAACGGTACTCTCGGACAGGCACCTCCGGAGACGGTGACCACACGATTCGTTGTAAATCTTGATCTGCGCGCGCGACCCGAATCTGCCTGAACATCTTGACTATGTCGGCAGTGAACGCGTACTCATATTGACGCCAGTTGACAAGGATTAGAGGTAAATCGCTCTGAAGCGCCGGCCCAGACATAAAAAAATTGTTCAAGCAGTAACCTTGACGTGTTGAGCGAGAGCCATCGAAAACGACACGTACTTTCGGATTTGTTGGATCTCCCGTGATTACGGCATGATGAGGCAAATACCAGGCCCGCGGATTATTCCGTTCTGAAGGTGGTACCGGCACCATGTGACCAAGTTCTATGTACGCATTCATGAAGTCGGTGTAAGCGCGAGCTAACTTGGGGTCACGAGAGAATCGTTTTAATTGGTGATTAAGCGATCCGAAGGCCATTCTTCGAGTTTCCTCAACGACTCGTGGCGGATCGGACTTCAACGGAAGACGCACTTCATATCGACCGTCCTTTCCACGCGTGTGTGTTTCGACAAAAAACTTCTCGCAAGCTTGATCCTCCGGTTTCAGGGTTTTGTCCGAGATCGGAACTTCCTCAAGTGTCCAAAAACGTTCGATGACCTGGCTCAAATTATCCTCGACATCACCGTGCAGAGCTTGCACCGAAGCTCTGTAAGCTGCGACCGCCCGCCGTGAGCCTGCCTTTTGAGTGGGGCCCGAGACTATCCAACCAAGAGCGGTGCTCTGAGCAACTAGTAAAGTCGAAGGGAATGTCGTAAGGCCTGGCCGAAGCAATTGGCCATAAAGGTCAGCACCTATCAGTATGTCAACGCGATCAGCAACATGAAATTCGGGATCGGCCAAAGATAAACTTACGAATTGACTGATATCGAGTTCAACAAGGTTTCGCGACGGCAGCTCCGAAGTGAGTTGCGGTAAGACGAAAGCGTCGACCTCGAGCTTGAAGTCTGGGTCGACTTGCGATTGCACGGTAAAGTTAGCTACCGAATTGACTACTCCCGCGTTGCAGCCTCCGACACCTACCAAATGGGTCTTTACGCGCTCCTTTCTCAATCCCAAAAGTTGCACTAACGATTCCGAGATGAAAGTTGCTTCCGAACCTTGATCTAAAAGTGCGCGAGCGCGAGTTTGTTTGCCGTGCGGGCCTAGGACATTTACCTGAGCCGTAGCAAGGAGCACTGAGCATTGACTCGTCGGGCTACTCACGTTGCACGCATTTACAGAGAGCTTAACGACATGTGCTTTTACTTGCGATGACGCATTCTGCCCTTTTGACCCGTTACCCTGAGATTTCGTTCCCTGTCGATTATTCGAACGCTGGCTGTAATCGTGTAATGAGGTATGATGACGTTCATTGCAAGAGCGGCAACGTCCCGTCGAAGTGCAATCATTTAACTTGTGTTGACCTAGACAATTGGAGCACAAAGGTTTTTCACAACTATCTAGGAAAGCTTGTTTTTCCCGCACGTTTTTTGCCATAAAAACTGGGCATTTCCAAACCGCGTGTCGCTCTGAACAAACTGGACATGACAACGAAGCTTTCATCGCTTTTCCCGGCTGTGTATGATAAACTCGACGCGAAATATTTTGGTGAGGCGGATGCAATTTAGCAGGTTGCGAGGGCCTCTTATCGTCCCTGTCAGCATGAATAACTGACAGCGATTGAGCGCGTCTATCCAAAAAGGCAATCAGGTCAACAAATTTCGGAAACCGCGACGCGTCATTATCATTATCGGAGAGAGCCAGCTCTCGCCGACGGTCCGTCGCGATCAACTCCGATTCCCACATTTTTCGCGACTCCGAGTCCAGGCGAACTTCTACTGTGTGCACAAGCCACATATCCCAATAAGCGACCGGAGCCTTCAGATTCGTCAGCGCGCGAACGATGCGCTGCACTTCATCGACAAAGGAGCGAAGCTCAAACGCAGATTCTTTTTTCAAATGCGGCAAGTTAGAGAGAGAATCGAGGAGTTTGTTGACCGTCAACCTTGGGTTATAAAATCGAGCGCGAAGAGCGCGCCAAGTCGACTCGTAGTTGATTTCCAGAACCGGCACATCTTTCACAAGTTCCGCAGCGCGGCCCTGCAAGCACGATTTTAAATATTGGAGTTTTGTAGTATCAGCTAAGCGCGGAGCCTCATGCACCAGAGTAGTGAAAATGTCGGCAAAACTATCCCAATCCTCATATTTACCAGAGAATGTGGGCAAATCTAAGCGCGGTAGTTTGGCCGGCCTATCGTCCTGCACATCGTCGTCCTCGCGCGCACGCCTGCGGGGATTGCGTCCCTCCGCCGACGACAGATTAACGGAAGCGGTTAACAGCCAATCCAAGGCTTCCTCAACTTCACGCTGCATCGAAACGTATTCATTATTAGTGATATACGCGGACTCGGCAGAGTCCTCGTATAGCAAAATCTCGTTATGAGTCGCGCGAATTTCCGTCCATAAATCGTTCACAGCGTTGATACGCGCTTCTACTATAACTCCATCAAAAGAATCGGGAGCTCGTTCCTTCATACGATTGACGATGTTAGCAATGTCATTTCGACGATGTTGCTGAATGCTAACCAGTCCAGCCAACGGAGCCGTGGCTGGCACAGGCATTGTGTGCAAGGCACGGGCGCTACCACGAGCGGGGGCGCGGCCGGTGGGGGCACGGGAGCCACGGGTACGAGCGCCTGCACGAGGGGCCATCTCAACACCGCACTTTTGATAGCGACAATTAATATTGATAAAAATTTAATTTACAATCGCGAGGTGGACCTTGAATGTAGTTATGTACGCACAATTGACAATAATGAGCGCACTGATATGTAGAGTGTTTAGCGCTACGATCCACGCGTAATTTATAGAAAAAATTTGAAAAAATGAACTATTGAAATTCCAAGTAATTACACAAATAAATCGCAAATTAATCCTAGGTACCTGTACAATCACACATTCCTCACCCGGGGCACCATGTTTCAGCACGTAAGTGATTGAAAGAAACGGTTACAGGCGAGAATAAATAAGTCTCATAATTTTAATTAGAGGAATGGTGGGGAATGTGTGCTTGCACAAATAATAATAATAGTTGGTTTAAACAATAAATGAACTTTAATGTGCATAAAGCCTCCTTATGAGAGGAAGAAAATCATACAAGTGATAGCAAAATTACAATTTGAAGTGAGCGCGACTAGCCGGTACAAACCCTATCGTAAATGGCCATTTACCCGCAATAATTGAGAGCTCTCTTACCTCGATCCAACGACGCAGTGCACAGGGGCAAGAGAAGGTGACCGGTTAGGCGTTACGTGGGGGCGACGTCTCGAGCCGACCACGGCCAGCACCTAGAACGCCGACTCTAAGGACGAAATTGGAACACCTCAGAGGACCGTCGTATCCTCTACCAACACGCTAGCTGGTCTCCTTAAATCGTTGTGCAGGAACGAGGCACTGAATAAAGGTGATGCACACTGTACCCATACACACACCATACCCGCAGTAACAACACTTATCGCCGTCGAGTGAGAATAACACACGAGCAGTCGAGCGAGTGAAATACACAGAACAAGGGCGCGGCGGACGCCCACCAGTACCATTCGGCCAAGGGCCAACATGACGCAAGGCTCAGAGAAAGCAGCAACCGATGACGATGATTTTCCGAGAGGAACTGAAGTTGCGAGTGGGGATGCCCGGCCGGAAAATCAAGCACCTCCCACCCTTTCTGGCCCATTCGCAGGGGTGACACATTTTTCCATAGAGCCCGGTAGAAACGAAAGTGCGTGAGCATTGACACAATTACGGAGCGCGGAGAGCGCGAACAATAATATTCGAAATCTGCGAATTATAACGATTGCAACGAAATGTTATTTCTAATATTTCTGAATTTTATGAAATGTTTAAAATGTCTAAAATCATTCCAATTTCTAAAATTATCAAA
Source organism: Andricus curvator (assembly GCA_932195095.1). Lineage (NCBI taxonomy): Eukaryota > Metazoa > Arthropoda > Insecta > Hymenoptera > Cynipidae > Andricus > Andricus curvator. Next base: position 86,156 of record CAKNYM010050633.1, read on the forward strand.
ATTTTGAAAATGTTCAAAGAATTTTAAATTATCAAAATTGATAAAATTATAAAAATTACTCAAATGTTCCAAATTTGTTAAATTATCAAAATTTCTAAAATTGTCAAAATTTCTAAAATTATCAAAATTTCTAAAATTGTCGAAATTTCTAAAATTGTCAAAATTTCTAAAATTGTCAAAATTTCTAAAATTGTAAAAACGTCTCAAATTTTCAAAATTTATAATGAGCAAAATTTCTGAAATTTCTAAAATATCTAAAATTTCAAAAATGATTAAAATTGGTAAAATCAATAATCAAAATGTCTAAACTGTTGAAAACTTCTGAAATTATAAAAACGTCTCAAATTTCAAAAATTGGTGAAATTGCCCAAATTTCTGACATTTCTAAAATGTCCAAAATATCTAAAATTTTCAAAATTTCTAAGATGTTAAAAATGTCTAAAATGTTAAAAATAAATAAAATTATAAAAATTTCTGAATTTTATAAAAAGTTTCACAAATTTTCTAAAATTTGTAAAATATGCAACATTTTTAAACTTATCAAAATTTCTAATATTTATTAATGTTATGAAATGTTCAAAAGTTCTAAAAGCATTCCAATTCCTGAAATTATCAAAATTTCGAAAATGTTCGAAGAATTTTAAAGTATCCAAATTTCTAAAATTTCTAAAAGTACTAACATTTCTAAAATTATAAAAATTTCTAAAATGTTTCACAAATGTTAAATTATACAAATTTCTAAAATTGTCAAAACGTCTCAAAATTTCTATAATTACCAAAATTTCTGAAATTTCTAAAATGTCTAAAATATCTAAAATTTTCAAAATTTCAAAAATGAATAAATTTGGTAAAATTAATGATCAAAATGTCTAAACTGTTGAAAATTTCTAAACTTATAAAAACGTCTCAAATTTCAAAAATTTTTGAAATTACCAAAATTTCTGACATTTCTAAAATGTCCAAGATATCTAAAATTTTCAAAATTTCGAAGATTTTAAAAATTTCTAAAATGTTAAAAATTAATAAAATTATAAACAATTTTGAATTTTATAAAATTTTCAATTTTATAAGTTTCACAAATTTTCTAAAATTTCTAAGTTTCACAAATTTTCTAAAATTTGTAAAATATTCCAAATTTTTAAACTTATCAAAATTTCTAATATTTCTGAATTTTAGGAAATGTTCAAAATTTCTGAAATCATTCCAATTTCTAAAATTATAAAAAAATTTTAAATGATCCAAATTTGATAAATTATCAAAATTTCTAAAATTTCTAAAATTGTAAAAACGTCTCAAAATTTCTATAATTACCAAAATATCTGAAATTTCTAAAATGTCTAAAATATCTAAAGTTTTCAACATTTCAAAAATGATTAAATTTGGTAAAATGAACGATCAAAATGTCTAAACTGTTGAAAATTTCTAAAATTATAAAAACGTCTCAAATTTCAAAAATTGGTGAAATTACCCAAATTTCTGACATTTCTAAAATGTCTAAAATATCTATAATTTAAAAAATTTTTAAATTGTTTAAAAAAATGTTCAATTATCAAAATTTCTAAAATGTTCAAAATGCACCTCTCTACTACCTGTGATAATAAGCATGAATAGATAAAAGAGTATTTAGGGTCCAGGTGCTTAAGCTTATGACCATTAGTGTCACCGAACATCAGGGGCGACGAACCTGAAATGGAGTGTATTAATGTTAAATTTGACAAGTCCATCGTAACGACAATTGCAAACTTGAGACTCTGATTTGGTAATTAGTGAAGTACGTGAAGAGTCCGACGCTGACGCACAGCACATTCACTGACACCACACAGGGTTTCACCGATCCAATGTCCGAAAACAGAAATCGAAGAAGAAATTTTGAAAGTGGGAGTACAAGTAAAAATGTAAAAAAAAAAGATTTATCTAACGATTGATCTTGTCATACTATTGTCAGTTTACATTAAAAAAAAATTGAACAATTATCTATAACTTGAATTAAATAAAAATATATGTATATTAGAAAATAACGCAATTTGTTACAAAATTTTGGCGCTTTTTTGTTGACTTTCGCCTTCTATAAGGAAGAGATTCTATGCGTTGTATGCAAGCTACATAATTTTTGTTGACAGGAGAATTTGTTTTTGCATAAAATCATTTTTTCTCATTTTTCTCGCAAACGACGATACAATTTTGTAACTCGTATACAAAATTCCCATATATTTTTGATAATTGATAATGTTGATAATTTTTTAAACTGCGGCGCCGGCGTTCTGCGCAATTTCCCCAGGAAATATGGTATGCAATAAAATTATATATACGTTTAAAAAATATATGCGTTCTAAAAAATGTTTCTGAATATTTTTTGGCGTTACTGAAAAAGTTTCAGTAAACAAATTTTATCATTGATAAATTTCAAAAAAAAATTGTGAACTTATATATGAAAAAATTTTAATTTCTACCGAAGTCGTGAGTTTGATAATTTTTAAAATCTGTGTCCCAGTTCTGTGCTTTTTTTCGAGGTTCTTTAGTATACAAATAAACTGTATACCTCTGAAAAATATATACTTCCTGAAAAGTATTATTTAATATCATTCGGCGTTATTAAGAAAGTTTTAGTAAACAAATTTTTATTATTTAAAAATTTGAGAAATAAAAAAAATTATGAACTTGCTTTAAACATATCCTCAATCTCTACCAAAGTCGTGAGCTTGTCGTGAATATGATCATTTTAAAATTGCTGCGTTGGAGTTTTTAGTACAAGTTTTTTAATTATTTTTGCATTATATATATGAGCGGAAAGACATATTATGACATATACTTTCTTCAGTTTTTGTTCGGAAGGGCGTAATACCATAAAATGAGGATCTTTACTGTTGGTGGCCTCTTGGCCTTTGTCATTGTTTTTCTAAGTTTTATGGGTAAGACGTATAAAAATATACGTACTCTAATATTACATATATATATATATATATATATATATATATATATAATTATTGTAGGTCCTAGCTAATAGTCCAGAATTTCTGGACGAATAGCGGGGCTATTCGTCGGAAAATCTGGATGAAGAGACACTGCGCAATTTTGAAGGACTGAAATTGATTTCATTTGTTTGTTTCCTCATTACAGAATCAGGTATCGAAGGAGCTCACTCGTCGCCCCCTCCGGCTAAATCTCCACCCGGAGGACTAGGAGTTAGACATTAAAACATCCCGCATGATGTAAAAACAATCGGGGGGCTAGTCACTCAGAAATCTCAGATTGCCGCGCTGGAAGCCTTCATAGAACTCTGAGGAAACCTTGGAACTCTTAGAAATCTTCGAAATCTTTCGCCAATTGTGTCGTCTTCACACCATGAAGCATTCACACAGTCACACCTTCCTGATGCACACACTGCCTCGGTGAGACGAAATAACAGCCGACTCCATCCGAACGACGCCGAGTTTAGCCAAATCCGATCTCTCCTGGAGGGTCCCGATTGCGACAAGTTTTGGAAATCTCGGCACCCTCGGCAATCTTAAAGAAATCTTGGAACTTGATATACGAGTTCGATTATGACTACCGCATTTATATTTTTAAGATTTCCAATTACTCAGTGAGTAACCCCTTGGAAACAATTTAAAAAATATGTATTTATCCTGTAGGAAACATATGTAAGCTGCATTAATAAAATTAAAAACAAAATTATGATGTCTAATGTAATATTATACACACCTACCTACAAAGTGCATAATTTTGGGCATTTGGTTTAGTATTCAGTAAAAAAAAATTGATTATTATGACCCTTGTTCTAACGGAAGGTCCGTAGAAGCTCATACAGATGTAATATAAATGCGTCGCCAATTTCAATTTCCAGATTTGGAAATGTAAGCAATTAATTTCTAAAAATTAGAGAGCACGCAAGCAAATTAAAAAACTAGAAATTAAGAGTCCATTTTTCCAAAAACTTATAAACATATAAACATTACGTATGTGTCAACAAAAATTTACTGCATAATTTTTTACACAGATAATTTAAAGTTTAAGGAGAGAAAATGGTGGCCTTCAAATTCAGAATGGGTTCAAATAAGCTAACTAAGGGGTGGGTAACTTTCCAAAATGAAATTTCCAATCTTCTGACAATTTTTCAGGCGACGAACAACGTTCCCGAAAATCGAATTTTCTATTAAGGAAAAAAATATCAATGGATTCCGAAAAATTGGAGAGAGAAGCTTTTTTTTCTTTCGACACACAGTTTTACAAATTCGGATTGAGGGGCAAAATGTTTGATTGAAGTTTGAAAGACGCCAACCAGTTAACAGAAAATTTAGAAGACAAGTCTTCAGATGGTGATTTAAATCCTTATTTTAAATTAAGAGATGGAAAAGCAAAATAGACTTGTAGCTGTTAAGTTGCAAAAAATTACAAAAAGTTCCAAAAACTTGCGAAAACTAAACAAACTTTGTTAAATGCAGACAAATTTGAAAAATGACATTATCAAAAAAACTTTAGCGACAATAAGCTTCATAAAAAATCTCGAGCTAATTGATATTAAATATAAAAATAGATATAGATCTTTTACAAATCAAAAATTTTAACCATTTTGAGACACTTATTGTAAATATATCTATAAACCAAACTTTTTTTGAGCAAATGGAATAACACACACAAAATCAAAATATGCAAGTCGTTTGATCAGAATTTCTTGTTTTCTGAGGGAAAATTATTAGTCCCAAAATTATATGTTATTTATAACAACTGCTGAATTTTCAATAGCTTTTTAACCAAAAATGGAACACGGAGAAAAATAGATATTCAAGATGACTATCTAGATATTAGTAGTCTTAGCGATTTAACTATGGGACAGAAATCTAGATATTGAAATAGAGCATCCATAGATCTTAAAAAGAAGATTTTACCTGACAATATCCAAGATATTATTTACCTGTAAAGAATGCCAATTTCTATAAAATCCAAAAGGATTTTACATCGCAGTCCTCTGTTTTTGATGCTCAAATTCACGAACATCGATAATAATACGCTGTTTAAGGCAAATAATAATAATAATGATAAAATAATAAGTGATGCCTGTAGCGCCTAATCCTAATTTTCTTTAGAAGCTTATGATATCCATTGCACTTAATCCGCGAATAGTTGAATTTTCAACTGAAAGAGACAAATTGTGAACAAAAAATGAAACAGGTGAATTTCCAGTTAAACAATTTTCAACAAAAAGAAACGAATTTTCACCAAAATAGTTAAATTTTCAATCAAAGAGATGATCTTCAACAGAACAATTAATTTTGAATAAAGCAGGATTTAATTTAATTCAATTTAATAGTTGTATTTTCAAAGAAAAGTGTAATATAGTTGATATTTCAACAACAACAAAATTTAAATTAGTAACCGTTGAATGCAACCAAAATTTCAACGCTCGAATCAAAGAGTCTTTTATATTCTTGCAATAACTTTGAATTATGGTAATGAAACAAAAGATTCATCAAATGTTATACATGACGTCATAAACCTTCCTATTCTTCAAAAAAATGTTTTATCATTATAAGTCCATCGATTCGCCTCAGATTAAGTGGTCTTCTTTATTCTTTCATCAACTTTGAATTATGTTATTGAAAAAAGTTCTACTATGACCCAGGTTGAAATTTCTGTAGTCCGCCGGAGATCACCACCGGCGCAGTACTGGCCGAGTACTGGTCACCAGTACAGATAATTGAAAAAAGTGCCCATCCTATAAGAAGAACACAATTTTGTAAAGTGGTTTTGAGCAAAATTGTAGATATAATTTGGGCGACAAATTTTGTTAAATAAAATGTTATTGCAGCTTGTGTCCTTTTGCCAAAAAGGTAATTTTTTTATTTTTATAACAAGAGTTTATAAAAAAGTTGTAGATTCATGTTATTTCGGTTGAACAAGTTTTGTCTTTTCATTTTTTTTTCGTCTCTTGTGTCGTTTTTCCAAAAGTTTAATTTTTTTATTTTTAATCTTGTTTTTTACGATTAAAAGAAAACCTACTTGTTCTATCTAAAAATTATTAATTACAAATTTGTAGACACTTTTCGGCTGAACAACTTTTCTCTATTATTTCTTTTCGTACCTTGTGTCGTTTTCCAAAAAACTTAATTTTGTTATCTTCAATGTTGTTTTTTACGAATAAAACAAAAACCACGCATCCTATCAAAAAATGATTGAAAACAAATTTGTAGATCTGGTTTGGGTGAACAACTGTTATGTTATTATTTTTTTCCCTAGCTTGTGTCGTTTGTCCAAAAATTTTTTTTTTTCATTTTTTATGCTGTTTTTTACGAATTTAAACAAAAACACCGCATCCTATCAAAAAAGTGATTAATGACAAATTTATATATCTTGTATAGTTTGAGCGCGAAAAGGAATTTTTGATTATTTTTTTGTGCGATCAAAATTTGAATTTTTGATTTTTCAAGAAAATTCAAAAAGTTGTTATGACAATCTTGTAGGGTGTTAAAAAAGCAACGTTGTTCTCCCAATCCAAACTGTTAATTCTATCGAAAGTCATCGTTCTCACAGTCATACATACAGACAAATATACAGACAGACATATTCGTAAAAACCTGTTTTTTGGGTTTAGCGGTTCTCAAAACGTGGACATTTGACAAAAACGGAGGGGGTCAAATTTTACACAAATCTAATACCTTCTCGGATGAGAATGTAAAAATAGTAAAATCAAATCCTCCATCCAGTTTAAATAATCATGTCCTAGTTCTTTTAGATCATCCCTTACATTTTTCTCCCATCTGTTTCTCGGTCTGCCTAGAGGTCTCTTACCAGTCGGTTTCCCTCTTAAAACTTGCGCCACTGTTCTTTCATTGCCCATTCTTGATACATGCCTCGCTCATCTTAATTTACGCGCTTTCATAACTCTATTAATATTTGCTGACCCGTAGAGAGCATGCAGCTCATCATTATGCAGTTTTCTCCATTCACCAGTCTCTTCGTCCCTCTTTGGACCATAGATTTTTCTAAGTACTTTATTTTCGAAAACTCTAAACCTATTCTCCACTCCCTTCGTCAGCGCCCACGTTTCACACCCGTACATGACGACCGGCATTATTATCGTTTTGTAAATTCTTACTTTGATGTTTCTAGATAGCAATCGCGATTTTAATAGCATGTTTGCTGCATAATAGCACCCATTGCCAACGTGCAGCCGGGCGTTGATTTCCGTTTTAATGTTATTTTCGCTAGTTATAATAGACCCGAGGTATTTAAACTCGTTAACCCTTTCGAATTTCATATTTCCGGACATTAGGTCCCCGGCTACATTACTTTGTTCGGATCTGGCGACGGTCATATATTTTGTCTTCGATTCGCTAACTTCCAAACCAATATCTTTGGCTTTTGTGATCAAGATTTCTGCATTTTTACCTACGGTTTCTTTATCATCCCCTAGTAAGTCGAGATCATCCGCATACCCAAGAATTTGTATTATCCCACTAATGGGTAGCACCGGTCGGATTCGCTTGTACTTGTCTGACCACGTATTCTAAAACTAAGTTGAAAAGGGCGCACGAAAGTGCATCGCCCTGTTTCAGGCCATCACGGATCGAAAACTCTTCAGATAAGCTTCCGTTTACACGTATTCTGCCTCTACTGCCGCTTAAGCAAATTTCGATAAGTCTAACTAATTTTCTTGGTACACCCAAGAACTCTAGGATCCAGTACATTCGTGCGCGTATAATAGAGTCGTAAGCTTTTTTGAAATCGCTGATGTACTACTTCATTAAATTCCCATTTATTTTCTAACAGTTGTCTAATTGTAAACATTCGATCGCTTGTAGATCGGTTTCGGCGGAATCCACACTGGCAATCCCCAATGATTTCCTCGGCAAAAGGAGTTAGTCTACTTAAGATTACATTGGACAGGATCTTATAGCACGAAGGCACAAGTGAAATTCCCCGATAATTGTTCGTTTTATCGCCTTTTTTGAAGATGGCAATAATAATAGAGGTACTCTATTCCTCCGGCATGCGTTCTATTCTCCAAACTGCGTGTATTAATTTACAAATTTGCCTTGTGAGGCAAGGGCCTCCATTTTTTATCAGTTCTGACGGTAGGTCGTCGATGCCCGCGGCTTTGTTATTTTTCAACTTCTTTATGGCCATTTCTATTTCTACATCAGTAGGATCATCAATTAGTAGATCGGCAGTGTGGATTTCACCGAGATTACCTTCAACGGGGGCTTCGCGTACATTTAATAGCTTATCGAAATAGTTTTTCCATAAATTCAGTCTCTCTGTCGCATCGGCTACTAGATTGCCATTTTCGTCCCTCATTACTTCCGTTCTACTTTGAAAGCCTTTTCTTATAAAATTGATTCCCCTGTACATCTCACGCGGGTTATTTTGTTTATTATGCGTTTCTATTGCTAGTATTTTATTCTTTTCCCACTCCCTTTTCTTGGATCTATAAAGCCTATTTGTACTTTTACTAATCTCGAGATACTTCTTATGTGTTTGATCGCACTTCTTTTGTAAACTAATTAGTTTGGCCTTCCGACGTTTTTCAAACCAAAGTTTGCACTCTTCGTCAAACCATGGTTTGCTTTTGGTTACTTTCTTTAAACCTATAGTAAGTTTCGCGGCTGTCTTTATCGCCTTTTTCATATTGCTCCACAGGGTTTCCGAGTCCTCCACGTAATTATCGTTATCGTCTCTCTGTTCTTGGAGAACGTCGAAACTATTAGAAATCTCAACTTGATAATTTAATATTTCTGTTGGTGTTTTAAACTTATCTATATTGAAACGAACTGTTGGCTCTGTGCGGCTTGTTTTCTTACTTAACGCTAGCCTAGATCTTAGTTTTACTATCACGAGAAAGAGGTCTGAATTTAAATCCGCTCCCCTGTACGATCTTGTATCGAGAATATTTGTATGACGTCTTCTGTCAATTAGAACGTAATCAATCTGATTGTGAGTGTTACCATCTGGTGATGTCCAGGTGGCCGTATGTATATTTTTATGCTTGAAAAATGTGCTTTTGACGACGAGGTTCTTTGAAGCTGCAAAGTTTATTATTCTAGTCCCATTATCATTACTGACGCCATGCAAACTTTCCGACCCTATTGTAGGCCTATACATCGGTTCTTTTCCAATTTTTGCGTTGAAATCTCCCAATACGATTTTTGCGTCATACGTTGAGAACTTGCCAAAAACCTGTTCGATTGTTTCGTAAAAAAGATCCTTAGTGTCTTCGTCTTTGTCCTCGGTGGGGCAGTGCACGTTGATTAACACCTGTTTGCTGAAATCACCCTTTAGTACAATGTATGATAACCGTTCGTTAATGAATTGCATGTCGATAACCGATTGCGAAATTCGTTTATTAATGAGAAAACCGGTCCCCAGTGTGCGCCCCTTAGCTCCCCCATAGTGAAAAGTATAGTTATCCTTAGAAATTGACGCGTAATCGCCCGGCCAGCAGGTTCCTTGAAGTGCTATTATGTCAGTATCGTTTGTCTTTGCTATCTCAATGAGTTCGCTAAATCCGCCAGTATTTAGACTACGCGCGTTCAGAGTTTCCGCCCTTAGATATTTTACTGTAGTTTTTTGTTGTTGCAAGTTAGCCATGATAATTTCGTGAAAATCCGCACGTTAGGATCATATTCCGATCGTAGGTGAGTCCACCGTCCCAAAAGTCAACTTGTCGTCAGACACATTACAGTTTCATCCTCGTATCCTAACATCCCCCTGCAAGGCAGCGCGCCTACTGGCATCAATACCCCTTTGGCCCTGTGCAGGCGAATCATTCCACACATCCCTTGCGGGCAGTGTCATCGCTGCGGTGTCCAATGGGGCAGCAGGATTTTTCCCTTACAAGATTTTTAGTTTTGGTTCGGGTAGAGTTTCTAGGTGGATACACGCTGCAACTCGGCTTGCCAGAACCCACCCATTGCGTATGAACGCGAATGAGTGAGTCCTCCCAAGCCATAGTTATCGTGTACCTATTTTCTACCAGTGCAAGCTCACCACACCCACGACTGGTTCCTATCGGCTGTCCGCGACTGCTTATTCTTGTATTCGCAGTTAACCTTAGGGGCTGTTCAGCCTTACGGGCTGTTCAGCCTTACGGGCCGTTCCTCTATCCGCAACCTGAGGACGCGCTACGTAGTGGTGACAGGAACCCACCGAGCAGAATGCAAGTGGATTATACTTAGAAATTGAAAAAAAAGTGAATCGGTTGAGAATTGCGACATGCAGCTTAATCCTTCCGCGAAAATCCATTCCTGAACCACTGTGAACCGCCGCGATGGAATGAGACGGAAGGTGGTGGGCTTTTGAATATTGACATTATGAATAATTCAATTCTATTTAATTCTGCTTTATTATTTCATGAAGATTGTAATGAACAAATATTCATGTTTAACATTTCTAAGTGTGAATAAATGCTTTTTTCGAGACAAATTTCTGAAAATTGTCATATTAGAGAGCTAATGCATACCTAACAAACAATTGATAATTGTATTGCATATAATTTAATACTTTAATACTTTTCATTTTTTTCTTCGCTGGTCTCATTGGTTTCAAAAGAGCGGAAAAAATGTGATGATCTGGAACAAGAAAAATCTGAATATATTAACAGTTGAAAAAGTTACGCGATTTTTAAAGTTAATATTGAAAAAAACCTCATTGTACCACTTTCCATTGTTTCTTCGTTTTTCTCATCGGTTCTGAAAGAGTGAAAAAACTTGACAAACTGGAAAAAGGAAAGCCTCAATATGTTAAAAATTTTTAAAATGGCACGGTTTTAAAAGAAAAAGTTCAAAAAAATTAATTTCACCCTTAAAATGTTCAAATATTCGTAAAAAATGTTAAAATGTTGCTATGTTAACTTTAAACAATACTTGTCACCTTATTTTCTACATATAAAACATATTTTAGTAGCAAGCCAATCCTGAACATCTCAGCCGGCCGGCATGAGTTGAAATGGATTCAGTCCATATCAAATCTTGAGGTATTGTTCTTTACACTTGATTAAGGGCATGCTCTTCGGTGATCACGTGAACAAGCCAGTCCATGGTTATGAAATTTTTTTGGTGTTTACCATGTCCAAACGCAATGATATATCGCTCTCAAACTTTGGAATATAGGAAATGAGACAATAAATTGCGTTTGTATATTTAGTTTCAGTAATAATTTTGAAGAAAATTATCCATGTAAAAAATAATGTGTAAAATTTCATAACCGAGCTTGGTCATGTGATCTCTACTTTACCGACTTTGAAAGCTTCTTTTTTTCTCCGCTAGAAATTGCTAAAAATGCTCCAAAAATAATGACAGGTTACGTGTGTGCAGATACTTATTTTTTGATTTGCAACAAATGTGCAAACGTTATTATTTATATTGATTTTTTAAAATGTTTAGACGATTTAGTCCAAAATTTGTGTCAGTTATCAACATACGCGAATCAAAAAATCTGAAATGCATCAAACCAAACATTACCTGCAAAGTGCTCGACTCGAGTGGTAATATCCTATTTTATTAATTTATAAATAAACTTTCTTTGAAATTATAAACATATTGATGTATACAAACGTTCTTTAGTGCTTTTTATTTAATCGCTCAAATTCTAAACACGATATCTCAATCCCTGTGGACGTAGTGAGCACCAAAAAAAATGAAAATAATATTACACATTTATTTTTTACATGAATAATTTTTTTCAAAATTATTACTCAAACTAAATATACAAACGCAATTTATTGTCCCATTTCCTATATTGCAAATTTTGAGAGCGATATATCATTGCGTTTGGACATGGTGAACACCAAAAAAAATTTTCATAACCGAGGACTGGTTTGGTCACGTGGTCACTGTAGAGCATGCCCTTAAGTTGAAAGAATGGATTTGATGTCTACAAATACCAGTGCATGGAGGTCAGTCCCTGGTAATTGTTGCTCAATTCCATTATAAAAATAGTTAATGCACCAATACTAACAGCTGATGCAGGTCGTTTTTCAGTAAACTTTTTTTTTTTAATAGCAATGTATCCATTAAATTTAATGAATTTAATTCAATAACTTTCTAAGCTTATAAATTTCTAAAATGTGGTGAAAAAAAATTACTAAGCGCCCACAATCCTTATAAATTCATTTTCATCCAGTTATTTCTTTATAAGAAATTTCATACATTTTTAAGCTTCTGTGCTTTACTGAAAGACATTTCCGGATAGTTGCTTCAGCAATTATAGGAATTTTGGAATAAATCTGAATATTTTATATAAAACGGCATTTTTAAAAGATAAAAAAGTTTTCATTTTGGTTTTTGAATAAAGAAATAATAATTAATTTTTTTCAACAACCAAACGTAATAGCTCTATGCGGACTTTATTTATCTTTCATTGAAAAAAAGAAATGTTGAAATCGGATCTTAATTGTCAAGTGAAAATCAATTTTTTCATAGGCCCTGTCTTTGCCCCAGTGTGGAGGCGTATGGTGAAAACTGTGAAAGGCGTCAGGTTCGACTTTTTGGCAGCGTACCGGCGATGCGCTTGTCCAGTGTGAACCAAAGCATTGCTCAACACAGTTCCTATCCTGACGCAAACGCGAATGCCCGCACGAATTCAGTTTTGCGTTCGAGCATGCATGGGCCTTAAAAGACATTTCGGTGTTCTCACGTGCGGCGAAATCAAGGTCCACTCAACGAAAAAGCCCTTCACAGGAAACTTGAAGGCCTTCGTTGAGATGAAGAAAGATCTAGCGGCAAGGCTGCTACGAACACTACACCTGAAGGTGGGATAGGTGTCCTGTCGTGTACGCAAAAAACGGAGGTTCTCCGATGTGATGTGGCAAAGAGGGCCATAGAGCTGCGAAGTGTGAAAGCAGGCCGCAGTGCTACCTCTGCGTCACAAAGGAAGAAAAGCCCCAGGTGGACCACCTGCCGGGTACGATGAGGTGCTTGTCGTTCAGGAAGGCAGCCACAGCGAAGAACGACGTAAGTAACCGACCACACCCAACCTAAATGCCGAAGGCCGACGAGCCCGATATGAGGAACCACCGCATTACTGAGGACGATGCGTGCACCTTGGTTGGGTAGGAAGAGGTGAAATGCCAAGCAGGCACAAAAGTTGGAAGCCGAAGCACGGTTTACTAGCCTTATCCCCATGTTCCTGAAGTAATGCGAAAGCGGATTCCGGGAACATGGGTTGGCGGGGGAGGAGGAAGTTTGAGTGGGTATTGCCGTTTTTTAGGCCGAGCCCCACACTTTGTGCGTTAATGCATTTCGACGTCCTCTACAAAAAAAATATATACTATAACCATACTTTTCGTATACTTAAGACATACTTTGACCATACTTTGACAAAACTTCAACTATATTTCAGCTATAATCTATTTATACTGCAGCTATACTTCTCAGATATGCTTTAGAAATACTGTTCCTACAATACTTCAACCATACATCGATGTACTTTAGCTATATTTGAGATATACATTCAATATACTTTACTTAAATATGCATAAAGTATGGGATAGTCTCATTTACCATACTTTTACCATACTATCTGAGAGATCACTCCCATAGAATTTCCCAGATATTTCCCTAGATCACTCCCATTCGATTTCCCAGATGTTTTCCTAGATCAATCCCATACCAAAATTTTTTGACCCGGGATCTATTTCTGAGAAAAATTGTTATTGTATAATCAAATGTAAAAAGCTATATTTGTTTCTGATGTTGCAAGAAAAAAATTATTTATCTATGTCTTTTAAATATAACATTTCTTTTGTTCCTGTGCCAAATGCAAGATTAGTTTTTTATTTATTCCAGCTAGAATACTATTTTTGCACCTGTTCCAGCTGAAACCTGTTGTTTCCATTTTCTATGCCCACCTGAAGGGTACATCGTTACATAGTTAAGGGATTACATGGGTTTTGAAGGCTAAAAAAAGCATATTATCTCTAATTTTTTCAAAATATAATGAAGGATTTGTTTTATTCAAACTGTGAGGTTTGTAAAGTAACGACATTGAAATTATATTTCCGAAATTTTCATTGAAAAATTTAGAAAATTCAGCTGTTGGGGCCTGATTTTCGTAGACCACTTGGAAAAAAGTATTCTTGCAGTGGTCAGGATAACTCAAGATAGCTTTATCGGAAATCAAAAAACAAAATATTTCCTGTTGGAAGGTGAGTATAGCTCGTGCTTGAACAAAGGATTTAGAAAAAAATCCAAATTTGAATTTTTGGCAGAGTTGTATACAAAAAAGTACAATTTTCGATCAAATTTACACCACGCACTGCCTTCTAAAATAAGTTGTGATCGAATAAAAAAAATCCTTCGTTCAAGCACTAGTCAATCCTATCTAGAAGAAGTGTGCCAGATTTTAATAAAATCGGTGCATTAGTTTTTGAGAATTCGTGTCCACCGACTTTAAAAATAGAGTTTTGAGAAATAGGCGCGCCAACGCAACGGTAACCAGTCTGGTTTGCGACGCGACGCATGCGGGGTGCGAGGGGATACAGGAATTGGGAGCACTGCATGAAACTATAATATTTAAAAAGAGTAACCCTTAGAAATCGAGAGAATCGAGCGAGAAATACAGGCAAACAATAGGTAAGCAGGTGCCTCGATATACTTGCGACGCTCCCCGCCGGCCGAACCTAATGACACGAATTTCCAAAGGCTCTATGTCCTAGAGTTTTATTCCGATTGACTCGAAAGTTTGGAAGAATATTCTTGATACGTTGTACTATCAAATGAAAAAAAAATCGATTTTTTAAAATTTCAAAACCCATGTAACCCCTTAAATGTGAGCGTCCGCATGAAAAAGGCCTTTGTGGCCGATATGCAGTTACGTACAGGGGCATATAGCCGGATAAATTCTCAGCATTTTAGGCGTAAAATGAATCCTCTAAATTGAAAAATGAGTATCCGGGGAATTTTTGAAGTTGGAACTTTGAAAAATCGTTATAGAGAAAAAGACATCTAAACTTGGCGAGTGCACACATGTTATATTTTTTCTTCGAACGTGAAATATACCATGTCCGAGAAGTTAGCACACAAACAATTAAATATCCAACTTTTGTTAAATGGAATCGTTTGGATGACGTTAGGATGCATTTGAAAGCCAATTTTTTTTCGCTTGGACGGCAAAACTCAAAAAAATATTGAGTTTTCAAAATTGGAGTGTTGCGGAACAAATTTTAAGTTTCTCCAAAAATTTTGTTAACCATCGTTTGAATGTCGTTAGGATGCGTTTGGAAGCTCACTTTTGACGTTTAAACGATGAAATTGTCTGAGTTATCGAATAAAAAAGTCATTAGCACCATACATGCGAACGGCTCCTTCTCAAGTGGAAGTGACCTTCTTTGGTCAGCCGTGTCCTTATACATAATATGATGCGTCACCGCGAAAACTGTGGTACCGAAACTGGCTTAAGGCGATGTCAGGGTACCGTGCCATACCTGACGGCTCAACTGACCCTTCCTATTGTAAGGCGCTTGAACTCGAGCTCGCTGCTCGGCGGGGCGTTGTGGTGCTCAACCGGAGGCTACTGCATTATGTTGCGTTGGCACGTTTAAATCAAGTTCCCCATTTAAACCAACCCACACTACAACTTTGTATGTGATTCTGGCGTTATGTTGCCTACGAACTCTGTTCCGCACCACCATGGAGGTCGAGTAGAAGGCGCGTTTTTTTCACGGGGTGTTTCCCAGTAGGCCTAATCCACTTGTCAATAAGGCATGCGATTTTTTTTTTGTTTTTTCTGAGGAAGAGTTTAATTAGCATGCATTAGCGTGGATAAAAATAAAGAAGCGCGCGTATAATATCAAAGAAAAGTTCTTTCACTGACCCATGCATACTTCTCCATATATATTCTATTAAATAGTCGTCCTTGCTCTTGTAACGTTCAAAATTATACTAATTGCAAAACGATTAAGCACTCAGCTTAAATTGCCCCTATCCCCACTCTTGGTTAGTCTTACGGAAAATTCCGTATACACGGACAATTCTTAAATTGTAAGGTTTAAGAATATTCTGGAATTTATAATATCTTAGAAGCTACTTTGATACATAGTCGATTGCAAACAATTTTTTTTCAAGTATAAAAATGGTTACAAATTTCTTTAATTAAAAAACAGAAAAAAACTCATGATTCAATGACAAGTAAAAAGGCCGTTTCAATTTTCAACAGTTGAAATACTCAACAGTTAGACATTCAACGGTCGAAAATTAAACAAAATTATATATTGAATTTTCAACAACTGTATTTTCAACAGTTCAATAATTAACTGTGGAACACTGAAGAAAATTAAATTTTCAATTCAATGTTTTCAAAATTCGAAGAAATAAAAGATTTTCTGCAATGTCGTTATGCTAATTTAGGAGACCTAGAATTTGGGGGTGTATATACTAGACGACCAGACCTACAATATCGACTATGTCTCTTAAACAGTATACTGAGTTTTTTTTTGTTACAGTGTATTTCACTATTTGTACAAGAAAGATGCGA